>JAVSCE010021689.1:0-11329 GCA_032199065.1 Smutsia gigantea | reverse complement strand
ATATTTTGGATGTCAACCCTTTATCAGATACGTTTTTTATGAATATATTCTCCCACAATGTAGGATGTCTTTTTGTTCTACTGATGGTGTCCTTTGCTGTACAGAAGCTTTTCAGCTTGATATAGTCCCACTTGTTCATTTTTGCTTTTGTTTCCCTTGCCCAGGGAGATATGTTCATGAAGAAGTTGCTCATGTTTACATTGAAGAGATTTTTGCCTATGTTTTTTTCTAAGAGTTTAATGGTTTCATGACTTCATTCAGGTCTTTGATCCATTTTGAGCTTACTTTTGTGTATGGGGTTAGACAGTAATCCAGTTTCATTCTCTTACATGTAGCTGTCCAGTTTTGCCAACACCAGCTGTTGAAGAGGCTGTCATTTCCCCATTGTATATCCATGGCTCCTTTATTGTATATTAATTGACCGTATATGTTTGGGTTAATATCTGGACTCTAATTCTGTTCCACTGGTCTGTGGTTTTGTTCTTGTGCCAATACCACATTGTCTTGATTACTGTGGCTTGTAGTAGAGCTTGAAGTCAGGGAGTGTAATTCCCCGTTTTATTCTTCCTTCTGAGGATTGCTTTGGCTATTTGGGGTCTTTTGTGGCTCCACATGAATTTTAGAATTATTTGTTACAGTTCATTGAAGAATGCTGTTGGTATTTTGATAGGGATTGCATTGAATCTGTAGATTGCTTAGGTAGTATAGCCATTTTGACAATATTTATTCTTCCTAGCCAAGAGCATGGGATGAATTTCCATTTGTTAGTGTCCTCTTTAATTTCTCTTAAGTGTGTCTTGTAGTTTTCAGGGTATAGGTCTTCCACTTCCTTGGTTAGGTTTATTCCTAGGTATTTTATTCTTTAGGATGCAATTGTGAATGGAATTGCTTTCCTGATTTCTCTTTCTGTTAGCTCATTGTTAGTGTATAGGAAAGCAACTTTGCTGAATTCAGATATTAGTTCTAGTAGTTTTGGAGTGGAGTCTTTAGGGTTTTTTATGTAAAATATCATGTCATCTGCAAATAGTGACAATTTGACTTCTTCTTTACCAATCTGGATGCCTTGTATTTCTTTGTTTTGTCTGATTGCCGTGGGTAGGACCTCCAGTCCTATGTTGATAACAGTGGGGAGAGTGGGCATCCCTGTCTTGTTCCCGATCTTAGATGAAAAGCTTTCAGCTTCTCGCTGTTAAGTATGATGTTGGCTGTGGGTTTATCATATATGGCCTTTATTATGGTAAGGTACTTGCCCTCTATACCCATTTTGTTGAGAGTTTTTATCATGAATGGATGTTGAATTTTGTCAAATGCTTTTCAGCATCTATGGAGATGATTATGTGGTTTTTGTCCTTCTTTTTATTGATGTGGGTAATGATGCTGATGGATTTTCGAATGTTGTACCATCCTTGCATCCCTGAGATGAATCCCACTTGATCATGGTGTTATGATCGTCTTGATGTATTTTTGAATTCAGTTTGCTAATATTTTGTTGAGTATTTTTGCATCTATGTTCATCAGGGATATTGGTGTGTAATTTTCTTTTTTGGTGGGGTCTTTGCCTGGTTTTGGTATTAGAGTGATGCTGGCTTCATAGAATGAGTTTGGAAGTATTCCGTCTTCTTTTATTTTTTGGAAAACTTTAAGGAGAATGGGTATTATTTCTTCTCTATATGTCTGATAAAATTCAGCAGTATGTTACTCTTATCATTAAGATGGGAACACACCAGCCCAAATGTTACTGGTGACTGAATATTTTTGTTGGGAGTAGAAATCTTTTCCCACAATAAGACACATTTTCTGTTTTTTTCCTAAATTAATTCAGTAATAGAAACTAGAAAACAATGATAAAGTGGGTCAAAAAAAGTCCTTCTAGATTAAGTATTACTTCAGGGTACTACTAGTCTACTATAGGAATACATAATACCCTTAAGGAGCTCATAAAATCTGGCTCAAAAAAATAAACATATCTGAAGTACAAGTCTTGTGAGGAAAATGAAATAATGGTCAAGACTATTCATTCATTTGGTGTATATAAAACTAAGTTCATTTGTATAGCATTTTTTGAGTTCATGATGTACTTTTCATGTATCGTTTAACCTTAACAAAATTCTGTGTGACAGTCTCCGATGTCCTCCTGTAAACAGCAATAGCACATTTTGTTCACTTCCTGTTATTGTACTGATGCCTTTGAGTGTGATTTATACAAGTCTCCCTCCCTAGTATACCATGCTGCCCCTTCATTCTCCAGTTGCTTATGTTTGTATTCCCAGTATCTGGCAGTACTGAGTATGTCCCCAAATATTTGTTGAGTGAATAAGATAACATCATCCCCATTTAAGGGACAAGGAAATTGGCTCAGTGATGAATTTGCCCCAAGTAACATAGTTACTTGTTTTTAGGTATTTAACAACTAGTATTTTACCAGTTGTTAAGTATTCGTTTTACATAAATTATAATGGCCTTATCTTTGTAGGGTACTCTACCTACATTTTAAACATTTTAAAACACATCATCTACTTTAATGGGCCTAGCAACCTATGAAGTAGGCTTTTTAATTACCATTTTATAGATGAGAATGAAAATTTAGCAATAAACCCTAGGCCCACTCAAATCCTACTCTATATGAAACACAGCTGTCTCTTTACATACTTGATAGATCACTAATTGGGTATAGGAGCCTCTGTCTTTCTGTAACAAACATCCTGAGAAATGGTAAGGGGGAGGCAGGGGAAAGGGAGAAGGCAAGAAGAAGGAAGATAGTTAAGGAAATGGGACAGAGGCTGTAGGTCCAGCTGAAGGCCATAAACTGGTACTGTAGTATCAACCACATGTGCCATTTAGAAATCCAATCTTGGCTTAAAGGTTTTTCTTGGTATTACCCTGTATTCATAGAAGACAACTGCAGGCTTTTTCATGTATCAAGAGCTGGGGAGGGATATAAAGCTAAGGAGAGCTTTGAGAAACAATAGAAAGGTTATATCATGCATGGTCAAAGCACAGAAGAAAATATAACACAAAGGAAAAGGCTTAGGAACTTTAAACATGATTTCACACAGTCCTTAACTGGACTGTGAGTTTTAAGGGCAGAGACCAACTCTCATTCACTTTATATCCCTAGCTCCTTATACTTAGAAACAGTAAATGCTTGTTGAACTGAATGGAGAGAGGTAAGACATATGTGAGAGGGAAAAAGGAGATATAGTATTAATTTCAAAAAATGGTTTCCAATTTATTGAGCACTTACTATGTGCCAGGCGCTGTATTTTAGGTAATATAGAAGACGTTAAAAGGGATAACACTTACCTCTTTTCTAACCTATATTTGGTGCTACTCAAGTACATTAATAATGGTGATACTGATGACTATTAGAAAGACTCATAATGAGTTACTAAGGTTACAACAGAACCTTCAACAGAACAAACCTGAACAGTAGGGGGCTATGTGGATGGGGGTAGATCAAGGCAACCAATGTATTACATACACACCACCACAGAACTGGGTAAGACCCTTCAGAGGGTATGAATGTGCCTCCTAAGGTGTGGCGAAGTAAAAAACTACTGTGGTAGAACATTCAGTTATCACTGGCCAGAATCTTAGCCCCAAAATGACCAAGGAACAAACACCATTCCTCCTCAATACAGAACTGAAGGATCCCAACAGGCTTTGCTAACTAGCCATCACTTCACCACTAGACTGCTCATCTCAGCTACCGGAGGGGGGAGGGGGGGGGTCAAGTGAAATAATATGTCAAAGAAATTACCATCTTCTGACCACACAGAGTGTACCAACACCTTACATTTTTCATTTAATCCCAACAAACCCAGGAATAAGGTTATTTTCCCCAGATGATGTAGCTAATCAGATAACTTGAGCAAAGTGGCAAGGGAAAAAATGTAAAAATTGAGCATTTATCCAGCCCTTCTTATATAAACTGTATCACTGAGTAGCCTTATAAAATCATTCCAGCTAATAAATGAAAACAAAATGATACAACATCACCATTTTGACACTCCCAATGAATTAATGGATCTAAGCTCTGGGCAGCAATAGCTGTTACCAACCAAAAAAATTAAAAATCCAAGACATCATCACAACTTAGTGAATGTTGTAAAGAAACATACCACGGCCAATATTCTTGCCAGAGGGAATGAACCTGAATTTATAAAGCCTCTGGATACAGCTGTTTACTGCCAGAAATGCAGAGGATACAGAAACATGTTTAACTGTGCTGCGTATACAATCAGCAAAATTCATGAACATTAGCATCTCCTGGGAACTTGTTGAAAATGTAAATTCTCAGGCCCCTCCCAGGCGTACAGAATCAGAAACCCTGGGGGTGAAACCCAGCAATCTGTGTTTTAGCAAGCCCTCTAGCTGATTCCAATGTTCCCTAAGTTTCAGAACGACTGTTCTAAGCACTTCATATGCATTAATTCACCTCAACTTCTCCAAAACCCCACAAGATAGGTAAAATTATCATTACCATTTTACAGATTAAGAACTGTGGCACAGAGGTGAAATAATTTACTCAAGATGACACACCTGGTAAGAAATTGAATCAGAACTTGAACTCAGGGAGTGTGGCTCCAGAGTCCATGTTCTAAATCACTGTGCAAGGTCTTTCCAACCTATAAGAAGTCAATTGGCAGAATGCAATAATAATGAAGAATTAGTAGCAGAAGAAAAAAAAGCAAAGACCATGAGAAAGATGCCTCACTGTAAAGACAAATAAGAAAATAATTGCAGTAAATAATATAAACAGTAAAAGCAATCTTCCAAAACGTTAAGTGGCCACAAAATACAATAAACCAAGGTATTTCCAGAGCAAGTATCTCTGGTATCTAGTTATAAGGACTTCAAACCTGGGTTATGCTAAAGATAGCACATAAATTCATGGCATTGTGTTCACAATTACCAATCTTTAAAACCTAAATGATTATACTAAAAGGTCATTCTGGAATAATCTGCATCTCCCTACTCCTAGTCCCTTTTAGTCACTAAAAGATTACTGAAAAGGAAAAACCACTTTCTTTCACCATCTAAGATTATACAATCAGAATCTCAGGTTGAAAAGAAATTTTCACATTTATCTAGTCCAACCAGCAATCCAGACTGAATTGATCCACAGTATCAATTTCCATTTAATGATACATTCTTAAGAAGCTAAAACAAATTCCAACTTTCTATAAAATCACATTCTGGGATCAATCCATGTCACCACTACAATTTTTAAAGCCAAATGATTAAAAACTTTTTAAGGGAACTAAAAGTTGAAAATGCTCAGGTTAACAGCCCCAACAAAACCTAAAGTAATTTTACTCATGGGGAGCCACTCCTTCACTATCTAAAAGCATTTCTATAACCAGAAGACCAAGCTGGTCAACAAGTACATCAAGTTTTAGCAACTCAACCCCTATGACACATCAAATGAGAGGGCTTCCAGGATCTTCTGAGCTGAATTATCCCTGACATTGAGAATATAAGCATCTGGTAACCAGTCATTGAGGAAACAAGTCAGGGAACAATACAGTGAAACACCCAGAATCCAAGTGCTTGTGACTATCAATCTTATAGATGGTGAGGTCATTGTAAAGCAGCCTAATATGGTTACAGCTACACATAAGATTTTAACAACTTAATCTAACTGCAGGAAAGGTAACATGAACTGTGAAGGGCGAACATTTTCAAAGCATCCAAGTCTGGCATTTCAATAATACTTTGAACCCATGACTGAAAAAATACAACAAGAGAAAAAAACAGCATTTCTATCGTAAACTTGTAGCTATAAGAACTCTGGAAACAAAAAGTTGAAATGCCTACTGTGTGCAAAGCTCGGTCTCCAAAATCTACAGTTATCCCAGTTTCATAAACAAAGATCAGAAGGTTTAAGTGACATCATTCAAACTTCTTAACTACAGAAAACTTGGGATACTTACTATATCCAATGCGCTCAAATTTTGTTGTTGAACAAATGGACTTCACTGCAATTCCCAAGAAATCACTTCTTTGATACTTGGTCAATTATGAACTACTGATCTGATTTCTCCATTAACGAACAAAGAACTGAAAAGCCTGAATTCATGACCCATAGCACTGGTGATTCACAATCATATTTCATCTAAATACTTCAAAAACTTTTATTCATGTCCTCTATCCTCTCTGCCCCTTCAGCTTGGAACCACTCTCATTTTAAAGACAGGCACAAGTAGCTTTGCTCTGCCCCTATTTGTGCTTAAGTTGAAGGCTGGCTGAACCTTATGTGTCCAACTCCCATTTTCAGGTTTTGACATACAGTAGATCCCAGGATGGCAAATGCTGCATAAGGAAATGGAATGAACAGTTTAAAGGTTATACAGGGGAACATCATTTCCAGAAAAAATAAAACAAAAATAACAACAGGAAAATACGGTTGTGTGAGCTAAAAATCAGAATCTAAGTGGAAGCTCTCAAAAATTGTTCAGTATTGCCATTGCAAAAACTGTATTACAGCCAGAGGAACTAATCACTAAGTCTTAATAGCTTAGTAGTTATGGGTCAGAGTAGCTGAGATAGCAACATCAAAAAAAAACATTATTAAGATGGAAAATAACTAAACCACCTAAGGAAATTGAAACTATGATGAAAAACCCTACAGACACAGTCAGGTCATTATCTAGGAAATATTAGCTTCTTCCAAAAGGAGGCTTGCTTTTCATGTGGAGCAGTAAGCAGGGCCAAGACACTGAACTGAAGTCAGGTATCAGTTAAATCACTCTGCCACAGAAAAGGAATCCATGACTAGTTATTTTGGGAGAGTGCCTATCTAGGCCAGCAGTATCAACTCCAACTGGGCTAGAGATTACTGCCATTGTTCCACTATAATGGGGGGGGGGGGTGTCCTCCAAGGTCTTTAACTTAGCAAGAATGGGTTAGATACCGTTACTGGAATGCAGTCACCAAAAGCAGGGGAAATGCCATAGGAAAACTTAAAACAAATAAATGAGAAAAAAAAAGACAAAAGGGAGGGAATCTGAAGATTAAAATAGATTTAAAAGATATATCAAACTTCCTTTGTCATAAATGGACTTCAGTAGATCCTGATTCAAACAAACTAAAATTTGAACATTAGTTTCATATTTGGTACTTTCAAAAAAATCACTTAATTTTTGGCACTTGTGATAACGGTCTTGAGGTAGGTTATGTTTCAAGAGCCCTTACCTTTTAGAGATACAAATATTCTGCAAATATTTGCAAATGAAGTAAACAGCAGGTTTACTTCAAAATAATCAGGGAAGGGGCAGTGGGCAGAAGTATAGATGAAATAAAATGGCTGCAAGTTGGTAAGTTAATGCTGGTGATGGGTACACAGGAGGATCATTATACAATCCAATTTTTGTATGTTTGAAATTTTCAACAACTCTTTAAAAAAGAATTGGTTAGGCGTAAAATCTTACAATTTTATTTTTTGAATGATGCTTAGGGTGATCTTAAAAATCATACAGAGAATTCATTTGAACAGTTTAATTCAGTAATGAGTTCCCTTAAATGCAAGAAGCAGCCAGTGCCACATCAGATCAGACAATGGAAGAAACCAAAAGTAGCTCAATTACAGAATGGAAATACATACAGACCCCCTCCATCTCCATTCCAGAAAGTAAAATACAAATACTACCCACAAAAATCTATAAAAACTAACCTAAAATCACAGCCAATCATACTCATCCTGGTGGGAAATTCCAACACTCCTTGAACTGCTTCCTGAACCTTCCTGACCAAATTGGTCTGCTGGTTCCTCTGGAGCGCTGACCCACTCAGGTCAGACTATTGGAGGGCCTACAAAAAAAAAATGATTGAGGAGGAACACAAATTTATTAGGGTGTGGGGGAGTGAACCATTATAATCAATGTTCAAACATAATCACAGTTATTATTTCTTAAGCAACTGCCCTCACATATTTGCATTTTTTGGGACCTGCTTTGAGTAGCAATAAGAACTCAGAACCAACAGCTAAAACAATTCTTCTAATATGAACACCCAATAACATCCCAAACACTCAACTCAGTTCCCAACCTAAATGAAATTACAGAGAATAGTGATTACTTTATAGACAATTTGATATCCTCACTGTAAACTGACACTAAGGCAATGTTAAATTTATTATTTCTTATGAAAAAAATTGCACACATAAAAAATATTTTTCACCTTCATACATGCTTTTTGGCCATATTAGGAAACAAATGAAAAACAGCCTGGAAACTCAGGTTGAACTTTGCCACTGAACCTTAGACTAAGTTTTTAACTGGTACTGCCACTTGTTCCTCTCTTCTCAGAGATCTACCTAGAATACATTAAACCTTTTAGTCACACCTATATATATTATCATTCCCAGATTTATTCTAGATCTGAATGATGAGACTCAAACTGAGCTTTAGTTAATTTCTGACCACTGCCTGACCCATTGTAAAGAACACCAAGGCAAAATCTCAAAACAGAAAGTGACGTCCTGTCCTCTGATGAAAAACGGAAAATTCTATTCCCTTCAAAGCACTTCAAATTAAATAAAGCAAACCCTAAAAATCTCACAACTAGTGTCCACATATAGTTAATTACAGGATGGTTACCACAGTAAATTTTTAATCCTAGGTAAACTCTTCATCATATTCCTATTTCAAACCCCACCATCCAGCCACAGTAATTAGAAAAAAACACTCATTTTAACATTGATCTAATCAAAATATTAACAGTAAGGAAAACTGCCTCCAAACTGAATACAATCACTTCCATTTAGTAAGAATTTTGGAAAACATAAAATGGCAAAAACCACAAGAGGTGGTATTTAAAGAACTGGCAGTAATTCATTTGGGAAAAGCAGCCTGTTATCCCAAGCAGCCTTTCTAAACTCTCTCAGATAGGAATTATCCTGCTCAGGTAAGGCTAAACAGAAGACCCCCACAGGGACCAAAGAAGTAGGGGAAAAACATTATGAACACTTGAAAACTAGCTAGCAGAAGTTCCCTTTATTACTGTGAAAAGTATGGTACCAAAATTTCATCTTTTGGAGAGTGAATGACAGGACAGACTGCATTTGAAGGAGTGCAAGGAGTAGGCAAGGGATGAGGCACCCCTTCCAAAAGGCCAAACACCTGGGTGTGGTTCTTGACAGGAACATTATGGCTGGTGGTCATTCCAGGATAATGATTTTGTAATAAAATTCCTAAACTAGTATAAGATTAACACAGGTAAGAATCACATTCAAACATCATAAACCACTAGAAATAAAGTTTGGCCTATGAGGAGAAAACAAATACAAAAATGATAGATCTGGCCTAGAAATATATTAAAAATGTACAGTTAAAGGAACAAAAATCTCTTACTCTTTGCCAGGTCATAAAACTACCATATGACAAGATGCATCTGTCAACATTCTCTTACACCAAGAAAAGGTGACCACAATTTACTGTGTGCCTACCATAAGCCAGGCACTTTACAAATTGTTTAATTGTAGCAACTCTAAGTGCTACTACAGCCGTTGTACAAAAGAAAAAACCAAGAATTTGAAGTAATCTGCCCAAGGTCACAAAGTTCTGATGTGAACACAAAGCACACAGTATTTCCACCACACCAGGGTGCCTCCCTTGACTGGTGGATGTTGGTGTCTCCTCAATCTACACAACACTGGAACTAAGGGAAAACAATGCTGAACATGTAATCTAAAAAGGAAACAAATGATAGGGAACTGTCTATAGTAATGGTGAAATGGGGGAGTGGGGAAGGGAAAAAGAAAAGGGCAGTGATTGAGGAGCAGGAGATAATCTATCAAAGCTATTTTATTTTCTAGCACATGGGGGAGTGTGGGAATGTAGTGGAGATTGACAGGAGTGTATCTTCTCTCTAGGGGATTTAACTCCTGGAAAGAAAGCATGGGGGTGGGAGAAGGATTAAGAAGCGAGAAGCATGTCAGAGGTGGTTAGCAGCAAAGACACATGTCCATAGACCAAGAGGCCACAGGAACTCAGAGCAATAAAGGAAAAAGGGGCGGTTCCCGAGTTTGTACAGGGATAGCAGGAGACAGAGGACAAAAAGTTGGTTTACTAGAGGATAAAGTCCTCTACAGCCTTCTTTTAGGGTTTCTTTTTTTGGGGGGTGGGGGTTATGAGGAAGGGAAGGCTACCAGCCCCGAGAAGAGGTCACGAAGACATCAATCATCCAACCACCAACCAATTCACTGTTCCGCTTAAGAGTGGTGGAGCAGCATGCATAGTTGGGGAAATCAGTAGCCTGTGCTCTGATCAGGGTCATACAGGTGTGAAGACCTGAGGAAACAGCTACTCTGGCTCAATCCATAAAGACGAGAGTAAATGCAAGGAACGGAAAAGGCTCTAATCAAGCCTGCGTCAATAGAACCAATGGAAGAGGGAGACGAGACGGGCTAGGGGACTAGGGCTAAGAAGCTCTTCCTTGGTAGGACTGGGGAGGGGGTGACAGGGAAAAACTTTGACCCCTCTCTTCAATAGAAACCTCAAATACTCGTGTAGATGTGAAGAGTCAATGGGACGACAGAATGGGACGTCAGAGGCACCAAAGCTTGACCCCTAAACCTTAGTTCAAAAACCACGAGAGTAGGGGAAGTAGAGTCCACCTCGAGAAAAACTAGGGGATTCATTTGGGCAGCCGCAAGGCGGAGAACGGAGGCGGGCCCACAAAAAGGTAGTGGGGAGGAAACCGGTCGTCGTAGGTTGGTCTCCTCTCCCCTACAGCCGAGTATTAACCCACAACCCCACTGGCCCAACGAAGTCTGGGACTAACGCCTCGACCCTTCTCCATCCGCCCACTGCGGCGGCGACAACCGAGGCGTTGAACGACTGGCGTGGGGCAAAGGCGGGCCCAGAGGCCGCTGAGGCCTGATAAATGGTGTAGCCTCAAGAGACTAGAGACCGGGTGATCTTCGCCTCAGGTTCGCTTTATCCGTACCTCAGAGTTTTGCCAACCGTCACCTCCTTAACGTCAAGTACCTCAGAAGCGTCACAATAGCGGACAGCCAACACCTCAGTCTTGGGTCCTGGCCGGACAGACATCAGCTTCCGCCGCCATCTTAACAGCAGGCGGACCGACCCTAGTCACTGCCCCCCACCCACCCGGCCCCCCAGCTACCTCCGCCACCCGCCAACGGATCCCACAAGGACGTAACCCTGCTCCCGCGAGTAGTCACCGGCTAAGAGCAGCACGAGCCAAGGCCGTTGCCGCTGCCTCCACGGCTGCTGCAGTCCGTAGCCGAACCACCGCCGCCTCCGCGCTATCTCGCGAGAACCTCTACCGGACGGGAAAAGCCTGAGCCCAGCCCGTTTCAGAC
>JAVSCE010021688.1:0-346897 GCA_032199065.1 Smutsia gigantea | reverse complement strand
AGTTTTCAGCAATTATTTCTTCAAGACACTTTCTATCCCTTTTTCTCTCTCTTCTTCCTCTGGTACTCCTATAATGCGAATATTGTTCCGTTTGGATTGGTCACACAGTTCTCTTAATATTCTTTCATTCCTAGAAATCCTTTTGTCTCTCTCTGCCTCAGCTGCTCTGTACTCCTGTTCTCTGTTTTCTATTCCATTAACAGTCTCTCGCATCTCATCCATTCTGCTGTTATGCCCGTCGATCGCTTGTCTGATTTCTGTATTGTCTTTCCTCAGTTCCCTCTCTTCCTCCCTCAGCTCTTGCACATTTCTGTGTAGGTCCATCAGCATGGTTATGACTTTTATTCTGAATTCTTTTTCAGGGAGGCTGTGCATTTCCATCCCTTCAGACTCCCTCTCTGGGGTTGTCTGGTTGATTTTGGTCTGAACCATATTCCTCTGTCTTTTCATGGCTATGTAATTGGTCACTGATAGTTGCCACGTATGTCAGCTGGGCTCTTTAAGACTTTAAAAAGAGAAGAAAAAGAAAAGAGAAAAAAAAGAAAAAAAGGAAAAAAAGAAAGAAAGAAAGAAAAAAAGAAAAAAGAAAGAAAAGAAAAAACAAAAACAAAACAAAAAACAAAACAAAACAAAAAAACCAAGAAAATGCCCACCGGACGTAGATTCTGTGGGAATGCTCTAGGTGGCGCTGTTGCCCCAGTATTCCACAGCTGTGAGTGTGCGGCTCCACTGGGCCGTTTATCGCTCTGGCAGGGGTGGGAACGAGTAGGAGGCTGTTGATCTCAGTGAGAAGTGTTAAGTATGGCTATGCTTCCTCAGTCGCCAGCTAAGGCATCTGAAACTCCCCAGGACTCCCAGCCTGCTGGGCTGAGTGTGCTGGGGCGATCCGGCTCCTCCGCTGGGCTCCTGTCACTTTAAGACCGCTGAAGAAAACGCGCGCTTTTTTTTTTTCCTTCCCGGGAGCCGGCTGCAAGCACCCTGGCGCGTTCCCCACTCAGGTCCTGCCCCTCTGTCTCTCCAGTCTCCACTGCACTGCGCCATGTGGGTCAGCCCTCCCCGCGCAGATCCCCGGGGCTGGCTACTTCACGGGGTGCACTTCCACTCCCTCCCGGCTCTGAATCCTCTCCTCCCGCCGGTGCGCTGGGGTGGGGGAGGGCTCGGGTCCCGCCAGGTCGCGGTTCCGTATCTTACCCGCCTCTTGGGGTGCCGAGTCCTCTCGGGTGTGGCTGTACGCTGTGCGCTTTCCTGTGTATTCTCGTCTCTCTTTTAGGAATAGGTGTATTTTCTGTGTTTTTGTAGATTAATATAGTGTTGGGAGGAGATTTCTGCCGCCCTGCTCACACCGCCATCTTCCTGGAAGTCTCCGGTGGTGAATTTTTAAAAATTTTGTTTATCTGTTACATTTTTAATCTCTCCTTGATAATTTTCAATGATAACCCTCCTGGGTAGAGGATTCTTGGTTGAAGGTCCTTCTTTTTCAGTACATTAAATATTTCATGCCACTCTTTTCTGCCCTTTAAAGTTTCTGCTGGGACGTCTGCAGATAGATTGATGCGGATTCCTATTTAAGTAATTTTGCCTCTCTAGCTGCTTTCAGTAGCCCCTCTTTATCCTTAATATTTTCCATTTCAATTATTATATGTCTTCTTCTTGTCTTCATGGGGTTCCTTTTGTTAGGGGCTCTCTGTGCTTCCAGGACCTGGGTGTCTGTTTCCTTCCCCAGATTGGGAAATTTTCAGCAATTATTTCTTTAAAGAGACATTCTTCTCCTTTGTCTCTCTCTTTTCCTCCTGGTACTCCTATTATCATTTGGAGTTGTCACACAGCTCTTTTAACATCCTTTTGTTTCTCAAGAGTCTTTTATCTCTCTGTTCCTCAGCTTCATTGTTTTCCTGTTCTCTAATTTCCATCTCATTCATTGTCTCCTCTAATAGCAGCAATCTGTTATTCATTCCTTCCATTGTATTTTTATTTCAGTTACTGTATTCTTCAGCTCTGAGTTTTAACTCTTCTCCTTTTGTTGTAGTTCTCTGTGAAATTGCTAATACTTTTCTGCAGATCAGTGAGCATATTAATGACTGTTACTTTGAAATCTTTATCAAGAAGATTGGTGATATCCATTTCGTTTAGCCCTTTTCTAATGTCTTATCCTTTCTTTTGTTTTGAACGTATTCTTTTGCCTCCTCATTTTGTCAGGGTTTCTGTGTTTCTTCCTTTGTATTAGATGGATCCGCTATGCCTCCTGGTCTAGAAAGTAATGGTTTTATGAAGAAGGCATCCCGTGGTGTCCAGAAGCTTAAGACGCTTTGCTCACCTGTGTCTGGTTTTCTCTTGTGGTGGAGCCCCATTTGCTGTTTGTGGGCTATGGGCAGGGCCATCTTTCTTCCTGTCTTTGGGCAGTGGTTGATCTCAGTCTGCCCCCAGCTGAGTGCTTACCTCAGGCATGCAGTGGAGCTTCTACTGGGATCATTGTGGGCAGGGTCACCCACTGTCTACCCTGCAGCTGTGGCCAGCACTGCTGGGCTGTTGGGATGTGTGGGGCGCATGTGCAGGGAAGTGCCCAGGGCTGAGCTGTCAGCAAGGGGTATGGAGCATTTGGGGCTGGCTCCCTCAAGCTCCTGATCAGTTGGGCTGAAGAAGGGCTGGGGAAGCATCATCTACCTGCCCTTTCTTTTGCAGAGAGAGCTCCATTCAACCCTTCCCCCTCTGGCACCTTCCACTGCTGGTAAATCTTTCAACCTGCCACCTCTGTTGGGTCTCAGCAGAACCAGTGGAGCATGCCTGTCCTCTATAAGTGGCAGAAGTCCCAGCCTCCCACAGTGCTTCAACTCTCCTGGGCATCCAGCCCTGTTAATCACTGAAGCTCAGTGCAATGTGGACTCTGTTCCCAGAGCAGATCTCCTGGGCCAGGTGTGCAGAGTTCCTGGGTGCTTATACCCTCCCTGCTCTGTTCCTTTCCATTCTGCTTTGGGCTGGGAGGGGAAGGGCTGTGGTCCCGCTTGATCCTAGCTCTGCCAGTTTACCCTTCCCTGTGTGGTCCTTTCTTCTTCACCAGGTGTTGGTGGTCTGCTCAGCAGTCTTCAGGTCATTTTCAGGGTAGTTGTATTTGCTGTAGTCACCTCTTTGGTGTGTATGTGGGAGGATGTTTCTGCCTTGCCTCCCTACTTTGCCATCTTTTTCATGATCTCCTCTTGGATTTTTATTTTTATTTATTCATTTAATTGAATTATAATTGAAATACAATGTTAGTTTCAGGTTTATAACATACTGATTCAGTATTTTTAAAAATCACCATTATAATCCTTTTTAAGTGTATAGTTTCAGTAGCATTAACTATGACCATATTGTTGTGCAAAATGTTTTTATATTTTTGAAGAATAGAAAAAAAAGAATATGTGATAGATATATGGTTTATAAAGCCTAAAACGTGTTTATTATTGGCCCCTCACTAACTCCTCGTCCGAATCTGTGCTTTCCGACACTCATGTGGCTGTTGAGCTCGTGAAGTGTGGCGAGTCTGAACTGAGATGTGCTATAGTGTAAAATACCCACCAGAACTCAAAGAGTTAGCATGAAAACAAGAATGCGTAATAGATCAGTAATTTAAATATCAGTTATATGTCAGATATATTGAGGTAAATAACGTATTTGAAAATTACTTTTTTTTTTACTGTGGCTACTAGAAAATTTAAAATTACACTTAGGGCTTACATTATTTCTGCAGGATAGTGTCTAGACAGCGAAGGATATTATTTACTTGGTAGGTTAAAATGAGATTCGACTGAGAATAGGCATGAGGCATGTTAGCTTGATCTGTCATGTATATAAAAGCCAGTTTTGAATGGAACTGTGCACTGGAGGAGGAGAGGAAATTTTAATTGATGAACCAGTAAGTGAAGAGGGCAGCTCGAGTCTCTTACAAGTCAGACAAAGGCATAGTTTTATATGCTGCTTAGGGTTGCTATGAATCTATGTGGTTTTGTAAAGAGTTTTGTGAAATCGTAGACCTTCTCTGTCCCATGTCATGCAAAATATACATTTGTTTATTTTTGAAACAAAAATGGAGAATTACAATGCAATTGTAAGAAAGAGATTTAATTGAAAAGCCAAAACATTTTGTCTGTTGTTAAAGAGTAAAGTAACTCTTTATTAAATATGTAGTGGTTTTTGCTGTTCAGTTTTAGGTTTTCTTTGAGGCAGGTTGTTATCAGAAAGATCACAAAAATGTGTTCAGAAAATGCTCTAAATTTCCTTGGTGTGAAACAGAATTTCTTAACCTTTTTTATCCTGTTTACTTACTGTACAATGAAATTAACAATAATTACCCTATATATTTATTTTGAATAATAAGTGGAATGTATATAAAGCACTTAGCATGCTGCCTTGCATAAAGTAGGTATTTAGTAATTGTTAATTCATTTTTAGTTGACTAAGTAAATGTCTAATTTCAAACCTGTGCATATTTGCAACTTATATATTACATTAGCTAAATTACATGGCAAGTTTAAATGACCATAAAATTGCTGTTGGTTTGTTTGCTTTATAGTTGCTGCAAGAAAGAAATTAGGGGTGTGTGTGAGAGAGAGAGAGAGACAGACAGGGAGAGAGAAAGAGCATACGTGCACGTGTGTGTGTGTGTGTGTGTGTGTGTGTGTGTGTGTGTGTGTGTTAGGTCGGGATCCAGGAGTTAAAATGACAATAAGTAACACTATTCTAGAATTAAGATTTTTCTTCTTTTTGTTTTAATATTACTAAGTCTCAGTTCCCTTATTTATAACATGAGAATGATAACTTAAAATTTAGGGATCCATTTAAAAACTTGTGCTTCGCCATCCAATTAGGAACTCTAGTTTGCCATTCAATTAGTAACTTCGTAAAATGCAGAGTGTTGATAGTCTAGGGACACTGAATATTTTTTTCAAGGTGAACATATTAGCTATCAAATGGAAGTGGTCAAATTTTAATGCAGTGCAGTTTGTAGTAAACAGTAAATTTAAATTCAAAAAGAAAAAGTAAGGTGCCAAATGTTTCAGCTTAAATTTTTTTGAATTCCTTTTATTTCATTTGTTTCTTTTTTGTGGTAAATATTGAAGTAAATAATCTCTTGCTTTCTGAGCAGCTTGTTTGAGGGGAGTGTACTCACTTTCCTCTGGGTGCCCACGACTAAACTTCTTCAGTCTCTAATGGTCCATCCCTCTGTTCAGGCTACTTCACATACACTCCTATGTTTGGGGAGAAAGTGGAAGCCTGTGGCTAGGAGCCCATTGCTGACATTCTGTCTTCCTGCTCTTCTAGCTGTATTTCCTATTTTAACCCCAGACTTTTTACTCTAGTAACTTTTTCAGAATTACAAATAGGGTACTTTTTTTTATTGTATATGATAAATGCAGCAAGCTCTAAAGTTTATGCTTTGGACATCTTGTGTGAGTTTCAAAAGCAAGAAGATTGGTAATTGAGGAAAGTGTCAGGGCTTCTAAAGAATCATTTTGAGAAAAATAATGAGATTTCATGATGGGCTTGGGATTAGTGGAAACAGGAGCATGAATTATTTGTGATAAATGAAAACCATTATATTTTAATTGACAGTATTTGATATATGACTAGTAAAATATGAATATATGCATATGTGGGCTATTTAAGGCTTCATGATTTATGTGTCCTTGTAACTGATTTTTTTAAATGAGTGCATTATATAAATTTAAATAATAATAGAGAACAGCACCAAGTGTTCTATGTCTAGACTTATAAACTTGAAACTTAAAAGCAGTATTTAAATCTTAAAGGTTCAGTGTCATATTTGAAAGTTAGAACCAATATTAACACTTAAAGTTGGGTGGAAAATTAGGTGAAATGAAAGTTTTGGAAGTTGTGAAACTAATGGAACTTAGCTCTAAATAAGGCAACATAATGTGGTTAAGAGTGTATTACTTTTGCAGTAAGACAGGTGGAGTTTGTAGCTTGGTCCTCTAACTTTGTTGGCGGTGTGCCTTTCATGAATTAAACACATTTTTGAACCTTAGTTTTCTCATATGTAAAATGAAAATATTTATCCTTAGAGTTGTAAGTATTCAGTGAAATGTTGATGTAAAGTGCCTTTAGAACAGCCCTGATATACAATAGGTGTTAATATATTTTTAAATGAATAAGACCTATATTAACAAATAATTCTTGACATACTTGAGCATAATCTACTATCTCAGTGTGCATGTGTGTGTGTGTTGGCAAGAAATAATAAAATTGGAATGAAAGAAAGTTTTAACCTGTAAAAGGCCATATAACACAGTGACTGAGAAGACAAACTCAGGAGCCAGACTGCCTAGGTTCAAATTTTGTCTCATCATATTGCTAGTGTTGTGACTTCAGTTTACATATCTGTAAAATGGGTGTAATACTAGAATCAGTTATTGGGTTTTGTGATAATTAATTGGTTAATGTGTACAAAGTAGTTTTGAATTGTGCCTGGCATTAGTAATTTTGTTCTTGCTGTTGTTATTATGGTTCTTATAGAATGGAAACTGGCTCAAACTATTAAATATAAGTTTTCAATTGTGTTCCTGAGTTACTTTCTGTTATCTAGTTCATGCCTCATATTTTTCATGGGATACTTTCATTTTGTTATTCTCCAAAATGTTTTTAAAACTTCCACATGTAACATTGAAATGAAAACTTGTTAAAACACAGCTTTTTCCAAGATTATTTATATAAGCTCTGTCCTAGCATCTAACTAATTCTTAAACTGGGAAAACCACTTGAGGTATTTGAAACTGAAGGCTTTAAGTGACTGCCCAACCCAATAGGGAAATTACTGCTTCAAAGAATAAGGCTTTGTTGTTCATTGCTTCATTATTAGAGAAACTGAACCAGCTCACTGTGCCAGAAGCAGATGTGAACTTTTCCCACATGGCTTACATTATTGCTTGATTTTAGTCAACTTGAGTTATAATTTATGTGCAGTGTACAGTTTTTTGAGTTTTGACATATATATACATCCATGAAGGCGCTGCCACAAAAAAGATACAGAACATTTCCGTCATCCTAAAGTTTTCTTCTGTCTTTTTACAGTCCATGCCTTTTACTGCCCCTGGCCCTACTTAACCAGTAATTCACTTCTTGTCATTATAGGTTAGTTTGCATATTCTAGAATTTTGTATGCATGGAATCATACAGTATGTACTCTTTTGTGTCTGACTTTATTCTCTCAGTGTAATGATTTTTAGATTCATCTGTTACTGCATTAGTAGTTATTTATTCCTTTTTATTGCTGAGTATTATAGTATATTTTATTATACTATAGTATAATAGTATAAATTTAATACAGTGTATTTTATTTATCCATTCACCTACTTAAAAATTCTTTTACTGAAATATACTTGTTATACAATCTTATATTAATTTTAGATGTACAACAGTGATTTGATGAGTAGACATTATCCATTGACCTATTGAAAGATATTTGGGATATGTCCTGTATATGGCCATTTTAAATAAAGTTGCTGTGAACGTTAGTATACAAATCTTTGTATGGACATGTTTTCATTTAAATCTTTCCTTTTAGGGCTCATTTTTTTTGTATTCTAATTTTTTCTTATGTTTTCTTCTAGAAGTTTTTTTTATTTTTTTATTTTTTTATTTTGCTATTATTAATGTACAATTATATGAGCAATATTATGGTTACTAGACTCTCCCTATTATCAAGTCCCCACCACATACCCCATTACAGTCACTGTCCATCAGTGTAGTAAGATGCTGTAGAATCACTACTTGTCTTCTCTGTGTTATACTACCTTCCCCGTATGCCCCCACCCCCCGCTACATTATGTGTGCTAATTGTAATACCCCCTTTTCCCCCTTATCCCTCCCTTCCCACCCATCTTCCCCAGTTCCTTTCCCTTTGGTAACTGTTAGTCCATTCTTGGGTTCTGTGAGTCTGCTGCTGTTTTTTCTTTGTTCTTATACTCTACAGATGAGTGATTTTGGTCTGTACCATGTTCTTTTGACGTTTCATATTTCTGTGTGGTGCCCTCTATTGCCCAGAAGCTCCAGTCTCTGGAGCTGCTCAGCCCCTAGAGTGAGGATGGGGGTCATAAGGGAGCAGAGTTAGTGCCTGGGGGGAGGAAAGATCTGTTTCCTGACTCCTGTCTGCCCTGCCTGTCTCCAGTATCACAGCCAGTGGGCTGAGCACACAGGTGTAAGCCTCTGTGCTTGGTGTCTCTATCTGTTGTAGGTGAAGCCTCTCTGTGGCTGGTCTGATGCCAGAGCAGTGACTGCGGGTTTGTGAGCTGGTGCTGTCAGGCCAGGAGGAAGGCTCAGGCTGCATATCACAGTGGGGGCCTTGGAGCTGAGTAGCCAACCAGGAGAATGGAGCACCTGAAGCTCCCCCAAAGTTCCCACTCTGCTGGGCAAAGCGCACCCAGACAACCTTGTTCCTCTATCCCTTCTTCCGCGCAGCAAGCTCTGTGCAAGCCCCGCGCCTTCAGCAGCCCTCTTGCTGCTAGGAAGCCTCTCAGACCTCCTGCCTTTCCTTTGTCTCAGAGCAGCCGGGTGTGGATCCCGTCCTCCACAAACGGCTGGAATCTGTCTCTCAAGTACTCTGCCTGTCCCGGCTCCCCATCCTCCAGAGCACCACACAATGTAGATTTCTGTTCGCAAAGTGGATCTCCAGGGCTAGGTGCTCAGCAGTTCCAGGATTCCACCCCTTCCCCCGCTCCATTTCTCTTCCTCCCGCCAATGAGCTGGGGTGGGGGAAGGGCTCCAGTCCTGCCGGATCAAAGCTTTCGTACGTTACTCTGCTTTGCTGCTTTGTGAGGTCTGCTGTGTTAGGTCTGTATTCAGTCTGGTGCAGCCTTCTTTCCTGTTGCTGTTTTAGGGTTAGTTGTATTAACTGTATTTTCACACTGTCTGTGGTTTTGGGAGGAGTTCTCTGTCTCACCTCTCACACCGCCATCTTGAATCACACCTCTAGAAGTTTTATACATTGGGGCTGTGATCTATTTGAGCCTTGAGTAAATTTTGGCATATGAATTATGTAAAGGTCAATGTTCATTTTCTTCCCAATGAAAATCAATTACAATATCATTTATTAGAAAAGATTGTCCTTTCTCTATTTCTTGGCAATTGTGTTGTAAACCAATTTACCACATATCTGTTGTTTAGATGTACAACAGTGTTAACATTGATCTGTGTGTCTCTCCTACCATAATGTCTTTATTTCTTTAGCATTATGATGCCTGGAGATCAGGTAGTATAAACCTTACAGCATTGTTCCTTTTAAAAGTTGTTTTGGCTGTTCTAGATTGTTTGCATGTCTCTCTTAATGTGAGTTTTTTAGTTTCCATGAAAAAGGCTGCTAGAGGTTTGATTTGATTTGCATTGAATCTTGACATCAGTTTTGGGGAGAATGATCATTTAACAGTACTGAGGTTACCAACCCATGAACATGGTATTCCTCCATTTATTTAAGATGTCTTTAGTTTCTCTCAGCAATGTCGTGCGGCTTTCAGTGCAGAGATCTGACATGTCTTTTGTTAAAATTTTAAAAAAGAACCTATGTTTTGGTATTGTAATTAACTGATTCTTTGCACATAGCTCTGAAAGAAGGTTTTATAATAAACTTGGAAATTGAAATGGAAACCCCTAATGTCTGTTATAGCGAAAGGGAGGTTCCTTGCTTTGAGTTCAAGGTATCATCTCACCCAGG
This sequence comes from Smutsia gigantea, assembly GCA_032199065.1. Classification (NCBI taxonomy): domain Eukaryota; kingdom Metazoa; phylum Chordata; class Mammalia; order Pholidota; family Manidae; genus Smutsia; species Smutsia gigantea. The sequence continues at coordinate 337,200 of JAVSCE010021688.1, read as the reverse complement.
GCAAATGGCTTCATGAGGATGCTGTTCATTTGTGCATGTTGATATTGTACTAGCAACCTTTCTGAACTCTTGTTCACTAACCCAGTAAGTTCTAATAATGTAAGTAGAATTTTTTGAATTTATGTAGGTAATATCATTTGAAAATATTTTTCTGTTTTCATTGTCTTATAATTAGTACTATCTGTTTTTTGTTTGCTAAGAATTTTTGTCATCATTGAATTTTATAATGCATTATTAGCATTTATTGAGGTAAGCCATATGTGTTTTCACCTTTAATTTGTTAATTCACTTAATATAGTGAATTACTGTCTTACTTGAGAATTTCAGCCCCGGGCAAGTTCACTATGGATTTAGTGAGACTGAGTGTCTTGCCAGTGGGTTTCAGCCCCGGGGAAGTTCACTATGGATTCAGTGAGAGTGAGGAATAACAATGGAACGTTCTTGGGGTAAAAGAGTTTATTACCCAGCTTGTTCTCTTGGCGATAGGTTGAGCACTAGAATTACATCTGCACCCAACAGTCTGTAGTCTGTAATCCTTGTTAGTCTCTGCCTCCCTGCAGAGCACTGGGCAGAACTCTTTGTATAGTGGCTCAGTCAATAATAGCTTATTGCCTACAGGTTTGGAAGCAGTAGCCTAGTAGGCCAGTTACATCAAGTAGTTTAGGTTCAGGTGAGGATCCTGGTCATAGGAACCTTCACTTTATCTACAGCTCTTTAGAGCAGAATGAGTAAATAAAATTATGATTGACTAAGTGATGTGTATATGACTTTAACTGAGATTTGTTCACTTAGCTATTTAGCAGTTCCATTTGAGGGAAGAGATTAGAGCATATATAAATTTCTATTTAGCTTTGTTTTTCTTTTGACAGCATAGAAATAGTTCCTTATGATATATAACATAAGAACTTTGATTATTGGTATTAATAAGAATTTATCTCATATCTTATTTATTAATAAGTTTTAATTATAGCCATAACAACATCTCTAATTTTAGAAACCTAGTAGTAAAGTTTTACCTGGAAAGGATTTTAAATTCTTGAACTGTTCTAGGGAGACTTAAGGTTTTTTAGGAGGTATCTAAGGGGCTAGAATCCAGAAAGTAAGTTATTTGCTTCACTCATACAAGTAGATAGCAAAATCGACAGCACACTCTGGTCTTCTGTCCTTTAGCTTTTCTCTTCATTGGTCTTTGTTCTGGAATTTGCGCTTTTAAAATTTGCTTTAAAGTAGTTTTTCTTCATTATATAGTTGACTGATTTGGGACTCACTAAATGTTTAGCATCATACCTCTGATGATAACCAGAAACCCTTAGAATGTAGACCAGATTACATCATTTAAAGACTCCTGTGCTACTTTTTTACAGTAGTTTCATTAGAATTGCTGTGAGGCAGCAAGGCCAGTTCTCTTGCAACTGAGAGGGATGCAATAATGTCATGACTTTACATTTCTTTTTTATCATGGACAAGGGTGACTAACAAAGAGTGATTAGAGGTCAGTCAGAAACACTGTTCAGGGATGTGAAGCTGCAGTTAATGATATCTGGTGGTTAATTGGTTATAAAAGAAAGTAGCAGAACTCATTTTACTTCTTCTCCAAGCCCAAGTTCTTCCTCGGAGCCCCACTCTATAAAATAGATTGAAGCGGTGCTCCTTGGTTCCTGCCCATTTCGGGCGGGCTTGTGTTGCATTCTGGGTGGTCTCTGAAGTCACCGTGGAACCTATTAGGGCAGCAATTCCCAAGCACCGTTGGGTGTTTGGGTTATGTTACCATCATGATTACATTGCCACATAGGAAGCTTTTGTGAAAAAAATTCAGAGATCCAAATTCTGCAGGTCTTGGTTAGCTGAATATATACTTTTGAGAAACACTCTAGTTGATTCTGATTTCTAGCCAGGTTTGGGAATTACTGCCCTTAGGAACACAGTTTAAAAATCAGTGACCTTAATCAGAGAAATGTTTAGCCAACCATTGAGTTAAGGTTATAGCTGAGAATTTTTCCATTAGTTGATTAAAGGGATCCATATAAAATGCTTGGTACAGTGTTCACTAGATGTTAATTATTATTGTCTTAGCTAAAGACTACTTAGAAAACTGCTTCTCCATAGGAATCAACATTTGGCTTCCCAGAATCCAATACAGGGTGTGAGGTACTCACTGTATAAGAAGAAACGTAGATATAGGACAAAACAGTCTAATATTTTAAAACCAAACTTTTGAAATAGATACCAGCTAGTCACATCTTTAGGATTTACTAAAGGATAAAAAGTTATTTTAAATGTTAGTTTAATTAAATCCTGAGTATGAAAATTACCAGTAATTAATAGAGATGATATCTCCAAAGTGATACTTAGAAATCAGCTGAATTCATTACCTATTACCAAATCTGGCTAGATACCTCTTAGAGCTAAACAGATACACGTAAGACCTCTGTTGCAAACATAGGTGCAACCCCAAGTTAGAATTTTCAGTTGCCTGTTTTCTAGAGATAGGAAACATCTGGAACTGTGAAATATTAAAAAAATAAATCCTTCTTAATATTTCTAAATATATATATGTAATTTAAATAGAGCTAGGCTATAGGACCCAAACATACGGGGAGGTAATATAGGATAAAGAGATTGAATTTGTCTTTGTTTATTCATATAAAATAATTTATTGAACAGCTACCATATGTCAGAGATTGTGCTAGACTTAGCAGATAATTAAAACAGCTGTATATATATATGATTATTTTTGAATTTTTAAAAAATCTAACGGCATTTTCCGTTTTTAGGACATACTTTAAAAATATTTAATTGCTGACAAGATAAAATTGTTTACTCCCTATTATTGAGGAATTTAGACAGTTTCCAGTGTTTTTTTTCTTTTGTTGTTATAAGTATTTTTAAAGATCTCCTTATATCCATCTTTATGTACGTTATGGTAAAACTGGTTTTACTAGGTAAAGAGTATGGATACTTCTGAAGTCCTTGATACACCAGGCCAAAAATTCTATGAGGTACCCTAAAAACCATTCTAAAAGAGCCTATTTCACTGCATCCATTTTAATTTTAAAACTATTTATACTTTTAAATAGAGCTAGGCTACAAGTAAGGCTACAGGCATGGTGATTTGGTAATAGGTAATGAATTCAGTTGATTTTTTAAGTACCGTTTGGAGACATTATCTTTATGAATTAGTAGTAACTCTCATAAAAATAAAAATAAAAATAAAAATATAATGCAGCCAAGTTGACAACAGAAAATGAAATTTTGTTATTGCTTTAATTAGCATTTTTTTGGAACATCAGTGCCATTCAAATTTTTATGTGTTTTAGTTATAGCAACAATTACATTTAATGAGCACTTACGTACACTAGACATTGTTCTGAGTACTTTACATGGAGCCTGTATCTCATTAATGTGCATAACTCTTGTGAGGTGTAGATACTGTTATTATCCCTATTTTATGAATTAGGAAAATGAGGCTTGTAAAGGTAAGGAAGTTTTCTAAGCACTCACAGTTATGTTAGTAACAAGACTGGCATCTGAATGCAGATGGTCTGGCTCCAAAGCCTAGGATTGGAACTGCTGTAATATAAATGTATTTCTTTCTCTCTGTATTGCTAGATGATGTCTTTCTATATTGCTAGATTGTATTTCTATATTGGAAGATTTTCTATATTGCTAGATGATATTCTCATTATGAACAGAGTCACTTAATCTAAAAGTAACTAATTAAAATCTCACCCGTTAGAGATGGTTGCTGCTTATGTTTTGGTGTGTATGCTTTTAGACCTTCTTCTCTGTCTCTCTGTATTATTTTATTTAGTTAAATGAAAATGTATTCATTCCACAATTATTCTTTTTCATTATCTCTCTGGTTATTTTTACTGTTTTATTCTTATAGGTGGAATTTTGTCTTTAAAATATACTTATTCTGATAAAGTCTTCCTTATGAAGCATTGTATAGGGAGATTAAATGTTCTCCCTGTGAGAATTTTTATCCCACTCCTTGGGATAATATGGGGTAATCAGTGTTGAGAGTTGGATGTTTGGTTCCTGTAGACATATGCCTCCATCTTCCTACCTGCTGCCATCTTCCTCACTGCCTTATCCTAGAAACAGGATATGATAGGTACTATTCTAGTACAAATAAACTGTCGAGAAACTATTAGTTTTCCTCAGATCACTTTGTGATAGTAATTGAATAGCATCACACTTTTCACTTAATGGGAGAATCAGTATCTTTGCAGAAATATTGCATTACTAGTAACTATTAAACAGAAATATTGCTTTACTAGGGAGCCATGGGCTTTAGAAGTTCTCAAGATGTTACAAGACACCATAGGAAAACAAAATGCAGTTCCTGCCTTGAAGCACCTTTAAGACGTAAGAGTTGTATTACAACAATGTGTGGTACAAGGCAGAATAATAAGGACAGGTGTCAGCTCCTGAGGAGCATTACTTGATATCCATATGAAATATGAGTGCTTATTGTGATTTTATGAGAATAGTATTGGGTGCCCTAGATAGATTTTTATTTTTGATAGTGGAATAAATAAAAGATGCAAACATATTTGTTATTTAATATTGAATAGTGCTACTGGCCCGACTGAGGAACATTCACCCCCACCCCTATCTCAGCTATGTAGCCATCTGTTGGATGAGCTGTTAAGTGGATTTTTATACTTAATCTTTCATAATTCCATGATACTTTAAGAATTGGGTATTTGCTCACATGCTTTAGTCCACTATGTGGTTAGAAATGGCATCTACTAGGTTGGATAAAAAAGGGAAAAAAATGTTCCTTTTTGTGAATCAATGCAAAATGGTTTAAAAGAATTATAATTGATTTTTTAAGAATGTATGCTTTATACAAAAGAAAATTGAAAGTAATCAGCCATGTCAGAGACAAATGAAAAATAAACCTTTGGAATATTTCTTTTGATCTTTTACTTTTATGATGACTGATTGTTTTATAAGAATCAAGTGGTTTTCCCATCTTTCTGCTCTTTTGATATATGGTGCTGCCCAAACCTCTTAAGTGGCTTTAAAATTTTATTCCGAATCAAGACAAATTTGAGCAATAGATGTGGCATTACTCTCTGATGGAAGACTACTTAAAAGGATTCTGTTTTCACATATTTAATTTGTGGGGCTGTGAAGTTCTAAAAGTCATAACTTGTTACATTCAGGTAATTACTGCAAATGAATATATCCTTTGATTTTACATTTTGAAGTCTGATAAAGCTACTCTATATTCTCATTATGAACAGAGTTACTTAATCTGAAAGTAACTAATGAAAATGACCAAGAGAGGCTTCTTATCTACAGAACTGGTAGATTCATGAGATTTGTTCATAATATTATAATGAATCACCTGATCTGTGCAATGAGTAATAATTTTCTGTATTCTGTTACCCTGGAAGCATTTCAGAGCCTCTCGTTTGGTTAATATCAATGAATATGGTTATACCTTACCATACATTTTCCATTATTAGTAGTTCTTGCTTTTTGTAACTTGGACTTAATATAAATTTCAACAAAAATGTCTTTTTTGTTGTTGTGAATGTTGGTGTTGTAGTAATGAAAAAAATGATAGTATCTTTAAATCTCTTTTTCCCTATTAGAAAAGTAATTTGTATTCATTATAGAAAATTTAGAAAATGAAGATAAGGAAAAGGACAGAAGTGAAAAGCATCCTTAATTTCACCAGTTAGACATGGTTGCTGCTTACATTTTGGTGTGTAAGACCTTCCACCCTGTCCTGTGTTATTTTGTTTAGTTAAATGAAAATGTGTTCATTCCACAGTATTTTTTTAGTGTGTATTATGTGTCAACTGACATTCTAGGTGCTGAAAATTTATTACAGTGGTCCTTGCTGCAATGGAGCTTCTATTAGGTGAACTGTTTTCTGTATGAACTTTTTAGTATTTATGATGTATAGTTTAGTAATCTGCTATTTTTACTTATGCATAATAAATAAATAATTCTCCATTTCATTAAGTATTTTTCTATTAGATGACTAAAAAAGATTTATTAAGGTAAATACTTGTTTATGGCTAAATAAATAATATTGGGAAGCGCTTTCCCATCCCTTCTCTTCATCAGCCCCCTCCTTTAAAGCAACCACTTTTAACTATTTCTGTTTTTTACTTATTCTGTGGTTATTCCTAAATCTCTAAATAATGTTTATTTCTGTTTATTAATCAGCTTTAGGTGAGTTCCTAGTGTGGTCGTGTGGTCTCTGAGGATACAGCTCCCCAAAAGCTCCCCAAAATCTTTGTGCTCATCTTTCCTTGTAGCTTCTCATCATAGTTATACTACTATCTCTAGCTCTTGATTGATCTCGTGTATATATTTAATCCTTCCTTCATTGTTCCAATAAACCCCAAATTGTGTTTCTTGACTCTTCATCTTGTTAAATGAGTTTAGAATTCCCTCTTTTCATCTGCCTCTGTTACATCAGCTCTGACTTTAATACTGTCAACCCCATTTCCATTTCCATGCTGTTTGGTAAACATGGTTTTTAAAACATTTCTGTCTATGTATGGTTGAACTTAAATGGTGAAAATCCTTAAAAAATTTTCACTGGAACTATTGTTTAGTAGAAAGGATTGCATTTCCCTTTTTATGGCGTGAAAAAGAATCACTCCGATATTTCAAACATACAGGGATTTAATACATAGACTTGGTTACAAAGGCATTGGAAGGATGGAGAAATAAAAGTGTCACCTCGAGATTAGTGAGCTGCTGCCGGGTCTGGTTGAGGTCTGGCTGAGGTCTGACTGCCACTTGCTCATCTGCTGGAGGAGGTGCAGCCGGCCTGGCTGCGGTTGCTGGAATGCACGCGCTCTGCAGCGTGGCGGCTTGTCACTGAGGGCAGATCCACTAGGAGCCCATATCCTGGGGCTGCTGCCTCCAGTATCACCTGAGATGCTGCCAGAAACCAGTCGGTCAGTTTCTCCTCTCCTGCTTTCTTTCAGTCTCCTTCCAGGGAGCTGGCAAGGGAGTTTGAAAAGCATAGTTTGCTTGCTACTCAAACCAAGATACACTGAGAGTGCACAAGTGCAGGGGTGAGGTGGACCACAGCAGAAGGCTAACTTGTCCAGGGTGCAATGTCATGATTTCTCTGCCGCTTAGAGTAGAATGTTCCTCATGCTTAATTAGCATGTTGTTTTTTATTCCTGTAATACCTATACCCTATATTCGAGTTTTTTCAAGGTTTTAGTAATTTTATTTCTTCTTTCAGTTATTTTTTTTGTTATCCCAAAGACTTCTCTTCTAGAGCCTTCTGTGATTTCTAGCCTCTGTATAAAGCTCTCTTCCTGACTTTACTCCTGGTTGGATCTAGCTTTCTGGATTCCATGTTTTCCTTTCTTCTCCTCTCTTCCTCTCCTTTCTCTCTTTCCTTAGGTTTATTCTCTCAGTTTATCCTCCCTAAATTACTTCCTAAGAAAGTGTGTGTGGGAAGTAACCCGTATGTGTGCCTAGGTGTATGAAAATGTTACTGCTCTGGCAATATTTAATAGTTTATAGCCTTTGTATAAAATTTTAGATTATAATATTCCGATGTCTTCTATGCTCCTGATAAAAGGTGTAATATTATTCTAATTCTAGTTCCTTCTAATTGGTCTTGTCCGTGGAAACTTTTAGAAATGTCTCTTTATTCGTGGCCTGTAATTTCCTAGGGGATGTCTAATTATGTGCCCTTGCTCTTCTCCTCAGGCCTCCCCTTTACATTCATTTAAATCTCTAAACTCAGATTCTCCCATTCAGGGAAAATTTACCTCTGATACTTTATTGCCTCTATTTTAGTTGTTTTCCTTTTCTGGAATTACTATTGGTTGTTAGACCTCCTAGATTCCAAATTCTTTTTCATGTTTAATCTTTCTCATACCTTTTATCCCCTTGTCTCTTTTTCAGTTTTCTGGGAAGTTTTTTCATTTTCTTTCTATCTTCTACTGAATTATTTATTCCAGTAATTCTTTCTACTTTTAATTTTCAAGAGTACATTATTGTCATTCTCTGCTCATACTTTTTCATGAGAGTGTGTTCTTGATTTATGGACAATGGCTTCTTGAATCCCTTAGAGAATACTAATTAGAGGATGTGTAGAGTTACTTTGTCTTTCTTGAAGCATCTTTCTTCTTCATGTTTCTAGTTTTTGTCAGATGTGCGGTGATCCTTGGCTGGCTGTTAGCATTTATAAACGAGGCAGAAAAGCTGCTTGGAAGCTGTGTGAACATGGGCTGGGTTTGTCAACTTGTGACCTTTGTTTTATGATAAGCAGTTGTGCTAGAGGACCCTCAGCCCTACTCTAATGAGAGGTCTTTGTTCCTGGCACCTCTGTGTGAAGTTGCTTCATTGCCTTACTCTCCCCTTAGGATTCAGTTCCTCCTTTAGAGAAGAGCCCTCGGATTGTTTTTCTTCCCTTAGGGGCAACCTACATGTCTTGTCTGTGAACTGTGGGGATTTAGTTGTTTTACATTAGTTACAAACAAGCAGTCCCTCTTTTTCAGCCCACATGTCCTTCTAGTCATCCTTTGTTGTTGATGTTTCTGGGTCTGGATCTCCTTTGGGATTTTCCTAAACAGGCAGCTCCACTGGGGAGGTTGGTACCTCTCTGTGCACAAGGACAGAGTGGGAGGTCTAAAAGCTTACCTCTATTTCTCGTTGACCAGAATTTATTGAAATAGTTCATCTGCTGATGCTCTTCCCTTGTTCCCTTCATAGTCTTTGTTGTTGTTTTTTGTATTAGTGACCTATTGCTACCTAACAAATTACCTCAAAATTGCCTCCCAAATTAGCAGCCGCTTAAAACAACAAATGTTTGTTATCTCATAGTTGTTGGGAGCAATTTAGTTGGGTGGTTCTGGCTCAGTGTCTCTCATGAGGTTGCCATCAAGCCGTTGGCCCGGCTGCCGTCATCTCAGGGCTCCTCTTCCAAGCTCACTCATGTGATTGATGGCAGGTCTCAGTTCCTTGCTGGTTGTTGGCCTGACGCCTCCATTTCTTGCCTCTGGGCCTGTCCATAACCCATATGGAAAGAAAAACCTTTTCTCCTAACCACTTAGGCTTGGTACTTGGGGGCCTGTGAATTAAACAAAGAAAAGGCAGGAGAGTAAAAACTAAGTTTGTTCATATGCATGTGGAAGTGCATGGAAGAAGGGGCTTGTTAAATGGCTGAAGTTAGGGGTTCATACCTAACTTAACAGGGGAAAGGGAGTTGGGAGGAAAATCTTCTATGGAAAGAACAAATGGGTTTCTTTTGGAAAAACAAATGAGTTTTTAGGGGAACAAATGGGAGGTAAGAAAGTTTATGATAATATTTGTTTATGCAGGTGTGAATTGTCTTGTTCATCTTCTTTCTAACTGTAAGCCCGTTCCAGAGAGGGGATTTAAGATAGTTTCACTCTTAATGTCTTTGGGAGTGAAGCCTACGTGATGAGGGAATTTATGGCAGCCTCATTCCCAGAAGTTTCTTCTTTTAGTGAGATAAGGAAAGGCCTGAGGAGCCTTCATTCTGCATCTTTTGAATCTCATATGTCTTCAGTTTAAGATTAGCTTCATACTGAAACTCTGGGGTTCCAAGTGGGTCCCTGCAGCTGCCGGAGTGTTGTTACCATGGCAGCCAGCTTTCCCCAGAGCAAGTGATCCAAGAGAGAGTAGAGGATATCCAAGATGGAAGTGGTAATCTTTTTATAATCTAATCTAACCTCAGAAATGATATACAGTCATTTCTACCATATTCTGTCTGTTGGAAGTGAGATACAAATGCAGCCCACACTCAAGGGGTGGGAAATTAAGTTCCACTTCTTGAAGCGGGGAGAGTGTCAAAGAATTTGTGGACTTGTGCACATATTTTTAAAATCATCAGATGGATTTATATGTACTTAACAAAAAAGTATTATTTTGGTAGTGTCTTGGGAGGAAATTCATATTGTACGTTTATATTCCATTGTATGAATTTACCATAAATTATTTGGCAAATCCTGTGTAGCAGGAAATTTAAATTGTTTGGAAATTTTTGTCTGTATAACAGTACTGTGATAGTATTAGTCTAGATAATTTTTATCACTTGAGTAACTATTCATCTGATAGTTCATTATAATATTTTGTTGTTGTATTCTATATAGTCTAGAATACATTTGTGGAAATCCGCACCCATTTTCGTTCAAAGTAAAAACCCCCAGTGTATTAAATGTTTTTTTTACCATTTTTATCCTGTGATATTTTAAAGACTGTTTTGAACTAGGATATTTTAATGATTCATTAAACAGATACATTGTCAAAAGCTCTTTCCCATCCCTTTTGATTGAGTTTTTTTATGGCTTCACTAGGTGGCAGCAAAGGACCAGTTTTAATCGAGGCTGTGTTTATGAAGCAATAGAATTCTAGTGATACCCAGTGCATTGTTCATGTAATATATCCCAAATATTAGTTTGGGATTATTAAGAATTCAGTACAGATTAGTAGGGGGTCATGTATACAACAGTATTGAAAGCATAGCAGTTTTGATAATGTTGACTTGTTCTTTTACGCATTGCATCTGAATTACTATATTTGTAGTGTAGTGTTATTTTGGAACTATTTTTGTAAAAATGATTTTGCTTATTAAAGTCCCTCAAAAGTGTTTTGTTTGCTTCAGGAAACTGTGATGTTCTTATGTGGAATCTCAGAGAGTGAAAGAATGATGTGAAAATTCTCTTTTATCTCATTTGAGTTTTTTTCTTTCTCAGTTTGTGTTGGGAGCAAAGGAGTCTAATAGAAAACTTGATATAGGAACATAACTATTTTAGATAATGAAATTTATGTTTATAGGGCAGAAAAGTAATTTGATTTGCATGTGGTATATGAAGAATAGTGATTTTGACACATGTACTCCAGTTATATTTTGGGGAAGAAATTGCTACAACCATATGCTTTCTTCCTTTAATCCTATATAGTACTTTGACTTTCTTGGGGAACTATATTCAGTTTTTGCATGTTTATGGTAATTTGGTTCCCAAAAGGCATTAATACCTGTGAACTAGGTAAATAAATTGAAGATGAGTAATTCTGACAGCTCTTTTTAAAACTCTGAAGCCTAGTCTGAAGGTTTATAGGCAGCACACCTTAGTATAGTGAGTCTCCGGCGTCCGCCTGGCCCGATTGCTCTTGCTGTCGCCGATACTCCTGCTGGCAGGTGAGCTTCTGGACACATTTTATTGTAGGAGCAACATCGAATTTAGAAAATTCAATATTTAAAATACTTTTGCTTGGGCAGAGAACTAAATTTTGTCCCCTTATCAATTATGTAGAATGGCATTAAAGACTTTTATGTGTTACATTAGCCTGACAAAATGTAAATTGGTGGCTAGAGGTACAGAGGACAGTCTATAAGGAGAATAAAATTGCTCCTTAAATATAAATTTCAAGCAACTGCACATTGAGTCTACTGTGTGATCTGGTCTTAGAATATTGTAATGTATAATACATAGAGAAAGTACATAATATATATAATATATAATTATAAATCCATACTTTACTTATTTTTGTTGTCTCAATAGTATTTAGCTACCTGTATTTACTATTTAGCTGTTGAGATTGATGAATCTAGAAATCCTCCTGGTACTTTTAACTGAACATAAACATAGACTAGTGGTAGAAACCAGTTAATTTCTAATAGTGTGCTTCATTAAGCATTATTTACTAATAAATAGAGAAATTAAAATTCATTTAAAACATTTGGTACAGTGAGATATAATTTTACTTAATTTCCCCTATGTGCATGAAACTATCAGTATTACATAAAATCCAGCATTGTAGTGTTATGCATCTTCCACATTAAAAAAAATTTTTTTTGGTATCATTAATATACAATCACATGAGCAACATTGTGGTTACTAGATTCCCCCCATTATCAAGTCCCCACCACAGTCACTGTTGGTCAGCGTAGTAAGGTGCTATAGAGTCCCTACTTGTCTTCTCTGTGTTATATTGTCTTCCCCATGTGCCCCCCCCCAACGTTATGTGTGCCAATCATAATGCCCCTTGTTCCCCTTCTCCCTCCCTTCCCTCTTACCCTCCCCAGTCCCTTTCCCTTTGGCAACTGTTAGTCCATTCTTGGGTTCTGTGAGTCTGCTGCTGTTTTGTTCCTTCAGTTTTTCCTTTGTTCTTTTACTCCACAGATGAGTGAAATCATTTGATACTTGTCTTTCTCCGCCTGGCTCATTTCACTGAGCATAATACCCTCTAGTTCCATCCATGTTGTTGCAAATGGTAGGATTTGTTTTCTTCTTAGGGCTGAATAATATTCCATTTTGCATATGTACCACATCGTCTTTATCCATTCATCTACTGATGGACACTTAGGTTGCTTCCATTTCTTGGCTATTGTAAATAGTGCTGCCATAAACATAGGGGTGCATCTGTCTTTTTGAAACTGGGATGCAGCATTCTTAGGGTAAATTCCTAGAAGTGGAATTCCTGGGTCAAATGGTATTTCTATTTTGAGTTTTTTGAGGAACCTCCATACTGCTTTCCACAATGGTTGTACTAATTTACATTCCCACCAGGAGTGTAGGAGGGTTCCCCTTTCTCCGAATCCTCACCAGCATTTGTTGTTCCTAGTCTTTTCTATGTTGGCCATCCTAACTGGTGTGATGTGAATCTTCCACATGTTTTTTTTCTTTTTTCTTTTTTTTAATATAATTTATTTTATTATCATTAATTTACAATTACATGTGCAATATCACGATTATTAAACTACCCCTTCATCAGGTCCCCCCCAACAACCCCATTACAGTCACTGTCCATCAGCGTAGTGAGATGCTATAGAATCACTACTTGTCTTCTCTGAGTTGTACTGCCCTCCCCGTGCCCCCCCAACATTACATCTGCTAATCGTAATGCCCCTTTTTCCCTCTTATCCCTCCCTTCCCGCCCATTTTCCCCAGTCCCTTTCCCTTTGGTAACTATTAGTCCGTTCTTGGGTTCTGTGAGTCTGCTGCTGTTTTGTTCCTTCAGTATTTTTTCTTTGTTCTTATACTCCACATATGAGTGAAATCATTTGATACTTGTCTTTTTCGGCTTGGCTTATTTCACTGAGCATAATACCCTCTAGCTCCATCCATGTTGTTGCAAATGGTAGGATTTGTTTTCTTCTTATGGCTGAATAATATTCCATTGTGTATATGTACCACATCTTCTTTATCCATTCATCTACTGATGGACACTTAGGTTGCTTCCATTTCTTGGCTATTGTAAATAGTGCTGCAATAAACATAGGGGTGCATCTGTCCTTTTCAAATTGGGCTGCTGCATTCTTAGGGTAAATTCCTAGGAGTGGAATTCCTGGGTCAAATGGTATTTCTATTTTGAGTTTTTTGAGGAACCTCCATACTGCTTTCCACAATGGTTGAACTAATTTGCAGTCCCACCAGCAGTGTAGGAGGGTTCCCTTTTCTCCACATCCTCGCCAACATTTGTTGTTGTTTGTGTTTTGGATGTTGGCCATCCTCACTGGTGTGAGGTGATATCTCATTGTGGTTTTAATCTGCATTTCTCTGATGATTAGCGATGTGGAGCATCTTTTCATGTGCCTGTTGGCCATCTGAATTTCTTCTTTAGAGAAGTGTCTATTCATGTCCTCTGCCCATTTCTTAATTGGATTATTTGCTTTTTGTTTGTTAAGGTGCATGAGTTCTTTATATATTTTGGATGTCAACCCCTTATCAGATACGTTTTTTATGAATATATTCTCCCATACTGTAGGATGTCTTTTTGTTCTACTGATGGTGTCCTTTGCTGTACAGAAGCTTTTCAGCTTGATATAGTCCCACTTGTTCATTTTTGCTTTTGTTTCCCTTGCCCGGGGAGATATGTTCATGAAGAAGTTGCTCATGTTTATGTCCAAGAGATTTTTGCCTATGTTTTTTTCTAAGAGTTTTATGGTTTCATGACTTACATTCAAGTCTTTGATCCACCTTGAGTTTACCTTTGTGTATGGGGCTAGACAGTAGTCCAGTTTCATTCTCTTACATGTAGCTGTCCAGTTTTTCCAACACCAGCTGCTGAAGAGGCTGTCATCTCCCATTGTATATCCAAGGCACTTTTATCAAATATTAATTGACTGTATATGTTTGGGTTAATGTTTGGATTTTCTATTCTGTTCCACTGGTCTGTGGGTCTGTTTTTGTGCCAATACCAAATTGTCTTGATTACTGTGGCTTTGTAGTAGAGCTTGAAGTCAGGGAGTGTAATTCCCCCTGTTTTATTCCTCCTTCTCAGGATTGCTTTGGCTATTCGGGGTCTTTTGTGGTTCCATATGAATTTTAGAATTATTTGTTCCAGTTCATTGAAGAGAGCTGTTGGTAGTTTGATAGGGATTGCATTGAATCTGTACATTGCTTTAGGTAGTATAGCCATTTTGACAGTATTGAATCTTCCTAGCCAAGAGCATGGGATGCATTTCCATTTGTTAGTGTCCTCTTTAATTTCTCTTAGGAGTGTCTTGTAGTTTTCAGAGTACAGGTCTTTCACTTCCTTCGTTAGGTTTATTCCTAGGTATTTTATTCTTTTGATGCAATTGTGAATGGAATTGTTTTTCTGATTTCTCTTTCTGTTAGTTCATCATTAGTGTATAGGAAAGCAACAGATTTCTGTGTGTTAATTTTGTATCCTGCAACTTTGCTGAATTCAGATATTAGTTCTAGTAGTTTTGGAATGGAATCTTTAGGGTTTTTTATGTACAGTATCATGTCATCTGCAAATAGTGACAATTTGACTTCTTCTTTACCAATCTGGATGCCTTGTATGTCTTTGTTTTGTCTGATTGCTGTGGCTAGGACCTCCAGTACTATGTTGAATAACAGTGGAGAGAGTGGGCATCCTTGTCTTGTTCCCGATCTTAGATGAAAAGCTTTCAGCGTCTCGCCGTTAAGTATGATGTTAGCTGTGGGTTTGTCATATATAGCCTTTATGATGTTGAGGTACTTGCCGTCTATACCCATTTTGTTGAGAGTTTTAATCAGGAATGGATGCTGAATTTTGTCAAATGCTTTTTCAGCATCTATGGAGATGATCATGTGGTTTTTGTTCTTCTTTTTGTTGATGTGGTGGATGATGTTGATGGATTTTCGAATGTTGTACCATCCTTGCATCCCTGGGATGAATCCCACTTGATCATGGTGTATGATCCTCTTGATGTATTTTTGGATTCGCTTTGCTAATATTTTGTTGAGTATTTTTGCATCTATGTTCATCAGGGATATTGGTCTGTAATTTTCTTTTTGGTGAGGTCTTTGCCCGGTTTTGGTATTAGAGTGGTGCTGGCTTCATAGAATGAGTTTGGAAGTATTCCCTCCTCTTCTATTTTTTGGAAAACTTTAAGGAGAATCGGTGTTATTTCTTCTCTATATGTCTGGTAGAATTCAGAGGTGAATCCATCAGGCCCAGGGGTTTTGTTCTTGGGTAGTTTTTTGATTACCAATTCGAGTTCGTCACTGGTGATTGGTCTGTTTAGTTTTTCTGTTTCTTGCTTGGTCAGTCTTAGAAGGTTGTATTTTTCTAAGAAGTTGTCCATTTCTTCTATGTTTTCCAGCTTGTTAGCATATAGATTCTCATAATATTCTCTTATGATTCTTTGTATTTCTGTGGGGTCTCTCGTGATTTTTCCTTTCTCATTTCTGATTGTGTTTATGTGTGTAGATTCTCTTTTTCTCTTAATGAGTCTGGCTAGGGGTTTATCTATTTTGTTTATTTTTTCAAAGAACCAGCTCTTGGTTTTATTGATTTTTTCTATTGTTTTATTCTTCTCAATTTTATTTCTTTCTTTTCTAATCGTTATTATGTCCCTCCTTCTGGTGACTTTGGGCCTCATTTGTTCTTCTTTTTCCAATTTCAGTAATTGTGTCTTTAGACTATTCATTTGGGAATGTTCTTATTTCTTTATATAGGCCTGGATTGCAATATACTTTCCTCTTAGAACTGCCTTTGCTGCGTCCCACAGAGGTTGTGGCTTTGTGTTGTTGTTATTAGTCTCCATATATTCTTTGATTTCTGTTTTGATTTGGTCGTTAACCCACTGATTAATTAGGAGAGTGTTGTTAAGTCTCCATGTATTTGTGAGCCTTTTTGATTTCTTTCTAAAATTTATTTCTAGTTTTATGCCTTGGTGATCTGAGAAGTTGGTTGGTAGGATTTCAATATTTTTGAAATTACTGAGGTTCTTTTTGTGGCCTAGTATGTGGTCTATTGTGGAAAATGTTCCATGTGCACTTGAGAAGAATGTGTATCCTGTTGCTTTTGGGTGTAGAGTTCTGTAGATGTCTGTTAGGTCCATCTGTTCTAGTGTGTTGTTCAGTGCCTCTGTGTCTTTACTTATTTTCTGTCTGGTTGATCTGTCCCCTGGAGTGAGTGGTGTGTTGAAGTCTCCTAAGATGAATGCATTGCTGTCTATTTCCTCCTTTAATTCTGTTAGTATTTGTCTCACATATGCTGGCGCTCCTGTGTTGGGTGCATATATATTTATAATGGTTATATCTTCTTGTTGGACTGACCCCTTTATCATTATGTAATGTCCTTCTTTATCTTTTGCTACTTTCTTCGTTTTGAAGTCTATTTTGTCTGATACAAGTACTGCAACACCTGCTTTTTCTCTTTGTTGTTTGCATGAAATATCTTTTTCCATCCCTTCACTTTTAGTCTGTGTATATCTTTGGATTTGAGGTGAGTTTCTTGTAGGCAGCATATAGATGGGTCTTGCTTTTTTATCCATTCTGTTACTCTGTGTCTTTTGATTGGTGCATTCAGTCCATTTACATTTAGGGTGATTATTGATAGATATGTACTTATTGCCATTGCTGGCTTTAGATTCGTGGTTACCAAGGGTTCAAGGGTTGCTTCTTTACTATCTAACAATCTAACTTAACTTTCTTGTTAAGTTATTGTGAACACAGTCTGATGTTTCTTTATTTCTCTCCCTTCTTATTCCTCCTCCTCCATTCTTTCTATAATAGGTGTTTTATTCTTTGCCTTTACTTGGTATTTGGATGGTCTGCTTTCTTTGGTATGATTTTTTTTTTCTTTGGTGACATCTTTTTAGCCTTAGGTGTGCTTCTCTCTAGAGCAGTCCATTTAAGATATCCTGTAGTGGTGGTTTATGAGAGGCAAACTCTCTTAACTTTCGTTTATCTGGAAATTGTTTAATCCCTCCATCATATTTAAATGATAATCGTGCTGGATACAATATTCTTGGTTCGAGGCCCTTCTGTTTCATAACGTTAAATATATCATGCCATTCTCTTCTGGCCTGTAAGGTTTCTGTTGAGAAGTCTGATGATAGTCTGATGGGTTTTCCTTTGTAGGTGATCTTTTTTCTCTCTCTAGCTGCCTTTAATACCCTGTCTTTATCTTTGATCTTTGCCATCTTAATTATTATGTGTCTTGGTGTTGTCTTCCTTGGGTCCCTTGTGTTGGGAGATCTATGAGCTTCGGTGGACTGCGAGACTACTTCCTTCCCCAGCGAGGGAAAGTTTTCAGCAATTATTTCTTCAAAGACACTTTCTATCCCTTTTTCTCTCTCTTCTTCCTCTGGTACTCCTATAATGCGAATATTGTTCCGTTTGGATTGGTCACACAGTTCTCTTAATATTCTTTCATTCCTAGAAATCCTTTTATCTCTCTCTGCCTCAGCTGCTCTGTACTCCTGTTCTCTGTTTTCTATTCCATTAACAGTCTCTTGCATCTCATCCATTCTGCTGTGAAGCCCGTCGATCGCTTGTCTGATTTCTGTATTGTCTTTCCTCAGTTCCCTCACTTCCTCCCTCAGCTCTTGCACATTTCTCTGTAGGTCCATCAGCATGGTTATGACTTTTATTCTGAATTCTTTTTCAAGGAGGCTGTGCATTTCCATCCCTTCAGACTCCCTCTCTGGGGTTGTCTGGTTGATTTTGTTCTGAACCATATTCCTCTGTCTTTTCATGGCTGTATGATTTGGTCACTGATAGTTGCCACGTATGTTAGGTGGGCTCTTTAAGACCGCCTCTTGGGGTGCCGAGACCTCCCGGGTGTAGCTGCACGCTGTGCGCTTTCCTGTGTATTCTCGTCTCTCTTTTAGGAATAGATGTATTTTCTGTGTTTTCGTAGATAAATATAGTGTTGGGAGGAGATTTCTGCCGCCCTGCTCACACCGCCATCTTCCCGGAAGTCCCCACATGTTTTTAATGATCTTAAAAATACCTTGGTTGGGTGATCTGTGTACTAGTTTAAAATTAAATTAAAATAAATAATTGAGGATTTTTGTAGTAAAATATTTATGGTTACGTTTCGTCAGTATCTGTGTTAAAGGTAAAATTATTGCAAGTCTTATAGATTAGGTCTTTACCTTTCACTAGTTAAAAAATTGCATTGTTTTAATAGAAATAGCTTGAACAAATGTTGCTTGTTTTAAAAAAGAATTTCTAATTTTTGACAAGTTTTAAATGGTAGCCTTATTGACTGTGTACTTGGAGCCACCTAGTAAAGTCTTTCCATGTGTGGTTAATTTCAATGGCAATAACGTTGTGAGAGAAAATTAGTTGTATATTGTCTTGCCAATGTGTTTCAGCCACTGGCAAGTTCACTATGGATTCAGTGAGACTGAAGTATGACAATGAAACATTATTGGGGTGAAAGGGTTTATTACCCGGCTTTAGTCTCCTGACGATAGGTTGAGCACTAGAAGTACGTCTGCCCCAACAGTCTGCACGTCTGTAATCCTCCTTCATCTCTGCCTCTGCCCAGAGCACCGGGGAGAGTTCTTTATATAGTGACTCAGTCAATAATAGCTCATTGCCTACTCGTGCAGAAACAGTAGTGTAGCAGTAGGCCAATAGTGTCATCACGTAGTTTAGGTTCAGGTGAGGAAACTGGCCGTAGAACTTCCATATTCCCCTATATATTCTTGTCAATGGATTTCAGCCCCGGGCAAGTTTGCCATGGATTCAGTGTGACCAAAGAAAATCACAGCAAACGTTCTTTGGGGTGAAAGGGTTTATTACCTGGCTTGTTTTCCTGGCGGTAGGTCGAGCACTAGCGTCTCTGCCTCTGCTCAGAGCACTGGGCCGAGCTCTCTATATAGTGCAATAATAGCTTTTTGCCTAAAGGTGTGGAAGCAGTAGCCTAGCAACAGGCCAGTTACAGCATCAGGTGGTTTAAGTTCAGTGAGGATCCTGGCCATAGGAACCCCAACTTCCCCACACTCCATCCAGGATTCTCACCTTACAGTCTGCATGCTTTCAGTCTTCCGCATTGGTCCCTGTGTGAGAAAGCTGGAGCACTGTAACCAGATTCCACAACAGCAACAGAGGATAACAACAACTTAGAGATAATAATAAAAATTAAGATACAGCAAGATTTTGATATAGGTAACAGAAATTATAATAATCCTCAAGGCAGACAAGGGTCCTAACAAAAATTATAATAATCCTCAAGCCAGAGGAAGTTCCCAATCCACAGAGACCTTAGGGGCGATAAGACACATGTTTTAATGACACCAACAAGGCAAATCTTGTCCATCAGGTAGGATGCATGCAAGAGAGTGGTCCTGTAGCAGGAAGGGGGTCCCTTCCAGGTCTAGTGTACCATACTTTTACTCTTTTCCCCGTGGGGGTTACTTAAGGGTCTATATATAGTGCTACTGGACGTGCATGCACTGGCCATAATGATAAAACAAAACTCCCCAGTAAGATGCTCCTACCTTCTGGCCATTCAGGATATACTACTGTGACCTTTGGGGGCCCCTCTGCTGTTATTCCAGAAATACACAGGAGGCCAGCTTCCAGGCCTTGTCCCCAAGCTGCCAGGAGAGCCAGCCATCATTGGTCCATGTATCGAAAGGTCCAAGGCCACGTTCACTCAATGGAATCTCTGGGGTTCAGTGCAGTTGGTGCTGGCAGCAAGATACTATTCTGGTGGCCGAACCTTGGCTTCAGTAATTCTTCCTTGGTTTGTACTTGCACTTGTATAGGGGAGGCAGCCATATGTGTTAACATGTCTATGGGTCTCAGGGCTGCCTTTCGGGGTCTCTCGTTCAAGCGCTGTAGCACGGTCCATAAGTGGACTGACCATCCCCACAGACTATTGGTATCTGACTTTAGTCTGGATTTTAACAAGCCATTGTGCCTCTCTATCATGCCTGCTGTGGTAGAATTGTATGGCACATGAAACTTCCATTTGATTCCTGGCTGTTGCACCCATTCTTGCAGTGTATGTCCAGTAAAATGGGTGCCCTGATCACTCTCAGTTACCTGTGGTCAGCCATAGGCGACAAAGAGATGCTCCAGGCCTCTTTTGGCCATCTGCTGGTCTGCACAACGGGTAGGAAAAGCAACCAGAAGTCCAGTAGCTGTGTCTACACAAGTCATGGTGTACTGATATCCTTCTGACATAGATAGAGGCCCAATATAGTCTATCTGCCACCTGACAAGGGGTATAGGCCCCTTAGCTATTGCCCCATGTTGCTGTGGAACTCAGTGTAAGTCCCTTTTGGAATACACAACACACTCCTGCTGGGATCTGCTAACTTCTTCAAAGGTCAAAGGCAAGCCCCACCGACGGGCTACAGCCCACATTGCCTTTTGCCCCCTATGCAACAAACGCCGATGTAACCATTGGACTATATCAGAGGCAGGCTTTCTTTCTAACCAACGTATCTGGGCCAATTTATCTGCTTCATTGTTTCCTGGGGATGCCAGTGGCAAATGACCTGTCACATGGTATACTGTAATTATTTTAGTCTGACCACAGGCCCATAAGTCTTGCCACAATTCTTGCCCCCAAGGGGTTGGTGACCAACCAGCCAGTTGGCATGGTACCAGGTTGGTAGCCAAAGGTCAAGCCTCAATAGACAGCGCAGCTGTCAGTGCAGACAACTATAGGGGAGGGCTCCTGGCTGATCACAAGCCACACGGCCCTCAACTCTGCCCACTGGCTGCTGTTTCCCTCACCGTCTTCCATCCATATTGTCTCAGTCTTTTTCTACCGTGCCTTGCAGCAATGCTTGCTCAGTCTTCAGCAGCTCTCTTACCTTCATCTCAGTGCTTCTCAGCAGGCATTCTTGTGCCACCTCTGCCTGTGCTTCCCTTAGGAGTTTGTCTTTTTCCTTCATGGCCTTTTCTTCCTTCAGAGCACCTGGCAACGCTGCCGTATCATTCTGTAAGGAATCTTTTACCTCTTCAGCGCCACCATGCTGCTGGCATTCTTGTGCTGCCTCCTCTCACATCAATGCCATTTCCTTCAGGGACTCCACAGAAGTTTGTAGCTCGCAGTCTCATACCACCATTTCTTGGGTCTTTTTCAGGAGTATGTCCTTCTCTTCTGTAGACCTTTTTAATACTGTGAGAAGCAGCCAACCCACAGTCCCTGCTGCCTCATGGGCTCTCTGTCTCTCAAAAGACCTACTTACTATACCAAGGGCCATCTCTACTGCCTCTGCTATCACCTCCACTTGCCCCCAGTCCTGGGGTGGGGCCCAGTCCTCTAGTAGGCCAGCCACCTCAGACCACATACCCATTGGGGGACAATCCACTGTCTCCCCATTCACAGGGGCAGCCCACTGAAGCACCCCTCTCATATGGGCAGCCTGTCTTTTTCCTTGGTCAACAATGAATCCTGCCAACTATGCCAGTTGTCTTGTCAATGGGTTTCAGCCCTGGGCAAGTTCACTATGAATTCAGTGTGACCAAAGAAAATCACAGCAAACATTCTTTGGGGTGAAAGGGTTTATATTACCCAGCTTGTTCTCCTGGCGTAGGTCAAGCACTAGCGTCTCTGCCTTCTCTCAGAGCACTGGGCCAAGCTCTATATAGTGCAATAATAGCTTATTGCCTAAAGGTGTGGAAGCAGTAGCCTAGCAACAGGCCAGTTACAGCATCAGGTGGGTTAAGTTCAGTGAGGATCCTGGCCATAGGAGCCTCAACTTCCCCACAATATATATTTTTAATTTTGGTGTCATTAATATACAATTATATGAGCAACATTGTGGTTACTAGATTCCCCGCCTTATCAAGTCCCCACCACATACCCCATTACAGTCACTGTCCATCAGTGTAGTAAGATGCTACAGAGCTACTACTTGTCTTCTCTGTGCTATACTGCCTTCCCTGTGCCCCCCCCCCCCATATTATATGTGTGCTAATCATAATGCCTCTTAATACCCTTATCCCTCCCTTTTCCCCACTCTCCCCAGTCCCTTTCCCTTTGGTAACTGTTAGTCCATTCTTGGGTTCTGTGAGTCTGCTGCTGTTTTGTTCCTTCAGTTTTTGCTTTGTTGTTATATGCCACAGATGAATGAAATCATTTGATACTTGTCTTTCTCCGCCTGGCTTATTTCACTGAGAATAGTACCCTCTAGCTCTATCCATGTTGTTGCAAATGGTAGGATTTATCTCCATATATATTCTTGAAATGAAAATGTAAGACATGGTTCATGCCCTTCATGGGGTCAGATCTAATTGTGATGTTAAAATACATGAGAGGACAGTATGAAATATAATTGCATGTAAATGGACTTGACATGGACTCTAAAAATGTAGTTCTTAGGAGGAGGATGAACGATGAAGGCTGAGTATCATGAGCAAGAGAAGCGACATGAAGGAAGTCACGAAGGGGAAACAGTCTGAGGTGGGCTGTCCTGACTAATAATTGGTATAAATCCAGGTCTGTGTAATTCTGGCCACTGGGATCTTAGGTGCTTAGGCTGAAGGAAGAAAATTGTGACAGGTGCCTGGTTAAGCCCGTCATTTATAATTTTAAACATGTCAGAGTTTTAATGATTGCTTAGCTATGAGGCTCTTTTAAATATTGACTAGCGAAAACTCCTACCTCTTAAATTGTTCTGAGAAATTGTAAGGTATGTTGTCCTTTATCTCAATCTTGAAGTTTAAGGCCACCTGGAATTGCTGAGTCAGTTGGTTAGCCCAGTTGCTTTTGAGGTACTTAAAAGAGCTGTGTTTTGAAAAAGAGTAGAGAGTGGTAAGATTGTACTTTCCATAGTGATACGGAAGGCAGGAAAAAAAACACTTGAAATAGTTGCTGTGTAAAGGGAAGTAGACCACATACGTCCATTGTTTTAGGGTGCTTATTACATTTTCGACTTTAGATGACCACTGATAAACAAATTTAAGTGAGTTTAGAAGATAATAAAATATCTCTTTTCAAATCTAGAAAATAAAGAGGGTAATGCCACAGCCAGCCCTACCAAGACATCCCCAAGAGTTATTCTGCAGGAGGTACAGGAAGCCTCTGTAATAATTTATGCCTAGTTATCCCCCAAGATTTATTTCCCATTTTCAGTTATGATTCAAGAACTGTTAAGTGCCTTTTTTGGGACTTAGTGAAAGCTTTTATTGAAAGCACGTTTTATTAGCATTCAGTTAGTCTAGCCAACATAAGTTTCAAAAGTTTCAGTATAAAAGGTGAAAGCTAGAAGGTGGTAATTGGAACTAACTTGTGATCTTGCTTAGTCGATTCCTGTTCTTCTGCTTCGTTTACCCTAGTTGGCATCAAAACAAGAATATTTCTATAGCTAAGAAGAGAAGAAAAAATTTATTGAATATAACTTTCGGACAGGTGCTTTGGTGGAAGCTCCTATTTTCAAATTAAAAAAATTCCCATTTCTTTTTTGCTTATTTTGACTTTTCTTGTTTGGCTTATCTATTTTCTTTTGCAGTTTGAGCATTAAGGGTGATTAGCCGTTGTTTAATCCAGTGTTTTTTGTAATTTAATGTCCATATGAATCACCTGGGCATCTTGTTAAAATGTAAATTCTGACACAGTAAGTCTGGGGTGGGGCCCAAGATTCTGCATTATTAACAAATTGCCAAGAGATGCCAATGCTACTGGTCCAAGGATCACACTTCAAGTAGCAAGAATCTACTCCATTTTCTTAGGATGAGGATATCAAAGGCAGAGAGACCAAGTTTGTTCAACAGCTTATACCTAATTAGCAAGTGTGGCTTTTTTTTTAATGTGACAAAAAAATGTATTTCTCAGTGTAAGGAAATGTATGAAAACCAAGAGAAATGCTCCTCTCCCCCTAATTAAATGGCAACTCATTTATTTAGCCAACTTTATTCAACTTGAATCGTTAAGATGTATGTTAAGATTTTCTCTTTTAACCTTACCACTTTCGAGAAGTTGAAGAAATTGATTTGTTCAACTATGTCTATATCCAATCATTGTTTTAGGGTGCTTATTACATTTTGGACTTTAGGTGACCATTGGTAAACAAATTTAAGTGAGTTTAGAAGATAATAAAATATCTCTTTTCAAATCTAGTTTTTGGGGTAGAGGCCTCTTCCTGTAGAAGAGTAAATCATATGTTTCATTTATGTAAAATGACTGTTAGTGTATACTTTATTTTCGGACAGTTATGAACTAGAGGAGGTAATATAACCAGATAGTTTTTGTTTCTTTGGTAGTATCTATATAAATAGTTTTTGTTCTCACTTGCGTTAGAATCCAGCCTGGCTTTCTTGTGCCTTAAGTGCTGTTAGGGTTGGTGCAGGGCTGGAGGTGGGATATGTGTGTGTGTGCACACACATGTGTATGTGCACGCATATGTGTATATGCACACTACTTGGGTGATGTGGGACTAAGTAAGAACTCTTGCAGCCTTTTATTATTCCATAATTTTCTAATTCTTTGTAGATTGGTGGAAAGGAGGAGAGAGCATACTCTAGTCTGTAGATGTGGCAATTAGCAAGATGCATGTTGCTGGTAGCAAATAAACTGAGTTCTGATTTGACAGTTCTTTTCATTAATTGAAAGATATGCTTTGATATTCTACTTTTTGCATTTTTCCAAACTCTTGGTAGTCAGCTAATTTTGTAAACTTATACATAGGAGGGGATTTTTATCAGTCAACTCTTAATATGATAATCATTGTTTTTTTGGGGGGGCTCATAAGGGAAATATGAGCCTATATAGATTAATTGTAATTTAATTTATGCTGTTATTAATGTTTATTTTAATGAGCTAGATTCTGGGACAAAGGCATGATACTTTTCTGTTATGTACAATGGCTTTTGGAGTTATTATATATTTATATATACCACGATTGTTAGTAAATTTTATGAAGCTGTTTCAGTACATTGGGATATTTTAGGCTCAGGTTTGTCTTTATCATTCTGGTGTTTAGAAAACAATTTCGTAGACAGATTGAGAGATCCACCTGACTCAGGTTCTTTTATCTGAGTTCCCTGTTTTGAGTCATTTCTCACTCAACTAGCGTAGCTTCTGATTTTGCAAAATTTGTTTGAGTTATATCTATTCATGGAAATATGAATAAGTAACTATTTACTGTAGTTGTTGTCTGCATTTGACTCTGTAAATATGCTTATAAGCCTGAGTTTGTGGGCTGTGGGTAACCTTTACAGGGAATTTCATATGATTTTTTAAAAATTTTGGTATCATTAATATAGAATCATATGAGCAACATTGTGGTTACTAGATCCCCCCCATTATCAAGTCCCCACCACATACCCCATTACAGTCACTGTTCATCAGCATGGTAAGATGCTATAGAATCACTACTTGTCTACTCTGTGCTATACTGCCTTCCCTGTGCCCTCCCATCCCCCCGCCTACTTTATGTGTGCTAATTGTAATGCCCCTTAATACCCTTATCCCTCCCTTTCCCCCACCCTCTCCAGTCCCTTTCCCTTTGGTAACTGTTAGTCCATTCTTGGGTTCTGTGAGTCTGCTGCTGTTTTGTTCCTTCAGTTTTTGCTTTGTTGTTATACGCCACAGATGAGTGAAATCATTTGATACTTGTCTTTCTCCGCCTGGCTTATTTCACTGAGCATAATACCCTCTAGCTCCATCCATGTTGTTGCAAATGGTAGGATTTGTTTTCTTCTTATGGCTGAATAGTATTCCATTGTGTATATATACCACATCCTCTTTATCCATTCATCTACTGATGGACACTTAGGGTTGCTTCCATTTCTTGGCTATTGTAAATAGTGCTATGATTTGTTTTTCTACATTTCTAAATTTCTGTATTCACTCAGCTTTTTCTCCTCTCTGTTTGGAAAGGGTTGGTCCTCCTCTTTCTTGTCTACAGGGCTTCTTAAAGTAATCCTTTCTTTCTTATTCAGGGTTCATTTTAATAACATCAACTCTTTTTTGGATTGTGTAAAGTACTACTTGTAGTATTAATAATAATGATATTCAGCCTTAATTACTTAGACATAATATAATAACAATAGTTGACATATTACCTATGTCAGGCACTGCTCTGAACCTTTCATATGTTAGCTCATTTAATTCTTCATCTTTTCAGTTATTTTATTGTGGTAAAATGTACATAACATAAAAATTGCCATCTAAACCATCTTTAATGTCAGTAGTCCTAAATATATTCATAATTGTGTGAAATGTTACCACCATTCATCTCCAGAACTCTTTTCATCTTATAAAGTTAAAACTCTGTACCCATTAAATGATAATTCCCCACTCCCCTGGCAACCACCATTCTACTTTGTGTCTCCCTGATTTTTACTACTATAGGTATTTCATAGAAGTGGAGTCATACAACATTTGCCTTTTTTTGATTGGCTTATTTCATTCGCATAATGTCCTCAAGGTTCATCTGTATTGTAGTGTATGTCAGAATTTCCTCCTTTTTTAAGGCTGAGTAATATTTCATTGTATGTATAGACCACATTTTGCTTATGCTTTCGTCTGTCTATGGACACTTGAGTTGCTTCCACAGTTCAGCTATTGTGGCTAATACTGCTATGAACATGGGTATATTCATCCATTTGATTCTTGCAATCACATTAGGAGGTGGAGAGTTTTGATGAGGTAATTGAGTCTTAGAGCAGTCAGGTAATTTGTGCAAATCGCACAACTACAAAAAGCCTGTCTGCAATACATGTTTTAACTGCCACAGTAGACTCCCATGTATCTCTCTATGTTGGTGCCTTCTGTTTTACCTACAGAGATATCTTTATCCCTACTTACTATATATTAATATATAACTAATGGTATATAATATAATTACTAATGTCAAATGAATTTACAGTAGATTATTTTATTTGTTAAAGCTTGTTGCATTTAAGCTATAAACCAGCACAATTACAAAGTAAAATTGAAATTCCTTAAATTGGATTTTAAGGCTCTTACTTGCTCCCTCTCTGCTTTTCTTTTATCAGAGGTGATTATTTGTTGTACATGCTAGAATTCTAATTTTTGGAAAACTTTGAGTGATGGAGTGACTTGAATAGGACCTATTATTTGGTGTATGAGAGATTTCATGGAAGGAAAGGAGTTTTGAGTAAGAGTTTGAAGATATGTTTTTAGGACAAGATGGTGTAGCAGAACAGATATATATAGGCTTAGAGACAGGCCTATGCAAATTTCTGAGAAGAAGAGGATGGCAAAATGAGAAAGGGATAAGAAAATTGCAGTTCTGAAGTTAAAGCATGTACTTAGGCATTAGACAGTTAGAATCACTTCATAATATTTGATGAGATTTTTAGTTACAATCTGCCTGTTTTTTAGGGGTCCAGATAGCAAGCACTGTTGGGTCTGGTATTAGAGACTCTGGAACTGAATTTTCTTCTCATAGCCCATAATGACCCATGTAAACAAAGTAAGCAAATTAAATTGGTTTTCTATTGTTGGGTGGTTTGGAACAAATTTGCTCTGTATCTTACTATAAACTTGATTATTTGGATTATGTGTCATTAGTTCTCTGGAATATGAAGGAGGAATTTAGAAACTAACACTGGGCCCAATACCTTGCCAAACTCTTTTATAGTGTTTATTTTTAAGCTTTGCAGAGGACTCTATCTTGCTGGTTGATGGAATTTTTTTGAAACATCTATGTTTTGGAAATTACTAGTATCTGTTAATGGTCATAAACACATGATATTTGAATGAGAAGGCTAGGAGAATTTGTGATATTTTTTTTAATGGTTATTCCTAGGTCTTCTAGATTTACTTGTGGTGAATTACCTAAATTGAAATAAAAATGAGAGTCTTTTTGATGGATGCTTTTTCCATAGGCAGAGTTTACCAGGTACCAAACTTAAACAAACAAACAAAAATGAACAGAACATGGTAGAAAGTTTGCTGTATAAAATATAAAATAAAGACAGCTGTACTTAGGTAGAAGACATTGAAAATGCTGGCAAATTATCTAAATTTTTAGTGGCATGCTGGTGGCCTACCATTTAATATACAAATAACATTCTAAGATCAAAGGTTGGTCAGACAAATTTGACAATTAAATTGGTTGGAAAGTAAATGGGCTTTGCAATTTAAAATTAAATAATACATGTTATCCGTTTAATTACTGCTGTGTATGTGTAAGTGATCACATAATAGAATGAAGCTGTGGGTTTAAAGAGAATTTAAGACCATAAAACTGTAATCACATCTGTTTCCTGTTTTGTGATTTTAAATTGATGTGATATAAGGATTAAAAAAGAGCTAATCCTTTTGAAGAAGACTGCTGTGCTTGTAGAATGAATAAAAAAAAATGCCTGTTGGGTTGGGATCCTTTTTAATGCTGAGTGAAAATTTTGACACTTTGTGATGAAGAGACTATGTTAGAACTGTGTCTTCATTCCAGTGACTGTTAATAGCAGCAACAAAAATTTTAAAAAAGGTTAGGTGGTGGTGGTGTTACTGTTTGTGTGTGTTCTCTAATGTTAATGTGAAAATAAGAATGATAATATGAATTTTTTGGATTTCTGGGAAATCCAAATAAGGTATGAAATAAGGTAAAGCGGTACTTCTCTTTCAAATAGTTTTTCTTTTCAAGGGTTGAAGTTTTTGTCTGATAAAGAGATAATAGTTATTAGTTTGAAAGTAAAGCTCACGGGTAGGAATACATGGTTTTATCATAAAATATTGGGCCTTTTGTGGAGTGATGCAACCAGTGTGTGAACGTATGTTAGTGGACTTCAGGTTGTTTAACATAGAATTGTAGTCAGAATGGAGGCGAGGTTCCCAACCTAATCTATAAAGCTTTCTTAATTCCTTGGGTAGCTAAATTACTGGGTGTGTCTAGCTGTGAAAAATGACAAACGGTACTTTTCCAACACTGCAACTAAACAAACTATAATTGCAACAAATGCAAGTTTATAAAAACTCTGTTTTGACTACTTTAAAAATTCTACTAGGGAAAACATTTCATTTTATAAGATGAGATAGGTTGAGAGTATTATGGAGATTGTGAAGGGGACTTTGACACTGATTATTTTGTCTAGGTGGAGTTAAAACTTGATTTTCCTTCATGTAGATGTGTCACTGGCCTTGATCAGAGTTTTCTTAGGCTTATTAATGAAACTAAATGAATGAGATGATAAGGAGGAAAATGCCTTTTTATCTTAAAAAATTTTAGTAAAGTGTACATCAAATTTTTTTCTAAGAGTTGAAAGAAACAGGAAAAAAATTGTCTCGAGGGAACATGGATATACTTTGCAAAAGAGAGTTCCAGAGACAAAAAATACTGAACAGTAAGCTAGTGAGAGGAAGAGGCAGAGCGTGCATAAGCCTCCATGAGGAAGGAAGAAAGCTGGAGTTTGGTAAGCCAGCTGTTCTTGGATCATTTTCAGTATAAGGTATGGCAGATGTTGGTGGGTCTGACCAACTGCTCCTCAGGAAGGTTTATAACTGTATCTGGGGAAGTGGCTCTAAACTGAGTTTTCTTTGTAAGACATTTTAGTATACCTGAATTTATTTCTGTGTATCTTTACAACCTTGAGGATTAGGTTTCGGGGAGTGTGCGTCAATTCTGTGGGAAATGGAAATGAGAGGAAATGTAGTTAGTGTAGAAGCAGAGGTTTGGCAGTGAATTTTTATGAGAGCAAAGATACGAAGGGAAAGTAAACTCTGGGCTTCATACAAATTTAGTTCTGTTGAAGGATGGGAGAAAGATGGATGTCTTTTGGCATGAAGTTACTATGTTAAGCGCTGGAATCATGTAACCCTTGGTACTGAGGATATGTTGGGGGATATAACAGTGGGGTTATACCATAGGCACATTGAACTTACCTGAATTTATCTGGCTATACTGGGCAAAAAGAAACCAAAAAACACATCCATTAGCATTACACTGACTATAGGTAATGGAAATCAACTTTGGCTAATTTAAGCAGAAATAAATTGGAATGCTCTTAGGAGAACTAGTCTCCAAAAATGGACAGGAATCAAGGAAAACCAGGCAGCAAGGAGCGGAGCCAAGGTCAGGCCCAGGAACACTTTGAATAGGCCGCTGCCCTTGCCACCTGCTGACAGCGGCCCTGCTGTTGCTCTGGATGATTTTCAAACTATTCTTGTGCCTTTCTGTCACTCAAGTCAACAATCTGGGGAAGGGAGAATTTGATTGTCTGTTTTGGACCAAGTCTATTTCCAAACTGTTAGGGATAAGGATAGAGAAAATTGAGGCCTTTTGGCTTCCAGTGTGAAAATGAAATTACCCATTTCCTTATCCAAAACATGGTGCCTGTCACTTTTCCCAAACTAAACTGGGCAATTTACTCTTCCTTCTTAAAAGCTCCTTAGCTCAGGAAGTAAAGTGTACCTGGTCCCTCAGGCCAGCATCTTGGAGTCATCCAGACTTCCATTTCCTCAGCCCCACATCCAATCAATAGCATAGTGTTTTGTCAATCTGCCTCTTAAGTGTCTTGAATTTATCTTCTTAGCTGTAAGTTACCATGACCTCTCAGTCCCACTTGGTGTACTGTAGAAGCCTCATGGTTTCTCCAGTCTGCAGACTGGCTCCTGCCTTACAGGAGTATATGGGATGTGGGGGTGAACTTTAAACAATGCAGGTCAGATTATGGTCTGGTATGCTAGAAGGCTTCCAGAGCCTGCTGTATATTTCCCTACTGTTTCTCAGCCCCAGTCCAGCCTTTTAAATTGTGATGGGGGAGTGAGATGGTGCAAACTGCATTTCTCAGACTCTCTGGCCCTCTTACTTCCTTTTTGGTTTTACCCTCAGGAGCACTGGCAGGAATTTGGAAGGCGAGACAAGGGAAACAAGAACTCTTGTTTCTAGTTTCTTTATACCTCCAGCAGCCAGTGACAACTGTCACTTCTTTCCCCAGCTTCTTTGGCATCCTCAGCGCCAGCCTTGTGGTTCCCTGTCAGGAGTACCATCTTCTGGGGGGGTGCGTGCTTGGTAGGTGGGTGCCACTGCGTCACTTCCTCACCACTGGGCTGTGTTCCCTAAGTGATCTGAGTATCCTCTCCTCTGGACCTCCTCTGTAGAGATTCAAACTTGAGCTGCAGGGATTCTCTCCTTCAAGGTCCAGGCACCAGCCATATGGAGGTCTGAGTGCCCGGCTCCATGGACCTCCCTCAGCCCATTCCCGGCATAGCCCCACGATGCCCTTTCTCCAAGCCCCTGGCTCCTAGTAACATACCCCTTCCATTTTGTTCCCCAGCCCTTTAGGTGGTGGTACTTGTCTCTTGGGGGCAGTTGTCTCTTGATTACCTTAGCTTTCCCTCTTTACCTTCTTAGCTTTCCAGTGTCTTTGTAACCACTGTCCTGTATTAAATCTGTGTTTGAATTACCCATCATGGTGTCTGTCTGTCTCATACAAGGGTTTTTCCATTTTCTAGTCATAAAGTAAAAAAAAAGTGTTCATTGATTTCCTAAGTCCTTGACTACATCTCTACTCTCAAGCTATGCCATTTCCCTTCTTTCTCTTTATTCTTCAGTGTTATGAACTTTTCTAGTTGCCAGAACATGCACATTCTGTTCCGTCTTAAGGGTATTACACCTGGTAGACTGTGTACCAGGCACGGGTTATCACCATTCCCCTACCTCACCTCCGCTTCACCTTTTACTCCTCATTGGTTGCTTGGCTAACTCCTGCATAATGCAGGTCAGAGGCAGTTTACTGTAGAGGCTGTAGAGCTGTAGGCTATTGTCTAGATTTTAATACCAGCTTGGCTATTTTGCCAGCTTTATGAACTTGGGCAAGTTACTTAATATGTATTTCAGTTTCCATATCTGGCAGATGGGAATAGTGATTTTACCTACATGGTTGGGTTGTTGTAAGGCTTACATGAGTTAATGTAAAGTGTTTTGAACACTGCTCTGTGCATAGTCATTGCTCAATAAGTGATAATAACCTGCTGTTATTATCAGCTATGAGAATCCTTCTGGGCTGCCTTTACCATCTCCAAACTCTGACAGATGCCACCTTTTTATGCTCTTGTAGCATCTTGTACCTCACCTTTTTTAATACTTGTTAGGCTTGGGATTGTTTAATGTCTCATTTTCTTGCTAAGGGTATAAACTCTATGAAGTCGCACAAAGCGTCTGTTCTGTTCGCTGGTACAGCCAGCATCTAGCACTGTGCCTGATATCTGGTTGGCACGTTAGTATAAATATTTTTAAAATTAATTGATTAACCATTTTAAAAGAAAAACGATAGTGAGTTTCATAGGAGTTAGTACAAACTGATAGAGATGGTGAAGTGAGTCAATTTAAATGATAAACTTCCCAGTTTTTATTGCCCACATAAAGCTATAGTATGGATGCTGTAGAGAAATTCCTGCCAATTTTGAAGCTGCTGTGGTATGATGAATAAAGTTTAGCATCCCATCTTATTTCATTGCCACTTTCCAAAGGGAAGCTGTTTCTTGAACTCTGATTAGACTGTGTTTCTATTTTTTTATTTTTTTCTGTAGCTCTAATTTTTTCCCCCCGGCTTGTAAAAGCATTTTGGTGCTTATTTCTAAAGTTTCTCAAAACACAAAAAAATATAATGAGGAAAGAGAATATCACTGATAATTCCACATAGTGACAGTTCTTAACATTTTGGTGCAGGCTTTCCTTTCTACCTTTACTCGATAATGCAGAGTTTTATCCCCCACTCCCACTCCATAATCATATTATGCATTCTGATTTTTAACTTGTTTTTTCTTAATATATTGTGAGTCTCTTTCCATATTAGTGGATATTTTTATCATCATTTAAAAATGCTTGAAGAATATTCTGTTACATGGATAGGCAGTATTTATCTTGACTGATCTGCTGAATGATGGACATTTGAATTTTCATCTGTTCGCTGATTAGAAATACTGTGATGTACATCCTAATATGTATAACCTTGTTCAACAAGTTTTTATTGAGTGCCTTTGACATGTATTCAGATAGAATGTGCAAGGTATTTGGTCTGTGGGGAAAAAAACACAACTGATCTGATCTTTGCTTTCATAGAGTATAAGTTAAGTTCCTGGAAATGGTCAAGTTGGTCTGAATTGGTAATAAATTTATAAGGTGTTTAAAGACTGTTTTTACTGTCAGACTACTATTAGGAATGTGAATTAGGACTCTTAAGATGCTATTAGTCTTCAATATATTTTTTAAGTCAATTTTTCTTCTCTTTAATTATGTACTTCCTAATTTTACTAATGTACATTTGGTGGTTTCACTTGATTAGCTATCTTACATCTCAGTGACTGCCCTGAAAGATTGTATCTAGTCAAGTTGGGAAACCAGCATTTAAGCAAAGTGTCTATAAATTTGGCTTTTCTGTGATCTATATAGCTTTCATATATATACTTTAAAAAGTGAATCAACATTTTCTAATTCAGTGAAACTTCTGAATTAATTTTTGTCTTAATGAGATGGATATAATACAAATAACTTAGTAATATGAATTATAAATTTGTAGTTGAAGTAATTTCCTAATTAATAAGAAATTGTATCATACTAGTGTTTCATTTCTGTTGAAGGCAAAAACCATAGTCAATATACTAAGCCAGCACCTGACATTATAAAGGATAGTTGCCTCCCCTCCACCCTCCCTTTTTTTTTTTTGAAAAGAACCTGGCTGCTTTAAGATACTTTGGAGTGATGAGGAAATATTTTCACATTCCTTATCTTCCTTCCATAACAGTAAATAGCTCCTTATATTTTTAGGTATCATATAACAAAAGAACACATGATTTGGAATGACCGGAGTTCAAACCAAAAATCATACCCCAAAAACTTTTTTCCATTCCTGAAAATATGTATGTGTAGAAGAATCCCTGAATACCAACTGCTAAATAATTTCTCTGATATCTCTGCAGACACAAGCTGTGTTTCCCATGAGCAGTCCTTTATAGTGAGTTCTATTTTCTAAAGCTTTTTCTTCCTTGTTTTTTTTACCACAAAAGTGTACATAGACAGTATTTTCTTTTAATTGTATTCCACTTGAAGTTAAAAGAAAGATCTAGTAGTAAGACATCCCCCTCCTCCCCAATAAGTATGTTAAAATATGGATAGAAAATAAATAATTAGCACAGGAAAAGCAAATATACCAACACCCTGGGATTTAATATTTATTCTATTTAAACATTATATTTAATTTTGAGCAGCCATTGAAAGGGGAAATACAATTTCTGTCATCATGACCACAAGAGGCAAACTATTTTATCTGAACTCTAAAATTTATTAGCATGAGTCAGGTTACTCAAATTATAAATATAGAACATTAATTCTGCTGAATATTAATGGATATCAGGATTAAGTTTAGGAACAATGGGCTAAAATAAGATAGGCAGACTTAGACATGTTTTCTCATGGCCTTAAATATTCCCAATATGTATCTTGACTTTTTAAGAGAAAGATACAGTATTTTCCTAACTTATTTTGTCATGAAATACTTTTTCAAGTAAATACTAAGCTTTGTAAAATGCTGGACTTGGTCCTTAAACAACATGATGGATTGTCTTCAATATCATTTTAATAGAAGGTATCACAGTTGCTTTTTATTTGACCTTTCCTTGATTTAAATTCTCTTTGGAACACAACCCAGGGCAAGGCTGACTTCTTTCAAGGAAGCCTAGATTCTCCCTATCCACAAGGCATTGCTGTTTTTGAAAAGCATGTACAGGAAGGCTTTGGGAACTAAGCATTCCTGTTGTCTGCCAGCCTGCTGGCCTCGCAGTTGGTCTAGGAGTCTCTCAGATGCACATTCAGTCCAGACTGAGGCTGATTTTATTTTTCCTTGTGAAACCTGAATCTCTGGAATCCCCATCTACTAGGGCTATTGCTGTTTCAATGTGTAGCAAGGGCCTGAGCTATCCATCTCCTCTGCAAGGGTTTGCTGGTACTCATTATTTTGAAAACATTAGTTTGCTGGTGCTAGTTATTTGAAACCACTAGGAACAGCAGGCTTCCAATCTAGTATCAAAATGTAAGCCCCTTTGGTCTTCCATTCTGCTCTTCAGCCTGTCGTTGCACACTTCTGGTACCTTCTTCAGCTCTCCCATTTCTCCTCTTACACGTGTCTGCTTGCTCCTTAGAACACTTGTTTATGGGAAACAAATCGTCCTCCATTATATTAGGTAGCTTCCATCCACCATATACAAAGGTAGCTTCCATCTCTTCATTTAATGTTTCTTCTGTCTTTGGCCTTAACTTAATGCATTGATTTCAGCTCCATCTTTCAATTGTTGATCTTTTTTCTGACATACCTGGTGGGTAGGAGGTTGGACAGGTTGGTCAGGAGTCTCTTCCATTCTCAGTGGTACATCCAGACCATTTTCTCCCACTTGTTCATTTAACAGTAAACAAAAATAACATAACAAAGTAATTCTGTTCTTTTGAGGCTTCATGCCTTTTAACTGTCTAATTTATTGCTGTCAGTTTTCTCTCATTCTTGGAAGAGTTTGGTATCTGGATATGGCCTCCATTTTCACCCCAAATCTTGCCATTATCTGTTTGGTAGCATAGCCAATCAGCCTGTAATTTCATGTCCTTGAATCCATATGGACTTTATTTCTATATATGATGTGAAGTAGAGCTCTGTTCTTGATGACCCACTGTTGGGGAATCAGTGATCATAACTTGACTATTTAAAGAATGATGCATTTTAAAATATAAAAGCTCTCCCATCAGTTGGTTGGCTCTAAGAAGATAAGGGCTCATAAAAATACTCATGAGATGATGTTTAAAAATATATTAATTTTAAAGTAATGAATGATAATTGTACCTGAAATGGTGATACCTGGCAGTACCATAATACTGATTCACAGACAGGGGCCTGCTGTTTCGCTAACTGCAGTGTGGTAGAAAGAGCACTGGGTAATTTGAGGTCTGGCCATTTGCAAATCACTTATTTTCTCTCTTTTTTTCTGCTGCAAACTGGAGAAACTAATACCTAAGTTGTATAGTTGTTCAGCCAGTAAAATACAATAGTTGCATATGTATCTGAGTGTGTTTTGTAAACTTTTATGTTTAAGACCTAATAAAAATTAGAGAACTATTCTCTCATAAGATGGGTCATCAGGTTGCTTGTGAACATCACATTGTTTCCATAAGAATCTTGGATTTCTCTATACCTTGTGTTTTTTATAGGAAGCCAAAAATAATAAAAAAAGTGTTATTTGAGGTATTTTAATCTGAATGATGGGGATGGGGGTTCTAGTGAACACTATTTTATGCAGCTATTTGTAAGTCTAAGGAAAAAATTTAACTGTTATTTCTTATGACCCTATTGTTGAAGTGTACTGTTAATATTACCTTTTCAATGTTTCATTTACAGATATATGATGTTGATTGATGGCACAAATGAAGTTTTTATGATCGATAGAGATAATTCTGTGTTTCATGTTTCAAATCTGGAATTTCCATTTCGTAAAGATCTCCGTATACATTTGTCAAATACTCTCTTGGATGGGGTAAGTCATATTTTAGCTTTTTAAAAAAATTCAGTATTGCCATTTTTTTGCAAGTAAATGTGTATTTTTATTAAATAGGAAATTTATAATCCAGTTAAAGTTTTTTAAAAGATTGAGGTATAATTAATATATAAAGACTGGCATCTAGTTTTTATTAGCATGTTTAATTCCATTTATCTCTTAACCTGTACTTACTGTCACTTGATCATTGCCTTGGGTATAGAGGGTAAGTGAACAAAATTAAGTCTTAATTTTTTTTGTTCTTTGTGATTGAAAAAAAATTCTTGTTGAAAGAAACTAGTTTTATTTTATTATTGTACTTGTCAATTGAATTTTAATTATGTGATATTGGCCAGCCTCCATCTTTCTCTTTCTTTGTTTTGCTTTTCTGTTTGGTCTCATTCTGTATGAAGGCTCTTTCCACATGGGAAGCAAGTTGCATTGCAGCCCAATCAGAAAGAGGACTTTCTCCACTAATATTCATATGTCAATCCCAGGGAAGACTCTAAAGGCCTTCCCTGAGTTACATACCCATGGAAGAGGGACAGTGGTGGCCAGGAACTCATTGGTAACAGTACCACTTGGACTGCAAGAGCAGTGATCCAAGGAAGGGATGGTACCAGCCTAAACTGTGTTCACTGTGCTGGATTTGAGGGCATGCCATTTTGAATATTGGCCTGTATAATTGCCACCCTTCTTTCCAGAAAAGTTGAGCGCATGTAGAATTGTCCCAACCATATGTAGAGGCTCTCTTGCTCTTATAATACTGGGTTTTGAAAATTTAATATTTTCTAATTTGATGAGGGGTAAAAAAGAATTGTCCGTTTTAAGGGACAGTATAGGACAGTGGTGAAAAGCTGCAACTAACTGATGGTGCTTGACTGACTCCATCATTTATTACCTCAGGGACTTTATATAATTTACTCACTTTCCTCATCTGTAGTGGAGGCTAATAACAGTACTGAGTTCTTGGTGCTGTTGTGAAGATCAAGTTGGATAGTTTATAAAGTACTGATAACAGTGTCTCTCACATTGTGAAATAAATGTTTATTTTTTTTTCACTTAAGTGAAATGTTAACGAGGATTAACATTTTTTCACTTCTTTATAAGTTACTATATTTCTTCTGTGAGTTGTCTGTTGAAATCCTTTATACATTATTTTTTATTTTGCTATTATTAATATACAATTACATGAGCAACATTCTGGTTACTAGACTTCCCCTATTATCAAGTCCCCACCACATACGCCATTGCAGTCACTGTCCATCAGCGTAGTAGGATGTTATAGAATCACTACTTGTCTTCTCTGTGTTGTACTGCCTTCCCTGTATCCTCCCACCCCACCCCCACCCCCGCTACATTATGTGTGCTAATTGTAATAGCCCTTTTCCCCCCTTATCCCTCCATTCCCACCCCTCTTCCCCAGTCCCTTTCCCTTTGGTAACTGTTAGTCCATTCTTGGGTTCTGTGAGTCTGCTGCTGTTTTGTTCCTTCAGTTTTTTCTTTGTTCTTTTACTCCACAGATGAGTGAAATCATTTGATTCTTGTATTTTTCCACTTGGCTTATTTCACTGAGCATAATACCCTCTAGCTCCATCCATGTTGTTGCAAATGGTAGGATTTGTTTTCTTCTTACGGCTGAATAATATTCCATTGTGTATATGTACCACATCTTCTTTATCCATTCATCTACTGATGGACACTTAGGTTGCTTCCATTTCTTGGCTATTGTAAATAGTGCTGCGATAAACATAGGGGTGCATATGTCTTTTTCAAACTGGGCTGCTGTAGTCTTAGGGTAAATTCCTAGGAGTGGAATTCCTGGGTCAAATGGTATTTCTATTTTGAGTTTTTTGAGGAACCTCCATACTGCTTTCCACAATGGTTGAACTAATTTGCATTCCCACCAGCAGTGTAGGAGGGTTCCCTTTTCTCCACATCCTCGCCAACATTTGTTGTTGTTTGTGTTTTGGATATTGGCCATCCTCACTGGTGTGAGGTGATATCTCATTGTGGTTTTAATCTGCATTTCTCTGATGATTAGGGATATGGAGCATCTTTTCATGTGCCTGTTGGCCATCTGAATTTCTTCTTTGGAGAAGTGTCTATTCATGTCCTCTGCCCATTTCTTAATTGGACTATTTGCTTTTTGTTTGTTGAAGTGCGTGAGTTCTTTATATATTTTGGATGTCAACCCCTTATCGGATACGTCATTTATGAATATATTCTCCCATACTGTAGGATGTCTTTTTGTTCTACTGATGGTGTCCTTTGCTGTACAGAAGCTTTTCAGCTTGATATAGTCCCACTTGTTCATTTTTGCTTTTGTTTCCCTTTCCCGGGGAGATACGTTCATGAAGAAGTCACCCATGTTTATGTCCAAGAGATTTTTGCCTATGTTTTTTTCTAAGAGTTTTATGGTTTCATGACTTACATTCAGGTCTTTGATCCATTTTGAGTTTACTTTTGTGTATGAGGTTAGACAGTGATCCAGTTTCATTCTCTTACATGTAGCTGTCCAGTTTTGCCAACACGAGCTGTTGAAGAGGCTGTCATTTCCCCATTGTATATCCATGGCTCCTTTATCATATATTAATTGACCATATATGCTTGGCTTTATATCTGGGCTCTCTGTTCTGTTCCACTGGTCTATGGGTCTGTTCTTGTGTCAGTACGAAGTTGTCTTGATTACTGTGGCTTTGTAGTAGAGCTTGAAGTCAGGGAGCGTAATCCCCCCTGCTTTATTCTTCCTTCTCAGGATTGTTTTGGCTATTCGGGGTCTTTTGTGGTTCCATATGAATTTTAGAACTATTTGCTCTAGTTTTTTGAAGAATGCTGTAGGTATTTTGATAGGTATTGAATTGAATCTGTAGATTGCTTTAGGCAGGATGGCCATTTTGACAATATTTATTCTTCCTAGCCAAGAGCATGGGATGAATTTCCATTTGTTAGTGTCCTCTTTAATTTCTCTTCAGAGTGTCTTGTAGTTTTCAGGGTATAGGTCCTTCACTTCCTTGGTTAGGTTTATTCCTAGGTATTTTATTCATTTGGATGCAATTGTGAATGAATTGTTTTCCTCGTTTCTCTTTCAGCTAGTTCATCGTTAGTGTATAGGAATGCAACAGATTTCTGTGTATTAATTTTGTATCCTGTAACTTTGCTGAATTCAGATATTATATCTAGTAGTTTTGGAGTGGATTCCTTAGGGTTTTTATGTACAATATCATGTCATTTGCAAACAGGGACAGTTTGAGTTCTTCCTTGCCAATCTGGATGCCTTTTATTTCTTTGTGTTGTCTTGATTGCCGTGGCTAGGACCTCCAGTACTATGTTGAATAAAAGTTGGGAGAGTGGGCATCCTTGTCTTGTTCCCGATCTTAAAGGAAAAGCTTTCAGCTTTTCGCTGTTAAGCATAATGTTGGCTGTGGGGTTGTCATATATAGCCTTTATTATGTTGAGGTACTTGCCCTCTATACCCATTTTGTTGAGAGTTTTTATCGTGAATTA
Organism: Smutsia gigantea; assembly: GCA_032199065.1. NCBI lineage: Eukaryota > Metazoa > Chordata > Mammalia > Pholidota > Manidae > Smutsia > Smutsia gigantea. The sequence continues at coordinate 297,042 of JAVSCE010021688.1, read as the reverse complement.
ATGTTGAATTATGTTGAATGCTTTTTCAGCATCTATGGAGATAATCATGTGGCTTTTGTCCTTCTTTTTGTTGATGTAGTGGATGATGTTGATGGATTTTCGAATGTTGTACCATCCTTGCATCCTCGGGATGAATCCCACCTGATCATGATGGATGATCTTTTTGATGTATTTTTGAATTCAGTTTGGTGATATTTTGTTGAGTATTTTTGCATCTATGTTCATCAGGGATATTGGTCTGTAATTTCCTTTTTTGTGGTGTCTTTGCCTGGTTTTGGTATTAGAGTGATGTAGGCTTTGTAGAATGAGTTTGGGAGCATTCCCTCCTCTTCTACTTTTTGGAAAACTAATGAGGATGGGTATTAGGTCTTCACTAAATGTTTGATAAAATTGAGCAGTGAAACCATCTGGTCCAGGAGTTTTGTTCTTAGGTAGTTTTTTGATTATCAATTCAATTTCTTTGCTGGTAATTGGTCTATTCAGATTTTCTGTTTCTTCCTGGGTCAGCCTTGGAAGGTTGTGTTTTTCTAGAAAGTTGTCCATTTCTTCTAGGTTATCCAGTTTGTTACCATATAATTTTTCATACATTTTTCTATTGGGTGTTCATTTCTTTTTTTATGAGTATTTATCTGTTGGGTTATTACTTTATGACACATTTTGAAAAAATGTGTTTTTACATTTTCTGGTGTTTCTGTGAAACAAGTTTACATTTATGTAGGTGAGTTTATATAGGTAAAATTATAAATACCTTGATTTTTAATATTAGGCTTTTGTGTTATTTTAAGAAAGGGATATTTTTCTCTTAAGAATTATAATACCTGTGTTTCCTTTTAGTGCTTTTATGGGTTTTTTTGTATATTTAAGTATTTGATTTATCTGAAATACATTTTGATAAAAGGAATAAGATACGGATACAGTTTTATTTATTTCCAAATATCTTAACTCTTGGTGCAGCACCATTCAGCTAATCCCCTATTTTTCCTTTTTAGTAGGATATATAATTTTTATTATATACTAACATCCTTTATGTATCAGTTGTTTCTTTTCATGATTCATTTTCCCATTCCATTAATATTTTGGTCTTCCAGTGGTAGTTTTAGATTAATTTAAATTCAGTGACTTTAGCATACAATTTAATGTCCTGGCTTTTCTGAGGTTTGCCACTTAGATTTTGCTCTCTTCTTTAGCATTTAGATAAACAGGCAATTTGATTGAGAAGTTAGACTTGAGTAGTATGTTACACTTTATGCGTAAATCTGTATAAAAGTAAGCTTCTGTTTTATTCTGGAGAATAATTTATAGTAGGTTTGTCCCCAGGCCATTCACCATTCTGTGTTTTGTTTTTGGTTGTATGGATTAGCTTCCTGCCACACGTTCACTGACTTTCTTTAGAGGAGAGAGGGGCTCTATGTCGTCATTATAACTTCCCATAGTTCGGGTCTCCTTTCTACAGGCATGCTACTGTCTTCAGTATTGAACTTTTTTCACAAGCCAGATTGAATTATATCTGCTAATATTCTCTGGAACTTGTAATCCTGTCTTTAAGATGAAATTTATCCTCTATTTCTGGTTTGTATTGATAGACATAGCGTCCTTAGGGAGTGGCTTATGAATGTCCACTTAAACTCTCAATGATAGAATTATCCTAATGAAAATCCCTTATGTAAAATATGTATTTATTTGTTTAACAGAGGCAATTCCAAATGACCTGAATACTTGTTGCCCCCTTGCCGTGTGCTTTGTTTTTATTTATCAGCTAAATATTGGAGTGTGTAAACCAATATTTAGGTTGGAACACTGATTGGAGAATGGGATGTTTGAGTTAGTTACTTTTGAGGTTTAGTTCTAGGTGATGAGGTTTCAGGATATGGCCTACAGAGAATGAGAGGTTGAGGTTATGTGAAGAAGAGCAGTGGAAATGAGATCAAGGAAAGTATTAGATGGGTCATATTGTGCACTGGCAGGAGTCCTGGTAGAGAGGATGTGACTGTGAACAGGTACTAAAGATTAGAAAGGAGGAAAGTTGGTAGCAGAGTGGGATGGGGACTGAGTGGAAAACAGAGACTGAGCAGAGTAGCTATAGAGTCACAAAACCAAGAGTTATCTATATTGTGTACTCTCTGGGGATTAACTAGTAAATTTCATTCCTGTGGCTGTGTGTGTAGTAAAGTATCATTTTCTAATAAATGGCATATGCATGTCATCTACGTGTCATGGACATATGTACATAACCTTTTGTCATGTATATGGTTGACAGAGCCGTTGTGTAAGGTTGGAAGTGTTGCTCACGGCACATCTCCAAGGTGTGCCATTCTTATCACAGCTGAGGTGAATGGCACCCCTGGAGTTGTGCTGTACATAAACTGCAGAGCCAGTGCGGCAGCTCTGGTAGTTCATGGGAATAGCAAGAACATTTTAGTTTTTGTCACTATACTTTAAGTATTTTTAACATTAAAATTAATAAAAGGAAGAAAAGACTTTAAGTTAAATAAATCATTTGCCAAAGTTTAAGATAGCTTATAATTGAACTAAAGTTTTGAGTGCATATCACGTTCAAGTTGCTATGTCAGGAGTGCAGACATTACTTAGAAGTTGAGACCCTTGAGACATTTTACCTCATTGGATAGGGGATGGAGAATGATTGATAATGATGGAGGGGACCGTCAAATAAAACAATAACCTGAAGATTCGTATTTAAAACAAGTCCTGTGGTGGTTTAGAGGAGAAATAAATGACATCTCGTTAGTTAGGAACTAAAGGTGTTTACAAGGAATTGGTATTAGATATGGAAAAATTTCTATGGAAAGAGATTTTTGTTGGTCCTGGGCTGAGGGCATCATAGGTAGGAAATAATGCTTAAAAATTATATATTTAACCATCTGCAGATTTAACTTAGTAATACTATTTTTTTTCCCCACCCTACACTTGGGTAACTGAGAGCAGTATAAAAGACTTTTGTGAGGTTTTAAAATAGCAATATGATTCATGACGCCAGTTTACTTGGACCAGAATTATAGTTGCCATATCTGTTTTTCCAGTTAGTTAATTAAAAACAGTTTTGTGTAGTTTCCTGTTTCTTCTACATTTTCATTTGCAAATTGTTTTTGTAAAATTCCAAATCCAAGAATAACTCAAACTACCTAATTGTCTGGCTGTCAGATGCGAGCATTGAAGCTTTTGTTGTGCTCTCTAAATTATGTTCTTTGACCCATAAAATGTGGAAAATAGGAGTTTAGAAATATGGCATTAATTCACTTGAAACAACTCAGTGAAATTCAATCAATTTTATATTGGCGCTGAGAGGAGGATATAGCAGTTAATCATTAAAGTTAATGGCTAGAATCTTGGAAAAATGGCATGTCTTTTCAACTGTTAATTTTTTATAAAGGAATATGCAAGCTCATTTCTAAAGTTTTAGAAAGTAGAAAAATTCAACTGTGAAGAAAAGAATACATTTTAACACTTTGATGTATTTCTTTTCAGTCATTTTGTTGTGCCTATTTTTATAGAATGTGTATAATCAATATGTACACAGCTTACATTTAATATGTGCTGTATAGCTGGGATTTCATCATTTTCCTTAAATCCAAAGAACTGATTTTAGGATTTCCTTTTTAAAAATTTAGTTATATTAAAAAAAATTGAAATATATAACTTGCATACTATGATTTTCATCATTTTAAGGTATACAATTCAGTGGCTTTTATTCGATTCAGAAGATTGTGCAACCATTACTGCTATCTAATTCCAGAACATTTGATCACCTAGGTGGACTGTGATAATTACAACCAAGTGGGCCTTATCTACAAGGATTTCAAGGGGTGGGTTACCTTTGAGATATGTGTGGAAGGCCCACAGGTTTTGCAGAGAACAGTTAATTTCTTCCTCTCATTAAGATCTTTCAATTGTTTCCCACTTGCCATAACATGAAAGCCAAACTAGTCAACAAAATATTCTTTGTATCTGTGTCTTTATGTGCTTTAGTCTTTATCACCATCTTTGATTGTGAGTCCTTGTATGATAAGTTCCGCCTATACTGAGCTTTGGTCAATTTACCCCAGACCATCTTTTCTCATGCCTTTGTAGTACCATTTGGCCTGTCCAAATGGGATGAACTGCTGTTTGTCCCAACTGCAGTATTTTTCACATTACATTTGTAGTTTTCACCTCTGCAAATTAATACTGAGTCTTCTTTATGTCCTGCTAGGAAATACCTGCTGCATCTTTCAGGATTCAACTAATGGGTCACACACCTTATTTTCAAACCTTTCTCTTACTCTTCAAGTAGAAATAACTCCTTCTCCTTAGACGTATACCATTTGTCCTTATTTGGCTGGACTAGTGTAGTCGTACACCTGTTGTCTTAGTATAGTTATTAATAATAGTATTTTTCACTCTCAGAAATATCCTAGTTTAGACAGTAAGCTACCTGGTCATTATATATGGCCATCTATCATTAAGACTATAACTTTTCATTGGATCTAGCTACTTACATATTTTGCTCTCCTTCTGGGACTCTTAAGTTCCTTGAAGATATGGACCATATGCTTAATTTCTCCAACACTTAAAGCTATGCCTAATACATACTTTGGGCTCAGGAAATCTTGGATGGGTAGGCAGAAGGGTGAGTGTGTGGGGACTTTAACTAAAGGGAGTGGAGTAAAAGTTCAGAGGATAGGAAAGTCAAACATGCAGGAATTTTTTTTGGTGGAGCCTATAATGAAGGATTCAATCTTCAGATTTCTCCCCAGCAATATTTAATACCAAAAGACAGTGGAGTAATTTCTAACAAATTCTTGAGGGATATAAAGTTCATGTGCTTTGATGTGCTTTCAGGGTTCTTATGCTTAGAACATTGTTGAACATTTTTATCTGTAGGTTTACAATTTTTATCTGTAAAGATAAATTATTTTGCCATTATTTCTACCCTTCCATGTTTGGAGATTTAATTATTAATGGTCTTTTTATTAAAAAAATGACAACAACCTTTTTCTCTCAGTGTTTCATTTTGGACAGTTTCTATGGCTGTCTCTTCAGATTCACTAGTCTTTTCTTCTGCAGTGTCTAAATTGTTGTTCATCCCAACTGCAGTATTTTTCACTACTTGTAGTTTTCATTTCTGCAAATTAATTTTGAATCTTTTGTGTCTTCTATGTCTCTAAACCTTTTGAATCTATGGGATACTGTTATAATAAGCTGTCTTAATGTTCTTGCATGCTAACTCTAAGATCTCTCTCAGTTTTGGGCCTTTTTTGATAGATTTTTCTCCTCTTCATGGGTTGTATATTTTTGCCTCTTTGCAAACCTGTTAAATTTTGATTGGATACCAGACATTTTGATTTTTACCTTATTCGGGGCTTAATATTTTTGAGCTATAATATTCCCGTAACTATTCTTGAGCTTTGTTCTGAGATGCAGTTAATTTACTTGGAGTTAGTTTATACCTTTCAAGTCTTGCTTTTAAGATTTGTTAGGTGGACTAAAGCAGTCTTTATATTGGGATAATTATTTTCTACTACTGAGACAAGATCCTTCTGAGTACTCAATGCTCTGTGAATTATGAGATTTTCTAATCTGGCTGGTAAGAACAGACATTTTTCCCAGTCTTGTATCAGTCTCTGGTTTGGTTCCCTGTAACACTTTTGGGTGGTTCTGTGCCTGGCGTTGAGTAGTTTCCTCACATCTGCTAAATATTCGTGGGGTTCTGTCTTTGGGTCTCTGGAGTTCTCTCTCTCTCTCTGTCTCTCTGTCTCTCTCTCTGATACTCTGCCCTGAGAACTATAGCCTCATGAGCCTTCCTTATACAAACAATTCCATTTTTTCAACTCAGGGAGTCTGCTGGGCTCCATGTGGGATCCCTCTGCCTACATCAAAGGGTAACTCTTTGGGCAATAAGCTGGGACAATTGCAAGACTCATATAGTTTATTTACAGTCTCGTAGGGATTACTCTCTTTTGTTGCTGGATGTCCAATGCCTTGAAAATCATTGTCTCATATATTTTGTCCACATCTTTAGTTGTTTCAGGCAGGAGGGTAAATCTAGTCCATTTCCCCATGTTGGTTGGAAGAGGGAGTCTGTTTCCATTCTAAATTGGGTTTTATTAAAAAAATTATTCATAATTGTGGTAAAAAACACATAAGATTTCCCATCTTAACCATTTTTAAGCATACATTCCACTAGTGTTAAGTCTATGCGCATTGTTGTGCAACAGATCTCCAGAATTTTTTATCCTGTGAAACTGAAACTCTGTACCTATTAAACAGCTTCCCAGTACCCACAACTCATGGTAACAACGCTTCTACTTTCTATTTCTATGAATTGAACTATTTTAGGTACCTCACCTAAGTAAAACCATATAGTATTATTATTATTTTTTGGTGACTGGCTAATTTCACCTAGCATAATGTCCTCAAGATTTATCCATGTTGTAGAACGTAATAGATTTCCTTCCTTCTTAAGGCTGAATAATACTCCTCTGTATGTATATACCACATTTATCCGTTCGATGGTCATTTGAGTTGCTTCCACCTCTTAGCTATCAGAATAATGCTGCTATAAATATTGGTGTGCAAATATCTCTTCAAAACCATGATTTTAGTTCTTTGCTATATATACTCTTAAGTGGGATTGCTGGATCATACAGTTAATTCTTTCTTTAATTTTTTGAGGAAACTGCCATTCTACTCTCTGTAATGGTTGCACCATTTTACAGTTCTAGCAACAGTGTACAATGGTTCCAATTTTATTAACTAAGTTTTGAGATTATGTGTGTTACTTTTACCTACTTTTCTATAGCCTAGGGCAACGATGGCAGCTGTGGGGAAGGGGACAATGTGGTGTGGGGTCATTGGAAAGAGCTCAGCCTAGGTATTGGGTCTTTGTTAGAATCCCTGGGTTCTGTTCTCTTTTAAAAACTTTTGGTGAATGTTTTCTTCAGCTAGTTGGGAGCCATATTTTATTCCAGTAATGCTCAGATTATTTCTCCAATTCAGTGTGGAGTCTAGGAGCCTTTACATTAGGCAGAAAGAGTGAGTGTTCTGCTATTTTTAATTAGTCTTAATCAGAAGAGGGAAAAGAAGACAAGAATAACCACTGAGCTTGCTTCTATTTATATTTGAGTGTGATAGTGACAATTATCAAGAATTTGTCATTTTACAAATAGGACTTTGAGGGGGTTTGGTGGGTTTGGAGCTGAAACTTGCTGTGCCTTTTTGTTTTACCAGAATCTTGGTGGTTTCTGTTGCTGCCACTTTTAAGAGCTTACTTGTTTATTCCTTTTTACTTGTTTTGTTTGCTGATAGTAAATTTTCTCTTTTGTTTTTTTTTAATGTTTAAAGAAAGATATGCTTTTGCTCATATTCATCAGGTAATTTGGGAGGGAAATTCTGTGATGTCTGCTATCTGAATCTGGAAATCCATTTGATTTACAAGCATACATTATTGAAAAGAATAATGAACTGAAACCTGTTTTTGGTACCACCTTGTTGGCTCATAAAAGTCTCAGATACTACAAGTATTTAAATAAAAATATTTCAGTAAACATTTTAAAGTAATGCAGGTGATTTAATTTATGTCATATATTGTGCTCATTATAATAACCATAAATAAATATCTGTAGCTTAACAAATACATATTCAAGAAAGAATTACTTATAGTTTCTTAAAACAAGAAGATATATTTGTTCTAAATCATTGAGTTTTTTGGATGGTTTTAGATGGTTGTGTTTGGATTCTCTGTCATGAAATTAGATAAGAAAAACCTGCTTAGTTTCCTAGGGAAAATTTGAGAACAGAAAAATAACTTCAGTCAAAACCTATCATCAAGAATTAAAATTTATAAAATACTGTATTATATGCCTGTTATCATCTTTCAGTGTACATTATCTCTTTTCTGTCCACCGGCAGAATTTAAATTCTCTTCATGTCATGGCTGTGATGTATGATAACATATTCTCTGGTTCTGTTCCCTTTGATCATAGTAGAGGGACATGGAACCAAGGAAGATTATATGGGTCACATGGGAATCATATATATAGGTCCCATTTATAGCTATAGACTTTATAATTAAAGTAATTGGCATATCACAAAATTTAAAGCAATAATGATCTAACAAAATTATTTTAAAAAATGCCTCATATTTGGGATTTAAAATTTCTGGTCTCTTTATAGTAATAGTTGTTTAGTAATTCAATTATAAAACAAAGTGAAGCATAGTAATTCACATATTAAAAAAAAGAATAAGGTGATATTGTATTATTTTTATTTCAATTCAGAATAAATTCATGATGGGGATTTTTGGGGTACTGACAGTCTGTTGATTTGATCTGGATATAACTATGATAACTTTGAAATTTCATCAGGCGCGTTTATGATTTATGTGCTTTCTCTGTGTATGTTATGTTTCAATCAAATTAAAGAAGTTGCTATTCAGTATGAAGAAACTTATCTTTTTTTCTCTTTCAAGGAAATGATTATTGACAGAGTAAATGGACAGGCTGTTCCTAGATATTTGATATATGACATAATTAAATTCAATGTAAGTATCTTTTATAATTTATAAAATAAAAATTGTCACTGAGCTAATGTTTTTAACAGACAGAAAGTGTCACTACTTTAGAGACAGTAGGAAAGAAAAATTGGGGCTCTTTCAGAAAAGTTACTCATTTTATATCTTCATATTAATACTTTTACATCTCCTTTTCTTTATTTCCTAATATTTTGCATATTTCTTTGTCTTTAGATTCTTTAGGTACTTCAAGTACATAATGAAAAACAGTTTAGTTATGATGAAATAAGAGGATTTTGTAAAATGGAAGCTTCTTGACTTTAGTTATTCTGTAGTCCATTAAAAAAAGAATTCCCCCAATTTTATTACTGTTTGTCACTTAAAAAAAAAAGAGAGGAACTGCTTATGAATATTGAATGTATAACTTAGAGGCACAAATATGTTATTCATGAGTACAGGCAGGAAACTTAAAATACAAAATTCCTTGTTGTAAATAGATATCAAAAAATAGGAATTATATTCTCTACCCATTTCCTACAGTTTTAGACCAGCCAAAAATCTGTTTGCCTGTGCATGTTTAATTATAGTATGAGTATCTAAATTATTTAGGCAGAATGTGATGACTTCTGTAAATGCAAGAAGCACTTTGAAAAGTGTACATCTATGGAAAGGTATAATCATTCCCCGAGACATACATTATTCAAATTGCATAGTCACTTAGCATTCAAACCAGACCGAAAGCAATTAAGAATTTTGGAATTAAAAGTGTTGTTTTAAGTTTTAAGGTTTTGAAGATTTATAACAAAAGTTTTAGAAAGTTCTTTTTTGGAGTGCGTATTTTAAATTGCAGTATTAAAATTCAGGATCACATTAATCCAGGTCACCCAAAGGAATTTTTTCCTGGAAATCTGGAATGTACATATCTAAAATTTTATTGAATTTCTGTATTTCAAATAGAGTTTCAAATTTAATAAACTCAAGGTCAGAAACCACCAAGTTTTTTTTTCTTTTTAATAATTTATTTTGGTATCATTAATCTACAATTACATGTGCAACACCACGGCTATTAAACTACCCTCCTCATCAGGCCCCACCCACCAACCCCACCACAGTCACTGTCCATCAGCGTAGTGAGACGCCATAGAATCACTACTTGTCTTCTCTGAGTTGTACAGCCCTCCCCATGCCCCCCCAACATTACATCTGCTAATCGTAATGCCCCTTTTTCCCTCTTATCCCTCCCTTCCCGCCCATCTTTCCCAGTCCCTTTCCCTTTGGTAACTATTAGTCCGTTCTTGGGTTCTGTGAGTCTGCTGCTGTTTTTTTTGTTCCTTCCGTTTTTTTTCTTTGTTCTTATACTCCACATATGAGTGAAATCATTTGATACTTGTCTTTTTTGGCTTGGCTTATTTCACTGAGCATAATACCCTCTAGCTCCATCCATGTTGTTGCAAATGGTAGGATTTGTTTTCTTCTTATGGCTGTATAATATTCTATTGTGTATATGTACCACATCTTCTTTATCCATTCATCTACTGATGGACACTTAGGTTGCTTCCATTTCTTGGCTATTGTAAATAGTGCTGCGATAAACATAGGGGTGCATATGTCTTTTTCATACTAGGCTGCTGTAGTCTTAGGGTAAATTCCTAGGAGTGGAATTCCTGGGTCAAATGGTATTTCTATTTTGAGTTTTTTGAGGAACCTCCATACTGCTTTCCACAATGGTTGAACTAATTTGCAGTCCCACCAGCAGTGTAGGAGGGTTCCCTTTTCTCCACATCCTCGCCAACATTTGTTGTTGTTTGTGTTTTGGATGTTGGCCATCCTCACTGGTGTGAGGTGATATCTCATTGTGGTTTTAATCTGCATTTCTCTGATGATTAGCGATGAGAAACCACCAAGTTTTAATTTTGTTATGTTTGTGACTACTGTAGTCCTCAAAAGTAATGGTTCCCAGAATTGGCTGACTCTTATCACAGGTCTTAGAATCATGTTCATTGGTCCATAATGAGACATAAAGGGTTGGGGGTGGCCTTGTTTCTTTGTGAATGTGGGACAGGGGCGCTGTCTTCTTTGCCTTTTGATATCCAAGCTCTGCTTTAATATATGTTCACTGAAGGTCTATTTCTTGGCATGAGCACTTTTAGACAAACAGCCTTCTAATTCTTTATTAAAAAAATTTTTTTCGATTTTTAAAAATTGAAGTATAGTTGATATACAATGTTATACATAGTGATTTGAGTTACCTGCATTATTAAATGCTTACCCCCCAACTAGTGTAGTTAGCTGTTAACATAGAAAGATGTTACAGAACTATTACTATATTCTCTGTACTGTACTTCTGTCTCTGTGACTAATTTATATTTTGACTGAGATTTTGTGCCCCTTTATCCCCTTCACCTGTTTCACCAACCCAGCCCTCCCCCTCTTCCATGGGAACTACCAGTCACTTCTCAGTTTCTATGAGGCAGCAATGTTTTGTTCTTTTTTTTTAAGATTCCACATATAAATGAAATCATATGGTGTTTGTCTTTCTCAACAGCCTCCTAATTCTTTATAAAAATATAAAAATGCAGCATATGCAGAAGTATAGAGAATAGTATAGTATAAGGAATACTCATATACTAACCACCAGATTTGTTGAAGCTTTAACATTCTATCATTTTTTTACTCAACTCGCTTTTTAATAAGAAATAAATCATTACAGATCCCATAGAACTTCCTTGTGCACACCTCTCTCATTCTGTTCTCAACCCTGTTACTCAAAAACATCCTCTACCCTGAATTTGGTGTTTATTATTCCCATAAGTATTATTTAATAATTTCACTATTTGTGTGTGTGTGTCCACGAAATGTGTGGTATTCTTCTGTAAGGTTTCTAGTGCTGTATAAATGCTGTACCATACCATGGTACCCAACATTTGCTCCACATTATTTTGTTGAGATTTTTCTGTGTTAATATGCATAGGTTTAGTTCATTCATTTTAACTACTACTGAGTATTAGAGTCTATAAATGTATGGAATTATCTTGTTTCCCTTTTTTTTTATTAAGGTATTATTGATATACTCTCTTATGAAGGTTTCACATGAAAAAACAATGTGGTCACTACATTTACCCATATTATCGAGTCCCCACCCATACCCCAATGCAGTCACTGTCCATCAGTGTAGTAAGATGCCACAGATTCTATCTTGTTTCCTTTTGATGGACATTTGAGTTTCCATATTTTGCTGTGATGCTACTATGATATTGAAGAGTTTTATGTATTTTCCTTGTGCACATGTGCAGAGTTTCATTAGGATGAATCTCCGTCTTTTGTAATCACCTGGGAAGTGTTTTACAAAGTACAGCCTGTCAACCCTACATTATTGAGATTCTGGTTATAAATGGCAACTTCAGTTTTATTAGCTAAATTCCTCTCAGAAGTAGTTGTACCAATTTGCCACAGTTAGTATTGTTAGAAATTTTGCCAAGTGGATGTGTGTGAAATGGCATCTCATCTTGTTTTAATTTTAATTTGCTTTTCCTTGATTACCAATGAAGCTGAGCATATTTCATATGTTTATTTTTAATTCTTTGGATTTTTCTATTGAGATTTAATTTCAAGTTCAAATAGTCTTATTTTTCTATTTGGTTGCCAATCTTTTTTTCTTCTTAATGTGTAGGAATTAGTTACCATTTCTGAATTCCAGTCCTTTCTTGGTTTTATGTGTGGAAGACCATATCTTTTCCAAAATTAGTATCTATTGATGCACAGAAAATTTTCATTGTAATGAAATCAAACTTGTTAGACCATATCAAAGTTTGTGCTTTTGTGTCGTGTTTTGGAAATTCATTCATATTTTTAGTATATTAAATATGCCTCAGTAAAAATAAGTTATGCCTTTCATCTCTAGGTCTGTAATCATTCATTCAGTAAATATTGAGTGCCTGTTTACCATATTTCATTGATTTTAAAGTCACATTTTTTCACATTTCTGCTATTAGGATATATTTATAATGGAAAGCATTATATTTAATTGTTTAATTTACTATGGAGCTTTCATTGATTGTTAGCCACTTTATTTTGAGTTGCCAAACCAAGGTCACTATTAGAAAAAAACTCTTAAAATAATAAAAACTTTTCAGTTCCTCTGTTTATTATGTTGTCCAGCAAGAATTTCATTGGTCACCTTTTATATATTAAGAATTGTTCTTGGTATTAGGTATACCCATATGAATAAGACAATTTCTGGCCTTCAGGGTATTTGTAATTTAGTGAAATGGCCTCCAAAAAAGGCCAGTTCTGCAGCAGTTCATTGGGAATTTGGGAGGAAAATAGAACTTTCTGTTTATTTTTATGATTTATTTATCCAATTTTTCTCTGCCTTATATATGGTTGTACATGTATGCAAGTCATTAAAAATTAATATCCAGATATCATAAACATTTGTTAGGGTGTGTGTTTAGACTGGGTACAAAATCAAAAGAAATTTTCAGACCACTGGTCTTATGGATGAGAATATAAATGTAATGAAATAATTACAATCATCATAACTCTAACAACAAATTACATGAGAGATACAGAATTATGAGAGGTACTAGAAAGATGAGATCATTCCAGTTTACCCTGGGTAGAGTCAAATCATTGAAGCGTGGACTTGCAGACAAAGTGACACACATTGATTTTGAAGTATATAGTCTTGGAGGTCAGGAACATTAGATGATTTTAGTATACTAGATGTGTGGCAAGATGTGGGACATAGCAGGAAGTGAGAATGGATTGGTGAGTAGTGGGCCACATTACTTGGATAATGTATTTTAGCTTAGTTCTGTATGTCATAGGACTTTATTGGTGGGTCTTAGTTATAATGATATGATCACAGTTTTATTGTTCTGAAAGCTAACTCCAGTGGCAGCATGGGTAGTGTTCTGAAGTGAGAAAGAACTCAAAACAGAGAGACCAGTTAGTCACTCATTATTGAGTGCTTCCTGTCGTCTGTTCTCAATTTCAACACCTGTCTGTTGAGAACTTCCTTTATGATAGGCAGCATAGATTTGAAGGTGAACTTGTTTTCAGTCTTTTCTTATTGTTTTGGTGAATTTATGTATGTTTTAAATTCCCCAGGAGGGAATTTAGATCCCTTATATATATTTTAACAGTTGTTTGGCTTTTTTAGTTTCTTTCTAAAAAAAAAAGGAAAAACAGCTTACTTGTTCCACTTTGATTTTCATAGGGCCTGAATTCACCTACTACTCCTAATAAATAAGCCTACCATTTTAGATTCTTCAATTTTATACATGATGTAGGTGACATGGAAAAGACTGTAAATGGACACTGTGGATATTTATTGGCATTTCCTCAATAATACCTTTTACAAACAGTTGTATGCCTTTATGTAAAGGGAGCATATTCAACTTTATACCTAGGTGTTCACTTTGTCTTGCTCCTTATTCTTTGCAAAATATCAAAATTGTCATCCTTCTGCAGTTGAGAAAGTCATCCTTGAGGCATATTTAATGTTCTAACATCTCTTTATAAACATTAGGTTGGGTAAATGTTAGGTTGAGTAATATGAATTAGAGAAGAGGAATAAGACAGACGGGAAGAAAGCGTGGAAGTGTGTCCAATTGTAAAGTAAAGAAGAGATGGCATACTTGGTATGCCACTGAGATGATGCTACTAATTTAGACAGTTATTGTCACCCAGGTGTTTTAATGCTCTATTTGTTTATACCGTTAGGACAGTGCAAGCTCCCACCTTCAATTCATACAGAAATGTATATGTACTCTTTATTTAATGGTTCAAACCATATATGCCATATTTGTATACCATATAGTATATATACTGTATATATGTGTATATATTTTTGGGAGATGTATATATATGTGTGCGCGTATGTACGGGAGAGAAGAGGCTTTTATAACTGTATAATTGAATATATTATGTGAGCTTTGTTCTATATTAAGTTTTCAGAGTTGAGAAAGTATTTGCTAAATATCTACTTATTGATATGTATAAGGGTTACTACTTTAAACAACAAAAACACATAGGTGACTTGTTTATTTTGATGTTTTATTTGCTTATACGCTTGAATTATGTTATTTTAGTTTTTTTTACAGGTTTTACTAATTCATATAAGTAAATACAAATGATTAGTGAGTATATTAATACTTTACTTCAGATGTGAAAACTTTCTATCAATTTGTATTAAAGAAGATTTATACTTCTTTCCCATACTCTTTTATACATTTATAGTCAAAAAATAACTCTGTATGTGTGTTTAGGTATGCTTAATTTGTGAAGTTAATTATCAGGACTAGCATGTATGGTTGTACAGGCTGTGCTTTGGACAATTACCCAGAATGCTGTTTATCTAGACTGCTGTGTACAATATGACAGCCATGATAATTATGCTGATATAGTAGTTTTTAGTGTTGAAATTTAAATAATTGTTTCACTTAATTCAGGCACAGCCAGTTGGAGATTGTGATTTTAATATTCGTCTGCAGTGTATAGAACGAGAAATAATAAATCCTCGACATGAAAAAATGAAGACTGGGCTCATTGACAAAACACAGGAACCATTCAGTGTCAGAAACAAGCCATTTTTTGACATCTATACTTCAAGAAAGGTAAAGTTTTCTAATTAGTACTTATAGTGTACATAATTCAGTTTGTGAGAGGAATTTGAATATTTTAATGCCCAGTCGTTTTGATTTTTCCAGAAATTACTTGAATATAGTACTATTCTGGGCAAATGTGTACTATTCCTATGTCTTCTCTTTAGTTAGATTCTCAGTGATGGAAACTTAAATTTGGTTGCTTTCTTGTCTCTTATAAAAGCTTTGGATTCATAGCTTGGTCTGCATTATGTTTTTAAAAATACTATCTACATTGTAGAATTGTAGAGTGAAAATCATGTTATGCCTTTAAAGCTCACCAGTGTTTGGCACACGGTCATATTAAAAAATTCATTTACATGTGTACACACACACACACATACACACACACACACATTGAGGATTTTCTTTTATTATTTATTTTTGGTTGTTTTGACAGTTTAAATACATCATTCTAAATCTCCTGGGACTCTTGTTTTTTCAGTTAACAATATAGCTTGGGAATATTTCCATGTCAGTGCTCAGAGCCTTGTCATGTTGTTTTTGTTTATTTTTTTTCACGTGTCCTCTCAGGGACATTTGGGTTTTTTATTTATTTTATTTTTATTTTTATATATTAAGGTATTATTGATATACACTCTTATGAAGGTTTCACATGAAAAAACAATGTGGTTACTACATTCAACCCATATTATCACCACATTGTTTTTTAACTGTTGTGTAGTATTTGGCAGTAAAGCACTGTGAAGATATTATTTTTTGCAGGAGGGGTGATTATGACAGAATAATATGTGAAATATAACAAATAATGCAGCTATATACTTTAAATTCCTTTCTAGTATAATCTCACATACTAGATGTTTTAAGTTTTTGTTGTATTTACATGCTTTTGCTCCTGTCCACTTAATTTGGTATCAGTGGTTGGGTATAATACTAGCAGTAATCCCAGCACTGTTGAGTGCCTATCTTTTGTCATTTCAACAAAATGAAGTTGTCATTCTATTTTTATTATTTATTTTGCATAATGTCTGCTTGACTTGGAACTATTGGTTGGCCTATGTTGTCATGATCTTCCCACAGTTCGCTGCTTGCCTTTTGTGTCTGCTTTGGCAGCAGGAAGAATGGTATAGGCATGACTCCTTCTGTGCCCTTTGCAGTCGGCAGGGTAAGGATAAGGATAAGGCTGACACTTAGCATGGGCCATGTCATTGGTGGAAATCTGCTAATTGGAGTTATGTGTTCTTTAAAAAATTTTTTTGTTAAGGTATCATTGATATACAATCTTGGGAAGGTTTCACATGAGCAGCATTGTGGTTACTACATTCACCCATATTTATTACCAAGTACCCCCCACTCCACACCCCATTGCAGTCACTGTCCAACAACATAGTAAGATGCTACAGAGTCACTACTTGTCTTCACCGTGCTGTACTGCCTTCCCCGTGAGCAACCTATGTTATGTGTGCTAATTATAATGCCCCTTAATCCCCTTCTCCCTCCCTCCCCACCAGCCCTACCCCTCCTCTTCCTTTTGGTAACCTCTAGTCCCTTCTTGGAGTCTCCTGCTGTTTTGTTCCTTCAGTTTTGCTGTTTTGCTGTTTTGTTCCTCCAGGAGTTCCTTCACTCCACAAATGAGTGAAATTATTTGGTACTTGTCTTTCTCAACCTGGCTTATTTCATTGAGCATAATACCCTCTATGGAGCTTTGTATTCTTATTGAAACATTTCCTAAATTATAAATAGTGTAAAAGTTGGGCAGACGCCAAATTGTTTGCATTCATTTAAAAAAAAAATTGATGGCTGTGTTGTCACAATTCAAAGTTCCACATTTAAGACAATGTGTCTTAGTATAATTTCTTTAGTCAAAATCAGTGCCACTTAGAACTATTTTCCAGAGGATGGCTGTAGAATGTCTTTAAGGAGCTGATATGGATCTAAAGCAGTTATGATGAACAGCTTTTCATGTGGTTTTTCCACTAGAAAAATAAAGCTGCTGTTACTTTTTTTTCTTCATACTTAACTTCCGTAACCCCACTTAAAAACTGTAGGCCCTGCCTTTTTTTAAAGCAGTTCTAATATTTTGAATTTTCAATGTACATCCTTTTGATTCTGTTATTTTTTGTTCTCAAGAATACAGAGAAAGTACTTTTTGCAGCTGAATTGATTTAAAGGGTAGGATCATAGTAACACCACTTACAGGATAGTAAGTACATTTGACAGATGATTGCTATAGGGATTCTAACTATTTTTACCATTGCTAATGGGAATGGTGAAATAATGATATGAATGATAAAGCGTTTGTCAGGGAGGTACATATCATTTTTATGAGGAATGCTAGTTTTTTGTGGTTTCAAGCAAAATTTACCACTGTGAAAAATGCATACTTTTTTGTAGAAAATAATTTTTGTTTTTGTATATCTATAGAATCTTGAAGGTAACTTTGGTTTTAGGACTTCATTAGTGTAGCTCTACTAACAACCTCTTCATTTTGTCATTTGATCTGTCAAGCACAGTGAAGAGATAATGAGTTGTTCAGTTATTAATATACATGTTAGAATATAAAGCATCTAAAATGGTAAAAACAAGTAGCAATTTCTCAAATTTTAATTTTCTTTGCATTTACAGTTTGAAGGCCAATTAAAAAGGAGTCATTTGAATAGATCAAATATGGTTAACAAAACTGTAGAAGTCATGTAGCAAAGAGTTTCTCTGAAAGTTCCTTATCCATTTATCACCTTCTCAGAAGAGTAATCATTGCTGTTAACATTTAGTGTATCAATCAGAATTTCCTTACACAAATACAGGCAAATACATTTATTTATATTCTTATCACCCCTACTCAAGAGTAATTCTTAACACACTGTTTTATACCTTGCTTTTTAAAAATTTTACTTAACATCGTATCTTGAGTCCCCTTGCTCCAATAGTGGTATGTAAAGATCATCTTCTTTCTTTTTCTACAGATGTACAGATTTCCACCTTCTCAGTGTACCATAATTTAACTATTCCATAAGCATGGACATTTAGGTTTTTATTTATTTATGTATGTATGTATGTATCATTAATATACAATCACATGAGCAACATTGTGGTTACTAGGTTCCCCCATTATCAAGTCCCCACCACATACCCCATTACAGTCACTGTCCATCACCATAGTAAGATGCTATAGAGTCACTACTTGTCTTTCTGTGTTATACTGCCTTTCCCGTGTCCCCTGCCTACGTTATGCATGCTAATCATAATGCCCCTTATTCACCTTCTCCCTCCCTTCCCACCCATCCTCCCCAGTCCCTTTCCCTTTAGAAACTGTTAGTCCATTCTTGGGTTCTGTGAGTCTGCTGCTGTTTTGTTCCTTCAGTTTGTGCTTTGTTCTTATGTTCCACAGATGAGTGAAATCATTTGGTACTTGTCTTTCTCTGCCTGGCTTATTTCACTGAGCATAATACCTTCTAGCTCCATCCATGTTGTTGCAAACGGAAGGATTTGTTTTCTTCTTATGGCTGAATAATATTCCATTTTGTATATGTACCACATCTTTATCCATTCATCTACTGATGGACACTTAGGTTGCTCCCATTTCTTGGCTTTTGTAAATAGTGCTGCGATAAACATAGGGGTGCATATGTCTTTTTCAAACTGGGCTCCTGCATTAGGGTAAATTCCTAGGAGTGAAATTCCTGGGTCAAATGGTATTTCTATTTTTATTTTTTTGAGGAACCTCCATACTGCTTTCCACAATAGTTGAAGTAGTTTACATTCCCACCAGCAGTGTAGGAGGATTCCCCTTTCTCCATGTCCTTGCCAACATTTGTTGTTTCCTAGTCTTTCTATGTTAGCCCATCTTAACTGGTGTGAGGTGATATCTCATTGTGGTTTTAATTTGCATTTCCCTGGTAATTAACGATGTGGAGCATCTTTCCATGTGCCTGTTGGCCATCTGAATTTCTTCTTTGGGGAAGTGTTTGTTCATATCCTCCACCCATTTTTTAATAGGGTTTTTTGCTTTTTGGGTGTTGAGGTGTGTGAGTTCTTTATTTATTTCGGGTGTTAACCCCTTGTTGGATATGTCATTTAGAAATATATTCTCCTGGCGTTTGGTTTTAAAAAAAATCTGTGATAGGTTTTGTTTGTTTTGCATATGGATATCCAATTTTTTCTTCACTAATTAATCGAAAAGTCTGTTCTTTTTTCATTGAATTGCTTTTACACTTTTGTAAAAAATAACTTGTCATGTATGTCTGGGTTTCTAGACTCTCTGTTCTCTTCTCTTCATCTATTTATCTTTATGCTAGTACTCTATTGTCTTGATTACTCTTTTGTTTCTGATAAATCTTGAAATCAGAATTACTCTTCCAACTTTGTACTTATTTTTGAAGTTGTTTGGGCTATTCTCATCCTTTGCATTTCAATTGTGTATCTTTTAGAGTAAGAATTTTAGAATAAGCTGTCATTATCCACAAAAAAGCCTTTTGGAATTTGGATTAGAATTGCATTGCATATATGGATCAATTTAAGGGGAGAATTGACATCCTAACAATATCGAGTTTTCTAGTTCATCAACCTGGTATATTTCTCCTTTTACTGAGTCTGTAATTTCTCTCAGAAATGTTTGTAGTTTTCAGTATCAGGTTTTACTTATCTGACTTCAGATTGATTTCATATCATTTGATAAAATTGTAATGAATATTTAAAAAATTTAAATTTCTAATTGTATATAGGCATTATATAGGAATACATTGATTTTTTGTGTGTCTTGAAATCTTGATAAATTCACTTATTGTTCTAATAGCTTTTTGTGAATTACAACAGCTTTTCTCATATAGATAGTCCTGTCATCTGCAAAAAAAGCCACTTTTCCTTTTCCTTTCCAATCTGGATGCCTTTTATTTCTTTTGCCTTTTTTGCATTGGCTAGAATCTCATGTTTAATGTTTAATACAAGTAGTGAGAGTGATCAACCTTGTTTGCCCCTCTTCTTTGGGGCAAGAGAAGTTTGTTTTTAACTATCAAGTATGATGTTAGCTATAGGGCTTTAGCAGGTGCCTTTTATACAAGATAAATTTTTAAACTTGAAAGCTGTTGATTTTGGTATACTACTTTATCTAATTCTCTTGCTGCATTTTGTTAATGTTTGTAATAATTTTTCAGTTGATTCTGTTGGAGCTTTTAGGTATTCAGTCAAAAAGTGTAAATAGACATTACATTTTTGCTCTTTATTTTATACATTAATTTTTCTCTTGTCTAATTCATTTGTACACAAGAACAATTTAAATTGTAGTAATGGTTATAGGGATCCTTGTCTTATTCTTCATTTGAGTGGGAAGGCTTCTAGTGTTTCTTCAAATTATGATATGTTCCCTTTGAGTCTGAAATCTATTTTATTAGGTTAAACAAGTGTCTGATTCTATTTTACTTTTAATCAGGAATAGGCATTCAGTATTGTCAAGTGGCTTCTCATCTACTATAGATACATTACTATTATTTTCTGTTAGATCTGTTTATCTCATGAATTATGTGAAAATATATCCTAATGCTGAGTCTTGTGTTCCTGGGATATGCCCTACTTCATCTTAATGTACTGTAGTTATTAATATTTTTAAAAACTTTTTTTAGAGCTGTTTTAGGTTCATAACAAAATTGAAAAGAAGATACAGAGAGTTCCCGTATACCCCATGCCACCACACATATGTAGCCTTCCCCATATTCAGCATTACTCACCAGAATAGTACATTTTTTACTAAAGATGAACCTACATTGACACATTATAATCACCCAAAGTCTATAGTTTACACCTTACTTACTCTTGGTGGTATACATTCTGTGGAGTTGGAAAAATGCATAATGGCATATATCCATCACTATAATATCATATAGAATATTTTCAGTGCCCTAAAAGTCTTCTGTGCTCTGGCTCTTTTTCCCTTCCCACTCCTCCTCCCCTTTGGCAACCACTGATCTTATTACTGTCTTTTTAGCTTTGTCTTTTCTATATATAATGTCATATATTTAGAATCACACACTAGGTAGCCTTCATATTGGTTTCTTTCGCTTAGTAATAAGCATTTAAGTTTAACCATGTCTTTTCATAGCTTGATAGCTCATTTCTTTTTAACCCTGAATAATATTCCATTGTCTGGATGAACCATAGTTTATTTATCCATTTACTTACTGAAGGACATCTTGGTTGCTTCCAAGTTTTGGCAATTATGAATAAAGTTGCCGTAAACATTCATGTATAGGTTTTGTATACACATAAGTGTTCATCTCCTTTGAGTAATTACCAAGGAACATGATTGCTCAATCGTATGTTAAGAGTATATTAAATTTTGTAAGAAACTGCCAATCTGTCTTCCAAAGTGACTTACCATTTTGCATTCCCATCAGCAGTCAGCAAGATTTTCTGTTGGTCCACATACTTACTAGCATTTGGTAATGTCAGTATTTTGGATTTTGGCCATTCTAATAGATGTGTAGAGGTATCTTACTTTTATAAAAAATTACAGTTCCCTAATGACATAAGATGTGGAACATCTTATATGCTTATTTTCCATCTTTGTATCTTCTCTGATGAGGTATCTGTGAAGATCTTCAGCCTATTTTTTAAATCTAATTGTTTATTTTGTTATTGTTGAGTTTTAAGGGTCTTTGTGTATTTTGTATGACAGTCCTTTTTATCAGATATGTTTTTCCAAATATTTTCTCCCTGTGGCTTCTCATTCTCTTGACATTGTCTTTCATGGACCAGAAGTTTTTAATTGTAATGATGACTGAGATTATCAATTATTTCTCTTATGGATCGTGTCTTTGGTGTTAGAGCTAAAAAGGCATCATTATACCTAGGTTTTCTCCTGTTACTTTTTAGGAGTTTCATAGTTTTGCATTTTACATTTAGGCCTGTTATCTATTTTGAATTAATTTTTGTGTAGGGTGTAAGATCTGTGTCTAGATTTGTTTTTTGCTCCAGTTGTTCCAGCACCAGCACAGACTGTCTTTGTGCTCCATTGCATTGCCTTTGCTCCTTTGGCAAACATCAGTTGATTGTATTCATGTGGATCTATTTCTAGGTTCTTTGTTTTGTTCCATTGATCTGTTTGTCTATTCTGTTGCCAATACCAATACTGTCTTGATTATTGTAGCTTTATAGTGAGTGTTAAAGTCAGGTAATATCAGTCTTCAGACCTTGTTCATATCTTTCAATATTGTGTTACCTGTTCTGGGTCTTTTGTTTCTCCATGTAAACTTTAGAATCAGTTTGTCCATGCCTATAAAATAATTTGCTAGGATTTTGACTGGGATCAAATTGAATCTGTAGATCAAGTTGGGAAGAACTGACATTTTGGTCATATTGAGTCTTCCTGTCCATGAACATGGAATATCTCTCCATAATAAATGATTTTAATACAATGTACTGCTCAGTTTTTTCTAACATTTTATTTAGGACTTTTTCACTGACGGTCATAAATAATTTGTTCTGTAAATCTTTGGAAAGTTTTACATCTGTAAATCATTTGGAAAGTGTTATATTTGCTTTATAAGAAGAACTTGTTTTTTCTATGTCCTGGAGTAGTTTTAATAGCATTGGAGTTATCTAGTTTTTATAAATTTTATGGAATTCTCCCATGAAACTATCTGAGCCCTAGTATTTTGAGTTTGGATTGACAGATTTGGACTTCCACTTCTATGGGAATTGGTATGTTTAGATTTTCTCTTTCTTCTGGAGTCTGTTTTGGAAAATTATGATTCTTAGTAAAATATCCATTTCATTATTTTAAAATTAGTTGTATAGCATTGAGGAAAATGATTATGACTTTGAATTTTTTGCTTTATTAGTTGATTTTATTTATTGTGATTTATTAATTGAATGTTTCTTTGCTTTTTTCTTAGTAATGGTAGCTGTTTAATTTTTTCCTCCAATAAATCAGCCTTCAGATGAACTTTGTGATTTCTACTCTTTTCCTAAGCAGAAACTTTTTTTTTAACTAATTTTTTTGTTTGAACCTCTTTTTATTTTATTGTCCTTTACTAACGTTTTGAGTTAGGTGCCCAATTCATTAATTTTCATTCTTTTCTTATAGATCTTAGTACTTAAAGTTCCTTTTGAGCCTGCCATAATGTGATGACATGAATATATTAGATAACTTGTCATAGTTTTAAGAATTCTGCAGTTTTGGTTTATTTTTTACCCTTTACTTGCTTGTAAAAATGGTTTGAAATTTCAAAGTGGAAATTGAAATTTTAAGTTTTTTTATTTCCTAAATTTGCTATTAATTTTAAATTTTATTGTGCTACGATGAAAGAATATTGTCTATTTTTTCTGCTTAGAATTGATTATGAGGTGTTATCAGTTTTTTGGGCTGTTTCTTAGATACTTCAAACGATATTTTAAAACTTTCAGGGTAAAGGTTTTCCTATATGTCGATCAGATCTACCTTACTAATTATATTTTTACTCTCAGTCTTTATATCCATATTTATTTTTGGTTCAGTTGATTTGTCACGGACTAAGAAAGGTGAATGAAAACCTTGTAACACTGGTATCTGTTTAATTACAATGCTTTCTAAAGTTTCTCTATGAATATTCAAGCGTACTTTTTGATGATAAATTCATAGATGTTATTTATTCATTTGGATTTATATTCCTTAGAATTATAAACTATTTTCTTTTTGACTTTTTAAGTCTTTTTTTGTCTTGACTTTTCAGATTGTGACTAATACTGTGAGTCTATTTCTTTTTGTTTGTATATACCTTTGTTCGTCTATTTAATAATTTTTAAATCATATTATTTTACTTATGTGCTTTGTGTACAGTAGAGTTTTGTTTTCTTTTGTGATCCATACTGTAACTTGTATTATTTAAAATTTTAAATAGGTTTACTGAGATATGATTACATATACAGTTTACTCATTTAAAAATGTACAGTTTCAGTGACTTTGTATCAGTGCACATTTCAGAGTTGTACAACCCTCATCATGGTCAATTTTAGAACATTTTCATCACCTCCAAAAGAAGCTCTGTACTCAATAGCAACCATTCCCTACTTCTCCCCAAACCCCCATCCTTTGGCAGCCAGCAGGCTACTTTCTGTTTCTATAAATTTGGGACATTTCATAGAAGTGGAATCATATGATATATGGTGTTTTGTGACTGATTTCTTTCACATAGCCTCATGTTTTTAAGGTTCAACCATGTTATAGCATGAATAAGCATTTTGTTCCTTTTTAAATGTTGAGTAATAGTTCATTATATGGATATCTAGCATTTTGTTTCCCCACTCTTCAGGTGATGGACATTTGAGTTGTTTTTACTTTTTGGTTATTGTAAGTAATGCTGCTACAAACATTTGTGTCCAAGTTCTTATGTGGACATGTATATAGCTCTCTCATTTTTTAAAGTAATGATTTATTCCATTTACATGTATTCATGTGATAAATATATTGTGTACCAATGTTGTCATTGTAGTTTATTTTTATAGTTAACTGTATAGTTAAGTCTTTTGTTCTGTGGTTAAAATGTGTGTGGGTGCATGTGTTTCCAAGTTTCTGGCATTTGGATGGTCTGTATTTTTGTTCTAGTGGTTAATTCATAATTATCTTTTTATATGATCTTTCATTCTATATTTCTTCATGTATTACTATTTAATCCATTACTGTGCATACTATAAGTAGACTGCTTTTTCATCTTTGCACTTTTATGTCTGTAACTCTGGGGGGAAAATGTGTCTTCAGCCCAGGGCAAATAAACCATTGAAGCTGAAATCAGTCAAAGGGAAAATAAAGTGGGAGAAACCCGTTTATTGCTTACAAGAATTTACCTATTCCCATTTTCCCAGGTCTCTCGCAACCTCGCTGCTAAGCCCCTCAAAACCTCTCCAGGTGCACACTCGCTCTCCACCTGCCTAGTAATCACCTATTGAAAGGGAGATGGACTAGTTCTCGCTACCCCTTGGAAACACCTTTTGACATGGAGATACACTAAGGCCCAGTGAGAGATTCTAGAAATACTGCAGTTTTACCCACAATGTCATTTCTCTATTAGTGTTTAATGATAATATTATTTTCCTACTGTTAAATATACTCTACTACTTGATTTCTTAGCATTCAATTATAAACTTGGAGGCCCAGCCTTTCTCCCTTTTATGCTCTCAGTTCTTATTTATATTATTTTCATATTATTGGGGAAGACCTGTTTCTTCATCCTAATCCTCACATTACTGTTGATTACTCTTTAGTGCTTTCATAACAATCCTCTTCCAATTCTTGCTTGACTGAAGTTTATCTCTTAGTGGTTTTCTCAGGAATAATGCATTAGAACAGTGGTCCCTTAGTTCATGCGTGTTTGAAAATGTTTGCTTGTTGTAACGTTTGTTATTGAAGGGTCATTTGGAGGGATATGAAATCCTTGACTCATGTTTAATCTGTGAGTGTTGTTCCAGTGTCTTTTAGCATTTAATGTTGCTGAGAAGTAATAGATGCTATTTGATTCCCCTCTCCCCCATTTTAATTAACTTAATCTTTTCCACTTATTGCTCTAAAGATTATTTCTTCATCTTTTAAGTTCAGTAATTTACTAGATATATATTGGACTGGACTGTGTTAGGTCAGTCTTCTCTGGCACTTAATGCCCTTTTTAATATGCAGATTGAAGTTTAAAGTTTTCTTGACTTTTATCTTTAAATATTTGTGATGTTATGTTGTTTGTTGTTCCTCTTTGGACATTCTGACTATGCTCATATTGTGTCTCTTTTTCCATCTTATCAAGCCAGCAGTTCTTGAATTTCAGTGTGTGTTGGAATTATCTGGAGGGCTTGTTGAAACAGATTGTTGGCTACTACTCCTAGATTTCCTGATTTGGGAAGTTCTGTGGTGGCCTGAGAATTTACAATGTCTCTCAGACTCTCAGCTGAAACTGTAGTCCAGGGACACTACTTTGAGAAGCGCTGCTCTAAATCTGGTAGTGATGCCCTGATCCTTATAAAAAGCCTTTTCCTTTGGTCCAGGTCATTTTGTTGTGTCCTTTAAATTTATATTCTCTTGTGTGCCTTCATTTTCTTAATGATTTTTCTTCCTTTCAACTTTTTCCCTGTGTTTTTCATGTATCTTTAATTTTATTCAGTTGCTTTACCGTCTCCTTCCTCAAATCTTTATATTTCTGCTTTGTTGTTCTTTTTAGCAGTGGGGGTTTTATTAATTTTTAATAAGTCATGATAAAGTGTTTGGTGATAATTTTGCTCTGTTGTATGGCAGTATTTTTTTCTGTCAAGTCTGCACCACCTGTGTGTATTGCATTTCTACCTCTTTCATTTGGTAATTTTACATTGATGCTATGTCAGTTCCCTTAACATTACTCATCTTTAAATAAATTAGGTATTTCTGGATCAATTATTTGCAGAGAGGAGGGGACAAGGAATGATGTTTTAGATTATGTTATCCAAAGTTTCACTGCTGCCATAGGGTCAAGTTTGTTCTAGATAGTGTGGGTTTTCTGTGTGATTCTTCTAAGTAGACCCACCCAGTCTTGCTCTAAACTTGTCTAGGAGCTATAGTGCTCAGTCTCCACTACTTTTTCACCCTGGTTTCTGCACTCAGTAATTCAAACATTGAAATTAGCTTTTGCATTTAAGGACAAGCTATTTACTTTCAGGGAGTGTATTTTTTTATTAAAAATTTTTAAAAAAAATTTTGGTATCATTAATACACAATCACATGAGCAACATTGTGTTTACTAGATTCCCCCCATTATCAGGTCCCTACCACATACTCCATTACAGTCTCTGTCCATCAGCATAGTAAGATGCTATAGTGTCACTACTTGTCTTCTCTGTGCTATACTGCCTTCCCCATGACCCCCCCATCACACACACATTATGTGTGCTAATCGTACTGCCCCTTTTTCCCCCTTATCCCTCCCTTCCCACTCATCCTCCTCAGTCCCTTTCCCTTTGGTAACTGTTAGTCCATTCTTGGGTTCTGTGAGTCTGCTGCTGTTTTGTTCCTTCAGTTTTTGCTTTGTTCTTATGCTCCACAGATGAGTGAAATCAATTGGTACTTGTCTTTCTCCGCCTGGCTTATTTCACTGAGCATAATACCCTCTTGCTCCACCCATGCTGTTGCAAATGGTAGGATTCGTTTTCTTCTTTTGGCTGAATAATATTCCATTGTGTATATGAACCACATTTTCTTTACCCATTCATCTACTGATGGACACTTAGGTTGCTTCCATTTCTTGGCTATTGTAAATAGTGCTGCAATAAACATAGGGGTGCATCTGTCTTTTTCAAACTGGGCTGCTGCATTCTTAGGGTAAATTCCTAGGAGTGGAATTCCTGGGTCAAATGGTGTTTCTATTTTTAGTTTTTTGAGGAACCTCCATACTGCTTTCCACAATGGTTGTACTAATTTACATTCCCACCAGCAGTGTAGGAGGGTTCCCCTTTCTCCACATCCTCGCCAACATTTGTTGTTTGTGTTTGGATGGTGGCCATCCTATCAGGGAGTGTATTTTTGTGTACAGTGTCTGAGGTACACTGCTAGTTCTCCCAGCTGCACTCTAAACTTCCCTTAGCTCTTTTTCTCTTGAGGTTTCTGTCAGAATATAGGTGCTTTTTGTAACATATACTTTTACTTTAGAGTTTGTGGATAATATTTTCCTTTGAGTTTTGTTGAAAACTTGGGTTACTTAAAGCTCTTTGATAAATAAAAATCATACCCACAAACCTTTCATTCTTTCTTGTGATTTCCACGAGGAGGAGAAGGCGGCTGCATCTATGTTGCGGCAATTTCAAGGCAGTAATTTGAAAGCCTTGGGTTTGATTAGAAAGCTCTGGACAGATTTTTGATTTTTGTTAGGGATGACATTAAGTTCTCTTACGTAGTTTACTGTTGACTCAAGAAATATGAACAGAATCACAATTCAGGTTTCCCTGTAGGATATATGCCCATGTATCTTTGGAATTTACTTTGCTACTGTTAGTTGAAGGGAATTTTAAGCATTAGCTAGTGTTTAAGGTAGGAATAACCTAAACTGTTCATTAGAACCTGATTTTTTGTGTTTTGAAAAAAAAAGGCAGAATTCTCCAAATGTAGTAGCCAATGTTGCTTGATTCTCATTGCTTTTGTTTGATGGCCTAGCAGTTTTAAGAGCTGTTTCCCTCAGCTGTCACTTTACTGATGGCCAGCTTTCCACTATCTGTCAGTGAAGTTCCTCCATTGTTCTGGTGTGTGTTCTGGTTATATGCCAACAGGTTTCTGTGCTCTTTATATTTGAGAAATTTACTGAAATCTTTCTCTTCTTCTGATGGTCCTCCAATTGCTGTTTATTGCTCTAAGTTAATTTCATTCCTCTGATTTTTTTGTGCCTTTGATTAGAAGGGGTGAAGTACATACCATTTTTACCTATAGTGCTAACTCAAGTACATTTTCAAGAAAGACATGCCCTTTATTCTTGCATTAGTTGTAAGTGTTCTTGTGTTTTTAGACACACTTAAAATTGAATTGTTATCTTGGATATTGCTAATTTTTATATAGTATATTGACCAAACTTTTCCCCCTCATTTTCTTTCCCCTGCATTCTGGGAAATCTTGAGGTTGGGTCTCAAATGAGATTTAATTTTCACTAATGTCTGTTTCTTTTCTAGTGTGGGATTTTTACCCTTTTCTGAAATCTTTACTTTTTCCTTTGCCTATCTGCCTTTTTAATCTCATCCTGTTATTTTTTCGTCTCATCTAGTTCTTTTCCTACTATTCTATTTTTGTTTTTCTTATTTCTTTTTCTTAAGAGATTATGTCCTCTGGCTTTCTACTGAGGACATAAAACTTTTCTAATTCCTTTTTAACT
The DNA here is from genome assembly GCA_032199065.1 of Smutsia gigantea. Taxonomy (NCBI): domain Eukaryota; kingdom Metazoa; phylum Chordata; class Mammalia; order Pholidota; family Manidae; genus Smutsia; species Smutsia gigantea. Next base: position 268,093 of record JAVSCE010021688.1, on the reverse strand, counting down.
TCTTATTCCTTAAAACTTTTTCTATCCCTTTTTAATGGTGTTTTAACAAGAATTTATTTGTAAAGGTCTTCTTTTCCTCTGAGTTTTCATGATGATATTTCTCTTTCCTTAAATGATAAGGATTCATCCACTCCCAATGCTTATTAGTTGATAAGGGTTGTAGATCATTTCTGTCTGCACCGTCTTTAAGTTTCAACTGACATGGCAGTTGTCTAGCTGTGACTGTGCTAGGGTGAAGTGGAATATTCTTTTGTCTTCTATGGTGTGATCTTTTGAACAGCTGGAGCGTATGAATACTGTAGTTTCCAATATGCTCTGCTCTCTGGGATTCTCCTGTCTTTTTGCAACTACTGCTTTTTTTTCAATAAGTTAATATAAAGCTAATATACAGATTTTTCATTCCTAATTATTTTCTTGGACTTGCTGCTTGTATCAATAAAGGGAGTGAAGTTCTTTAAGAGACTTGTACTGCCTAGATCAGCCTTTTCAGACTTTTTGGTCTTAGGACCCCTTAATACTCACTCACAATAATTACTGAGGACCCCAAAGAACTTTTGTTTATTTGGATTATATCTAGTGATACTTACCATATTAGAAATTAAAAACAAAAATACTTATTACTTCTTTTAAAACAACAATAGTAAACTTATATTAATAGAAATAATAGTTTGTGAAAAATAATGAAATATTCTAAAGCAAAAACGATTTGGTGTGAAGAGTGGCATTGTTTTACCTTTTTGCAAATTAAAGAATGTCTGGCTTAGTTGATGCCAGCTAGGTTCTCATGTTCTTTTCTATTCAGTTTGTTGTGATATGTCATGTAGCCTGTGATAGACTGCGCGGTGTACTCATAAGAGAGTGATAGTGAAAAAGGTAAATTATTGTTTAGCATTATTATGAAAACAGTTTTGACCTAACGGACCACCTGAAATGGTCTGAGGGCCCCCCACAGACGCACTTTGAGAACCATCCAGAAGATTGGGAAAGTAAGGCTGTGGGAACAGTTCGGCCCATGATGTTGCAGACACATATGGAAGAGCAGTAGCCTTGTTTCTGATTGATGTGAACCTGTGTTTGTGATCTGCAGTACACAGTGAAGGAATGAGAATGGGTCATTTTTCTCAGTCAGGCTTGCAGTATATGAGGTCTAGTGGCCAACCTTTTCAATAGAGATCTATCAGCCTTGATGTTCTGGTAGTGTATGAACTTCTTTGTCCTGGTATGAGGTTTAAAGTTTTCATAGTTTTTCATAGGCATTTCAAATAGATATTCTGGAAAATTTGTGTCAGAGCTATTAAACAATATTTTAAACTGCAAACCTCTTTGATTATTTCCTTACTCTGTGAAGCTGCTTTTTTTTTTCACATTTTATAATTATTTTCCCCTTTTTATTTTCAGAGCATAGTAGTTATCTGTTGTATAAGTATGTGGAATGACTACTCTAAAATTTTAGTCATTTATAAAGCAGTGAGACTGGCTGATGTATTCTTGTCTAATTGCCTATATTTCTGACTTGACAAAAATAATGATTTCTCTTCTCTTGTGAACTCCCCATTTTTACTTTGATGTGAGTAAGCCCAATCTTGGATTATTTATCACTTGCAAAGTTCTGTTTCTGGTGAAATACTAAATTGTCTTTCTTCATTTCCTCCTCGTCTGCCTCTCTCAACTCTGCTTTTCCCTTAAGGGTAGTTGTGTTCCCTGTAGGATTGTACATAGTAAGGATCCAGTCTAAGAACATGCAAGGACTTGATCTGGAATGGTCTTAGGAAATTATGCTTGGTGAAAAAAAAAAAAAGCAAGACTCTATTCCCCTCTTCCACCTCATACACTCAATAAAAAAAGAAAAAGAAAAAGATGAAGACCATCTAATGATCCCATATTAGTTCCTGGTAATGAATTTATTGCTGTTCTTGGCTTGGAGTCATTTTACTTTCTCAGTCCAGTTTGATTGCTTTATTAAAATCCTGTGGAAAATATTTTTTAAATGATTTGATTATTGCTGCTTTGAAAGCAAAATATTTGCTACGTAGGCTGAAAGAGTAATAAATGTGAGGCTGTCCTTTTTACTAACTGTTGAGAGGATTAAATAGAATTACAAAAGCTGTTCTTTCATTGCATTTTTCAAGGGCATATACTCACCTAGTTCAATTAGAATGCTGATATTCATCTATTACTTTTCACATACTTTGCTAGGTAGGAAATTTATGTTTTATTTGTATTTGTGTATTTAATCTGGCATTCAGATTTATTTTCTAGTTACTGTCTTTTCTTTTTTTATCCCTAAATACATAAATTTATAGTTCTTTAGTGTTTGTCTAAGAGTAATAGGGTCATAAAGCTAATCTAGACATAAAGTTTGTTATTTATATATACAGATGTCCTGTGACATTATCAGTGTTACATTGTTTGTATCATAGTGAAAGAAAAAGAACCTGTGAGGGTTTGTTATTGCCAACTGTGGTTGAGGAGAAGAAAGAATTTTTGCTTAAATGTGAAGATCTATTGTTCACACATAGAAGTTTTCAGTGATTATGCCTAATTTTTTTGTGTAATTACAGATACAATGGTGAAACTATTTTGGTTTAAAGGCAGATGCAAGATAAAATGAGGATAACTTTATGTATTCTTATATTTCTAGTGTTCAGTTTTGCATTATCTAGTCTATTAATATGTTATTCAGTATTGAAGTTGAATATGGCCGGATGGATCCTCTTAGTCTCATTCAGGTACCATTTCAGAGGAGAATTTAAGAAAATCACAATAACACATAATAAAGAGGGCTCTTAATTGCTTTTGTATGGTGAGCCTCAAGATTTACTGACCCAGGAAACTTTTTTTGGGGCAGTAAATCTTGTTTCCTGAAACATAAAGGATTTTATTATTATTATATATTATTATATTAATTATAATTATTATATCAGATACCAAATGTATTTTAAATATTTCTATGAAAGATTCATAATAACATAGGGAAATTTTCTATATGTTGGCTCAATATAATTGCTCAGTATAATTTTTTTAACAAACATTCAAGAGGTATGTATTAGTAGATTCACAAGAAAAAAATGATTATTGTACTCTAAAATGATTAGGAGGTAGTTCCTTTTCGAAAAAGCCTGATGGATTAATTATTCTAATCATGTGTTGTTGTGCATCTACTGCAGGTGAACAAAGGCACAGGACTGATGGATCACACAAGTGTCTTCAAATTCATCCGAGTACTTTTTTAAAAAAGTGTGTAACTCTCACTAATATGAGCCAATTCTTTGATATTAATATCTGACCTATAGAAATAGTTTTACCCTTTCCTGTTATATAGAAAATTAAGTGAACCTTCTATTAGTCATTGTTGAAACAGTGGAGAGTTCTTAGTTCCAGCACTTGAGTTTAAAAATAACTTTTATAGTATATCTTAATGTTTATAATTTAATTAAATATTCACTACCCTCATCATGTTGCTGAAAAAGTAGACATTTAACAACTTCAGACTTCTTGAAACCCACAATATGTATTTCAGTTTTCCCCCAAGAATTGAAAAGATGATGTGTAGTTGAGAGTGGACTTTGAGACACAGTTGAAAAATGTAAACTTTTGGGGGCATAAGGAAAATCAGGGATGTACATTTTTTAGTTGGATTGCATTTCTTGGTTATTGACCGCATATTTAGTCATTTTTATACCTCAAGCAGAGCCAGTTTTACCAAAAGTAAAATATAGAAAACTTGCTTGTTCTTACTGAAGGATTGCAACAAAATTTTTTAAAATCTATAAAATTTCTAGGAAAATTGATTTGTGACTCTTTGTGCTCTTTTATTTCTCACAGTTTTATTTTAAATATATTGTGTAATGTTTAGTCATAGAATATTCAGTCCTTGATGACTTGACAGGGTACAAGTGAAGAACTGAAGAACTTGATTTGATTGTATAGTCACAGATTAACCACGCCTAATATGTGGTGTAATCCTGCTATCCAGTTAATTGGGTGTGGTTTTATATTTATTCATGAAAATACTTTCAGAAGTCACTTTAGAGAGGACTCAAACTTATTGGCTCGAACAGTCTTGCTAAGACTTAAGATTCTGAAGACAAATGCATGAGAACAAATTATATATAAATCACCAGTGTGATTCTAGTGCATATTTGGTTCTGCAAGTTTAAGTCATGAAGTTTGAGAAGATTATCAGAGAACTCTAGTGTTCATACAGGACTGTGTTTCTGTATCTTGTTCAGCCAAATAAGATGCCATTAATGGTAAGACCATGACCTTATTTTATGAACCACTAGATAAGAGAGACCTCTGCCAATTAAACTATGATGCTATCAGTTGTAAGATACATCGTGCTTTCAGAGATGTAAAATAATGTGGGTTGTGGGACAGGGAAGTATGTATTTCCTGATAGAGAGAGAGACTCTGTATTTTCTCCCTGCTAGTTTACAAAATTGATTCAGATAAACCAGGTATGAAAGAGGTTAGGCTGAGACAAGAGCATCTATTTATTTTCATTCTGGTTTCCACCCGTGTGTTATCAGTGTTGCCTTATTTCATCGAACATGTGTGCTGGTTCAGAGGGTGATGGAGGATAGTGGGAAATCTAAACAAAGTTTACGTGACTACGTGGAATATGGCAACCATCAGTATGATACAGAACATTTAAAACCAGTGTTCATAATCAGAGCAATGTCATACAGCTACTGTTTTCTGGGAAGCAATAAGGAACAATTACGGTAGAAGACCAGTGCAGAATGCTGTGCTCTGCTATGGAAGGAACACGAGCACCACTGTATAACAAGCTGTGGTTGCAGCCATAAATCAAAGATAAGATTTGAATGTATTTAAATAAAGAAATGTTAAACAAAAAAACCCTACATGTCAAACATATATACAGTTGACCCTTGAACACAGTGGGGCTAGGGGCGCCAAACCCTTGTGCAGTCAAAAATTCATGTATAACCTTTTGACTCCCCAAATACTTAACTACTGATAGACTACTCTTGATTAGAAGCCTTGCCAATAAAATAAGCAGTTAATGAATGCATATTTTGTATGTTATATGTATTATGCACTATATTCTTAAAATAAGCAAGAGAAAAGAAAATGTTATTAAAATCATAAGGAAGAAGAAGTACTTTTGCAGTACTGAACTGTATTTATTGAAACCAATCTGTGTAAAGTAGACTCGTGCAATTCAGATTCATTTTGTTCAATGGTCAACTGTATATACCCATAAAGAGAGAGAAAATAGGATGCACTTATTTAAAAATAATGATTTTAAGTTAGTATGTCTTTATTGAGTGTTTAGGTCGTTGCCAAATTTTTTGTTACTCATGTTGATGAGTGTAGATAGCTTAATGAAAATTTGTAAATATTTATTCAAGGATAAATTCTACAAATGGAATTTTAGGTTCTAATCCGTAGTGCCAAATACACTTGAAAGTTTGTGATGGTATCTACCTCTACCCACGTGGTAGATAGAATTCTGAGATGACACCTAGTGACCTTTGATTATTGGGTGCTCGTCAGTGTGGGTAGCATCCGTAACTTCCTCCTTAACCAATAGGTGGCAAAGGTGATGCTATGTTGTGTCTGTTATCAGTTTATTGGCTAAGCTCTAAATGTGCCCTTCAAAATATGTCTGTGAAAACTGACAGAATTCCTTGAAGCATTTCATCTGGTAAGAGTTTTGGCATTTTGTAAATACTTTTTCAAAGTTTATTCTTTTCATTTTTGTCTTATGTGTTTTAAAAAAATCATGCAAAAGTTTTTGATTTCTTGTGTGGCTTCTTTTGTTGACATTATGATATGTGTATTTTCTTATAAAGCAATACTGTCCTATTGAGTGTCTGTGATGGAAATTTCTATTAAAATCTCTGCTGCCCAGAATCGTGCCTACTGGAGTGTATGGGCTTGGATCTGTCCTCCAATCTTAGGGTAACCCTTCCTAGTTCTCAACTCAGTCTTATTTCCTTAGTGAGGCTTTCTCTGATCTCTGATATTCTTCAACAAGATTTTACTAAGAAAACATTTAACTACATAAAAAAAGTTGAATTTTATTGTTAACTCTGACATACTCACCACTGACATACATTTTACTATACTTGCTTTAACACATATTAATTTGCCATCCATTCCAATGTCCATCCATTAGCCTGTTTTTTGGTTACTTTTAAAGTAATTTATAGACTCCCATTTATTTTTAATTTTAGTTTTTATTAAGTTGTTTATCTCTTCGTTGGAAGATACATATCCTGGACATTGATCTTTGTCAGATAGGTGCTTTCCTAATATTTTCTCCAATTTTGTAACTTGCTGATTTATTTTCTTAGTATCTTTTGATAAGCAAAGGTTATTAAATTCACTGAGGTTTAATTTATCTATTATTTTTCTTTTATGGGTAGTGCTTTTTTTGTAACCTGCTTAAGTTTGAAACTATTGCTTGCCTAACCCAAGGTCAGAAAAGTATTCTTCTGTTTTTGTCTGAGTTTAAATTTATGTATATCCATTTCATATGAATTTTTGTGTGTATGGTATGTGGTAGGAATCCATTTTTTTTGTCATATGGATATCTATAGTTATTCCAGTACTACTTGTTAAAAAAGACTTTCTTTTGAAAAGTTGGTGGTACATATACACAATGGAATATTATTCAGTCATAAAAAAAAGAGAATCCTGCCATTTGCAACAACATGTATGGATCTAGAGGATATTATGTTCAGTCAAATAAGCCAGGCAGAGAAAGACAAATACCAGATGATTTCACTTATTTGTGGAATATAAAAACAAAGCATAACAGAAGGAACAAAACAGCAGTAGACTTACAGACACTGAGAAGTGACTGGTGGTTACCAAGGGGGAGGGAAGTGTGTGGGAGGAGGAAGGGGAGGGTGATAAAGGGGCACAACAATTAGCAATCATAATATAAGTTGATCATGGGGACTGTTGAACCACTGTGATGTACATTTGAAAGCAACATAAGGTTGTATATTAACGATACTTTAATAAAAAAAAAAGACTTTCTTTCCTCCCTGGATTGCATTGACACTTGTGTCAAAAACCTTCATAAATGTTGATGTATTTATAGATCAGTCACCTGTTTTTAATTGGTATGTCATCCATTTTCACTCTTTACATGATACAGATACACTTTCTGATAAGATAGATAAAGTGACAGAAGATTTACTACTCTAGCTCTATAGCCTAGACCACCACCTGGAACTGCTGAATAAATGACAGAGATTGCAGTTGATAGCAGAGAGATATTGGTCTTGTAGTTGTTTTTGTGTTCAGTGTGTGAAATGAATTAGGGTTATTTCCAACTTTTTCTATAATAGAGATTAGTTTATTTACATTAGTAATAAACTGTTCCTTATGTTGATGAGAAAAATTGGCCTGTATGTGTCCTTTCGTATGTTGTATTTTTAAAAAACAATAGACTTTATTTTTTAAGAGCTATTTTATGATTACACAAAATTGAGCTGAAAATACAGAGTTCTCAAGACCCCTTTGCCTCTGGTACACAGTTTGCTCTACTATCATCTTACGTAAGTGTGGTATGTTTGTTACAGTTGACGAACCAGTATTAACTAAAGTCCATTGTTTACATTAGGGTTAGCTCTGTGTTGTATAGTTCTATGGGTTTGGGTAAATGCAAAATATCAGACACAGATTTACCGTTACAGGATCAGAAAAGAATAATGTATTCCTTTTTCTCCCCCTACTCATCTCTTTCTCTGCTTGAGTCCCTGGCAGTCACGGATCTTTTTACTGACTCTAATTTTGTCCTTTCCAGAATGTCATATAGTTAAAATCATATAGTATATAACCTTTATACATTGGCTTGTTTCACTTAACAACATGCATTGAAAGTTTCTCTGGCTCTTTTTGTGGCTCACTAGTTCACTCTTCCTTTCTTCCTTTTTAAAAAGTAGACTTATTTTTAAAAAGCAAGTTTAGGTTCATAATAAATTGAGTGGAAAGTACCCAGAGTTCCCATATACCCCTGTGCCCACATATGGACAGCCTCCCCAACTATCAACATCTTGCACCAGAGTGGTACATTTGTTATCACTGATGAACCTACATTAACACATCAGTGTCATCCAAAGTCTGTAGTTTATATTAGGCTTAACTCTTGGTGTTGTACATTCTTTGGGTTTTAACAAATGTGTAATGACATAGATTCCCCTATTATACTATTGTACAGAATAGTTTCACTGCCCTAAAAATCCTCTGTGTTCTGCCTGTTCATCTGTACCTCCTCCCTAACCACTGATTTTTTTATTGTCTTTTTAGTTTTGTCTTTTCCAGAATGTTGTATAATTGGGATCATACGGTGTATAGCCTTATTAGAGTGGTTTCTTTCACTTAGTAATATGTATTTAAGTTCCTCCATGTCTTTTCATGGCTTGATAGCTCATTTCTTTTTAGCACTGAATAATTCTCCACTCTCTGGTCTGGGTATACCACAGTTTATTTATCCATGTACCTAATGAAGGACATATTGGTTGCTTCCAAGTTTTGGCAATTATGAATAAAGCTTCTATAGATTTTGTGTGGATATAAGTTTTCAGTTCCTTTGGGTAAATACCAAGGAATGCCACTGCTGGATCATATGGTAAGAGTATGTTTAGTTTTGTTAGAAACTGCCAAACTGTCTTCCAAAATGGTTGTACCATTTTGCATTCCTCCACTAGCAATGAACATGAGAGTTTCTGTTGTTCTGTTTCCTCTCCAACATCTGGTGGTATCAGTGTTTTGGATTTTTGCCATTCTAATAGGTGTGTAGTGCCATCTCATTGTCATTTCAGTTTGCAATTGCCTAACAACATATGATGTTGAGTCTTTTTTCATATGCTTACTTGCCATCTATCTATCTCTGGGTAGGTGTTTGTTCTGGTCTTTGGCCTATTTTTTAATTGGGTTGTTCACTTTCTTATTGTTGAATTTTAAGAGTTCCTTGTTTATTTTCGATAACAGTCCTTTATCAAATGTGTCTTTTTCCAGTATTTTTTCCTAGTCTGTGGCTTGTCTTCTCATTATCTTGACAATGTCTTTTGCAGAGCAGAAGTTTGTAATTTAAGGGAAGTCCAACTTAACAATTATTGTTTTCATGCATTGTCCTTTAGCATTGTAACTAAAAGGCAGTTACTGTGTCCAAGATCATCTAGATTTTCTACTATGTTATCTTCTAAATGTTTTATAGTTTTGTGTCTTACTCTTAGATCTGTGATCCATTTTGAGTCAAATTTTATGAGTGGTCTAAGAGATGAATGAGTATGTCAGTAAGTTGAGAAACTTGAACTTCGATTGGGTGACGGTCCACATGGATGCTGACACACATGATGAAGAAGATCATAACTCAAGTGCTGAGTCCTTGCTGGGAGTTCAATAGATAGCAGTGAAATTATGGTTAAGGTTAGAGTCGCTGGTGCATCTAATACCCGAGGACTAGGACTCTATGCAAAAGTAAAAAGTAAAGTCTTGGAAATAGCTTTAAATTACTAGGGGGTTGCATATCCTACCATTTTTGGTTGTTGTGGGCATGTGTTTCTTAGTTGCATGAGCTCTTTTAGCACCCTTTCAGAACTTGCCCCATTCATTCATTCTTCTTGGGGCTTTCTAATCCATGAACCCTGCCTTTCCTTCTCTATTACTGTATCTGTTAGTGCTGTAGACTCTTCCTACTTTAAACTTTCCTCTTAATTTCCTTCCCTTTTCTGCTGTAGTCCATTTAAGGTACTAAGAAGTAATTTTAGAAAAAAAGATGATTTATATTACTCCCTTTATTTTCTAAAAATACACTGTTGGGGGGATACTTAAGGAAGAGCAGTATTCTAAATGTTAAATAATTTCTTCTAGCTCATCCAACTAGTGTTGTGATAATTGCATATTTCTAAATGAAAATCTTCCAGTAATTTTCTGTGTTTGTTGAATTATATACCAAAAGAAAATAAGGTTGAAGATATTAAAGGAATGGTATAATTATCTTTATTGAACTCCTTCTTGTAGATACAATTTTACCTACCAACAAACAAAATAACAAAAGTCTACTTTTCTTCTATTTACTATGAACCTGAGAAAAAAATGTTTAGTTATGTGAATGGTTTTCGAGCTCTAAATAGGGTTCTCTTTAAAAAATAAATAATGATTGCGTTTTGCAAAATTATATTTCTTACTAATTTTTGGAGAGACCAACTTAATTTCATTAAAATCATTCTCAATTATACCAATAATACTGATGAAGACTTTTCAACACAGTGACAAAACGTTTTAAGCTGGTGTTTCCATACCCATAATGAATTGGTTGCTAATTTCATAGCCTTATTTTATCAGTAAGTGTGCATTAATCTTTAGGATGATTAGGTTTGGTTCCACACAGATAAATTAAAGTTGAAGCTTGCTTCTGATTAACTTGATGCCTCCAGCTAATGTTCTTGATCTATTGACTTTTTTTATGATAGTGTATTTGGCTATGTTTAAAATACTCAGGAACTGCTAGACAGGATACTTAACCTCACAGAGATTATATTTGAATAGAAAAAGTTAAACTGTTAAAGCTTGAGTCATTTTACCTCTGTACAGGTAGAATGTTTTAAACTTGACAGCTGGGGGGGGAGCAGGGGGAATAGACTTGGGTGGTGAAGGAGGTGCAGTGATAGGATGAGTTAATTATTCTTTAAGTTCAGAGTTTGACATAGAATCTGAAAGAAATAGGCCTAAGAGTGTTATTTTTTTAAATAACTGGAAAAAAATATGGCTACCCCTTATTTTTGATGGGGTCACCAGAAAAATCAAAGTGTAGAAGACCTCAGAATGTAGGTTTTTAGTCTTTCTATCTGATATGTACGAAGTGAAACAACTATATTTAATCCAACTGTATGGTATGAGGAAGTTCAGAATACCTTGTATGTTATTTTTTGTTGTCTGAGAAGAAAGGCATTTAGGTGATAACTTTATATATGTTTAGGATTCCTTTTAGGCGCATTAGTCCAGAGTTGTTTATGTTATAGAGTATAAGGCCTCTGTATTCTTGTTAGGAAATAATGAGAGGATGTCACTCAGCCTGTGCCTTCTCCTTTTCCCCCCATTTTATAGACTGTGATTACATCTAAGAAAAAATGAAGTTTAAATACTCATATATCTGGGTCACCTTTTGTAAATGCTGGTGTATTGTAAAGTAGTGTTTTATAAGGATATAATTAGAATAGATTTTATTACTGATTCTAGGAGATTTCCGAATATTTTTTTGGAAGTTATTTCCATGTAGAATCTTGAATGACCCATAGTTTCATGTACTTAAGAACAAAAGAGTAATAAATCTAGAATGGTTCTGTTACTGATTTAGGTGCACTGCTTTTCCAGTACTTAAAATATACTTTGCTTAGTCCTATCTCTAAAACCTATTGTTCTGTGTCAAATACTGTGTAATAGACCATGGGTTTCTTCTAATGGTTCTATCCATTCCTTTTCCTCATTCACAAGCATTTTCATTTATTTCCCTATTTTTATCCTTTGCCTTTTTTTTTTTTTGCATGTCCTTAGAATTCCTGGTCTTAGCCCTAGGGACTCTGCATGCACATTTATGTCCATATATACAGTGTACACATGTATGCACCCCATGAGAAGAAGAGTGTGACTTACTAGCTGAAGTAGAAATGGGGCCTCTCTGGGAGAGAGTGTACAGGTAGATCCATGAAAGAGAACTAGTAAGGATCATCAGTTGGACATAGGAGGCTAATGACAATACAATTAATGAAAGCAAGTGTTCTTTCAAAGGTGTCATGTAAAATTCCAGTGAACCATATAATTACTTTGCTGCTTTAAATTGTTGATAAATTCCTAACTTTAAGCACAGGAAATACAGTCACTGTAACAGAGGTGTAACATATTGTGCTGTTTTGTTCATGAGGTATTTTATACAGTAGTCTAGATGTAAATCTTAGGTCCTGATTTTAAGTGATTTTGAACTTTATATTTCTAGATAGAAATCTGTACTAGCTTAGAATTGATACAAAGAACAAGGGAAATGTTATATACTTTTATATTGCGGAAAATTTATTTCTTAAAGTCTCACTTTCATTTTCTTGGTACATTATTAGGTACAGCATGTTTAGTTTACAGATAACATTTGGTATCCCAGTATGCGTTGTCCTCATCCAGAGATACTCAGTGACTATTAAAGGTCTCATCTGTGGTGGCTAACTGGGTCACTTTACCATGACAGACAGGGAACTAGAGCAGCATTCTCCACTCTCCATCTTCTTGAATAGCCTCTTGGCACTAATGTCAAAAAGAGAGGTCATGTGCTCTCCTGATGATGGCGGTGACTTTGAACATAGTCTAAATTGTATCAACTAAAGAAATACAGTTACAAAAACTTACTGCAATGAGTTCAGGCCAACTGCATAGTCGCCACGAGACTATTCTCACATTAGACACCAGCTGCAAATTTGGGGGTCCCCATTCCCACCTTTACTTAAGACCTGCTGGGTACAAATTCTGGGGTGCCTAAGCAATCTGTCAGGTTTGATTATTCACCAGAATGGCTCTTAGAACTTCTGGGAAGCACTATACTCATGATTACAGTTTTACAATAACAAAAGGTAGAGCCGCATAGGGAAAAATATGGGAGGGACCCAAATAAGAAGCTTCTGGTTGTCTTCTCCCTGTGAACAGCGTCACCTACTGCTGGCTAAGAAGTATGACGGTACTCAAAAAGTGTTGCTAGCCAGGGAGGCTCACCGGAGCCTTTGGTGTCCAAAGTTTATATTGCAGTTTAATCACATATTGCCTGCATGGCTGACCTTTAGTCTTCAGCCCCTTTCAGAGGTTCAGGCTAATACATTTAAGTCTCCAGTTCCTCTGGAGGTCAGAACTGATGTGACATGTTCCAAAGGCTTCCTCAGATCACATTGTTAGACTCCCTGATGGGCAGACACCTCTGTCAAACAAAGATACGCTTGTCAGACAGGACATTCTAGGGGCCTAAAGATATCTCCCAATAGTGGAGGGCAAAGGGCAGACCTCTGTTTTGGTAAAGTGAATTTTTCAGTAAACACTTATTCAAACAAATGATATATTTTTGAATGAGATACATTGTTTTGCAATTTACCCTATTGCTCTTTGTTTGAAATTTAAATTGTATTTTACAAATAAATATGATTTCCCCTTTATACTCAAATTATAAATATAACCACTTCTTTGGTTTCTTTCTCTCTCTGATTTTTATCCCTTTTCTTGTGACATTCAGACCAGCCACTCTATGTAGTTTAATTTTATTGTTATTGCTTTACACACATGTTCACGGGTGAGTAACCAGTCTATTCTTGTATTCCTTCCAAAAGTGCTTAATATTCTTCCAAACTAGTAGGTTAGGCTTTTCTACCCATGAAGGAAATATGTAGCTCCGCTGTTTATCAGTTGCATTCTGTGTAAACATTCTGGAAAGTGTTTAGGAGAGGTTGCCCAGACAAAAAAAGGTACTTTAAAAACATACTAAAGAAGCTTGGACTAGGCAATGAGGAGCATTCAGAGATTTTTAGATGTGACTATGACAAAACTGTTTTAGAGAGTCAGTTCTAGTAGTAGTGAGTAGAAATCATGTGAACAGAGGAAGGTAACCTGTAAGCAGGAAGACCAGTTGGGACTCTGTTACTGTTATCCCCACTGAAGACAGTGAAGGTAGTAAGGGATGGTTTGTGAGAAAGTTATTAACCATGAGAGATGATTCCAGCTTTTAAAAATTGTATACTGTAATAATCTGTAATATATTAAATGAACAGCTTTTAAACTTCTCTTATAATTTTTTATATTTTCATTTTACAGAACCTCTTGGGATAGTACATGCTGTCTGTTTTCTACCTAACCTATATGTACTGGCTTGTTTTATTGATCCTGTCACTATACTATTTGATTTATACTTATTTAGCACACATTTGTTGAAGTGAGAGCTTACTCTGTGCCAGATTGCTGTACGAGATGTTGAAGATAAAATGATAATAAGACATGATTCCATGTGACCTCAAAGCCCACAGCTCAGATTCATAGTGAGACAATTAAGCAGGAAAATCCAATGAGGAAGGGAAGCACAGGGTGCTAAGAGATCATGTTGAAGCTGCCTATAACCTAGACCAGAGGTTAGGAGATTTCTGGTAATGTGACACCCTAGTTTAGGAAAAACAGTTAAGAATGTGAACTGTGGAGCCAGAATGATTTTGGCTTCTCAGTTCCTTGATATGAGCAAGTTCTAAACTTTACCTTTAAGATGAGGATAATAATGGTTCCTACTTCATAAGATTGTTGTGGGACTAAAATGAGTTAATAATATATGAAGTGTTTAGAATAGTGCCTGGTGTGTGTAGTGTTATATGTTTTCCCTCTTCCTTCTCCTCTTCCTGCTCTTCTGATCTCCCCCCCACCACCAAGAATATATAATTAGTACTCAGTAAACATTTGAATAAAACTGTGAATGACCGATGAAATTGTAACTACTTTTCTGTTCCCTCATGAGTCTTTAGACATGGCTATTTTATGTGTATTTAGGCCTATATTAGTCAGAAGTCATAAACTGATAGGCACCAGAAAGTTTAAAAATACTGAGTTTGCTGTAGATGAGGATTCCCTCTCTAGTTAATCATGGTTCTCACTAGTCGCTGTTATTTTTTACCAAGTCCTGTTCAGTTTCATGGCCTGGCATTTGAGTTTGGGACTTCCACACTAGATTTTGACACTAGCTCTTTCAGGATAGAGACTAATTTATCTCTTTTAAATCTCAGTAGGGTGGCTCTCAGTTATTGGCACTCAGTCAATGCTTGTTGAATGAAAGAATGATGCCTCAATTATGGGATTAAAAAGAAAAGTTGGTAGTCTGGCAAAAGGAATTTACAGTTGTTCCATGAGAAAGAGTTGACTTCTACTTTGTGGAATTTTGGTAAAAATAAGACAGAGAAATAATACAGAAGCTGTATTTCCTAGAAAAATTTTGGTTTTAGGTTTTCTAATTTGTCAAGTGGGACTCATCAGAATTATTATGCTTAATTTTAATTGCAGTAATATGGGTTAATGAAAGAGCCAATCATGCTATTTCAGAAACTGTTTGTATTTTGATTACCTAACTTTAATGACATAGTTGTTCAATCATCATTGGTAAATAATGTAAATCAAATCATTTTTCTTAAAAGAAGATAATGATACTGGCTTTTTGGTGAGCAAGAAGGATGAGCTTTGTAGAATGATACACTGATTTAGAGGAATGTTTAGGGTATAGAAGTGTGGAATAATCTTAACCTAAAATAGAATTTAGACTTTGGGAATGAAAAAGAATGAAGAGTAACATCTAGGTCAGTGGAAATTATCATTTTCAGGAGACTGGTAAAACCTAAACTTTGAATTTTAGGGGAGTTATGAGAGCATATTAAAAAAAGTCAACAGATCTAAGCTCCTATATTGAGTATTCTCAGTCAGTTGAGGTTATGTGGAAATGCCTGCTCAGTGATGTGAGTAGAATAGTCCAGAATTGAAAGGTAGAGATAGTTTATTATTTTCTTGTTTAAGTATTCCCCCTACTGTTTTCCATTACAATATTTTCTATACTGTAATGAACTGATGTTGCTGATTTGCATTCCCAATCACATTGCAGATTCATTTTCTTCTTCATTGTAGCCTTAAGCTATCATTTTTCTTATTTCTAAAAGGTTTTCCTGAATGCTCCTCATTGCCTAGTCCAAGCTTCTTTATAACTTTGCAGTTTCTGTTTTGTTTCTCATGTTTCTAATTTCAAGCCCTTTTGCATGATCTTTCTCTGTTTATGCATTTATAATGATTTGGGTCCAATTATTTCCTGCTTCATACATGTATAAAATACCCATTCAGAGTCAAACACGTGGTATAACCTTTGTCACTTCCACCAATCTTTGGTCAGTGAAAAGTTACATACCTTCTGTAAGATACTTCAAGGTGGTATTCAAGTGATGAAATTGTGTTCATAGGTAAATATATTTAAATTTTATAAGTAAGACTATGAAATATGATCATACTTTATTAAAACCTATTTGATATAGTATGTCTGCTGTTTTACCTCTTATCTAATTATCTCCTACTTTTGTCTGGTGGCAAATAATCAAGAAAATTATAATTCTGAAAAGGAATGCATTCCAGTTTAGGATAACTCACCACCTATTCCACTTTAAAGCTTTTCCAGTTTTGTAGTTAAATATTTATTTTTGAAGTAAGATAGCTTTAAAAAATTTTGTTAGAGTGTTTTAAAAACATCTTGAGTAATTTAAGTAGAACTGTGTTTTTGAGAAAGATTGACAGGGAGAAATGTCTGGTTAGATCATATTTAATGTTTTTACTGTTAAATTAAAATTCAGATATTATTTAGGCATATTGGCCTAGGCTTATATTATCATTGGGTCCCCTGTATTCCTAATGCTGGCTGGGTTTCTAGGAGTGGTAGGCAGTCAGGAAATACCTACCCAATGAATACTGAATGAAATTTTATTTTTATTGAGATGTTATCATACAACAAATTATCTACCAAAACTTAGGTTAACACTTCTCACATAAGAATACAAGTGCAACTCATAAATAGGTTTTACTTAAAATATAGGCAAGGGAAAAAACAGAATAGCTTACAAATATAGGCCATCATCTCTTGGAATGTAATGTCAGAGCAAAAGAATACCAAAGTGAGTTTTAAAATTATCTAATATTTAAATTATTAAAATAAGACCTGACTTTTCAAGCCATGCTATTTTAACTAAGTATATTGAAACTCTTTTTGGCTCCTTGTTAATGATGCTTCCTTCCTTGGAGACTGTGCCTGATTTAAGCTCTTCTCTGGAAGACTGCGCATCGTCCTTGCTGAGTACAACTTCCCTGTGCTTGCTTTGATCTGTATATTACCTTGGCTTCTCCATTTCTTTGAAATTTCATCTCAATGACTTTCTTCTGATTTAGTTACTTTCATTTTGGCAACTTATCCCTGGCTGTTATCCTAACTTTAAAGTTCTAATCACAATTTTTCCATCTTTAAAAACCAGTGAGACACTTTATCAAGACATTTCATTAACTTTGCCATCTAGTGAGCAATGGCTGTGCCTTGATGATACCTGGGTCAGCCTTAGGCAGAGTTGTCCTCTTCAGTGGGCCTGTGATCTGAGCCCTGGTGGCTTCTTGCACCTGTGGTTCTTGAATTCTCTAGTTCTCCTTAGTGTCTTAAGATGGAAGCTGATATCATTCATTTGTGACCTTTCTTTTTCTAATTAGTCACTTACTCCAGTAAACTGGCTTGTAAACATACTTTAGCTGCAGCGCTCAAACCTTAATCTATTGCGTATTCATTTTTTTATTGTGTATTCATTTTTATTCAGTTTGAAATACTTTAAAATTTTCCTTTTCATTTCCTCTTTTATTCATGGGTTATTTAGAAGTGTGTTATTAAATTTCCAAACTTTGGGGGATTTTTCCAGATGTCTTTCTCTTGTTGATTTTTAATTACATTGTGGTCAGAGAGCATACTTTATATGACCTGGGCCTATAAATGTGTTGACTGTACTTGGAAAAAAATGTTCTCTGCTGTTGTTGGTGGAGTGTTGTTATAAATGTCAGCTATGTCAGGTTGTTTCAGTATTGTTATAGTCTTCCATGTTTTTACTGCTCTTCTGTTTGCTTGTGTTCTATGTCATTGCAATACATCTTTACCCCTATTTTGTTTTTTTTCCTACTCATCCAATCATTTACTCAGAGAAGAATCTTAAATTCCCTATGTATAATTGAGGTTTTGTCTTATTTTTCTTAAAAAACACCTGGTCAGGTTTTTTTTTTTAAAATTCACTTAAGGTTTTCTTTTTAGGGGCATGTACATTTGAGATTGTTAACAGGTCTTTTTTTTAAATCTCTAGTAATATTTCTTGTTCTTAAGCTTACCCACTTCAGTTTTCTTTTCATTAGTGTTAAGATTTAACATCCTTTTCTATCCTTGTAGTTTTAATTCTAATGTAACCGTTCTATGCAAAGTACATGTATTGTAGACAACATAAAGTTGGTTCTTGATTTTTTTTCCCCCAATCTGACAATCTCTGCCTGTTAATTGGGACACTTGATACCATTTAAATTTAATGTAATTATTACTAAGGTTTTGATTTAGATATACCTGGGTTTACATTTGCCCCAGGTGTTTTCATTTTCTTTTGCCCTCTTTTCTTGCCATTATTTGGATTGAGAATTCTTTGATTTTATTATAGCTCCATTTTAGGCTTATTAGGTATATACACCTGTGTTTTACAGTTTTGGAGATGTTCTGAAGTTTATAGTATATCTCCTTAACCTTTTACAGTTTACCTTTAAATAATATTATACCACTTCATAGTTTGGGTAAGAACTGTACAACAATATTATTCTATATCCTTTCATATATTTAGCTTCTAAATGTGTTTTAAACCCCACAATACCTTTTAATATTTTGCTTTAAGTAGTCAGTGATCTTTTAAAGAGAGAAAGAAGGGAACAAATATATTTATTCTAGTTTTCAGCCATTTCTGATGCTCTTATTTTTTGTTTAGATCCTTTTGTTTTTGTTTTTGTTTTGTTTTGTTTTTGGTATCATATTCCTTCTGCTAGAAAACTTTCTTTTAAAATCTCTTGTGTTCTGGCCTGGTAGAAATTCATTTTATCAGATTTTGCCTGCCTGAAAAAACCTTTATTGTGCCTCCATTTTTGAAAGGCATTTTCATTTGCTAAAGATTTTGGGTTTACCAATTTCCTATTATTACTTTTAAGCTGACATTCCATTATCTTCTGGCTTATGTAGTTCATGACAAGAAATCTGCTGTCAATCTTATTTTTATACTTCTGCATGTAATTTTTTTCCCTCTTGCTGGGGTTTGACTATGTGTACTTTTCTCCTAAATCCTTCTTCTTCTCTAGGCTGCCAGTGGGGTTATGTGTATGTGCATGCCACATGGTGTGTGTTTAATTTTGCAGTAATCCAAAGCATTTTTTCCTCCCAATTGTTTCTTCTGCTTCTTTATCTTTATCTTTTTCTTAACACACTCCAATTATAGAGGTGTTCTATGTTTTTATCTCTTAGCTCTTTGATTCTTAGTTCTGTCCCCTCTGCCCCTTCCTTTTTTGTATTTCAGTTGGAAGAAGTGCTACACACTCTTCGTCTTCAAGTTCAGTGATTCTTTCCTTTGCTGTATCCAGTCTGCTGGTAATCCCATTGATTATTATTCCCATGGATTAACATTTTTTCTCTCTGATATTGTGTGTGTTATTTCTTTCATTTCCATTTGTCTCCTTTTTATAGTTTTCAATTCTTTGTTGAAATTCCATGTTTGTTCATATGTGTTTTTCACCTTTTCCTTTAAAATGTTAAGGTTATTTAAAAATCTTTGTTTGGTAATTTACAAATATGGGCCATCTTTGTGTCTTGTTCTTTTGTCTGCCCTTTCTATTGAATGTAGGTCATTTTTTTCTTGCTTTGTGGATGTGGGATAGTTTTTTAATTGGATGCTGGACAGTCATTTTTTTATGTATGAACAATAAAGAGGTGAGGTAAATATATTTATGCTTAGTAATGGACATACGTCTTCTTATTTCAGTTTGTTAAGAGGCTTTATTTGGAGGAGGGGGTGTTAGTTGTTGAATCAGTCTGTCATGTACTTCAGATGGGTTTGTGTTGCTAAATAATTATTGTCAGTCTTCCAAAGACTTCAGATTCCTTCAGCTCGTGACTGTTGTTACCTGAGCTTGTTACTGAGAGGCTTGTTACTGGAGTTATAAAACAATTTCTTCCAAATGATTCAGTTAATATGTGTCATCTTTCTTTGGATGGGATTGGGATTCAGTTCACCTGTTTGCCCAGAGACCTCAGCTCTCTAATGGCCTTAACAAAAGTTATGACTTTATAGATTATTTGCTTTTTTATTACTGTCAGATTAGAAGCAACATTCTCTTGCCACTTTTTACAGTAAATGAAAGTGGAGCTTTCCCTTAAACCAGCCTTTTAAAGATTACTTTAAAGGGGTTAGGTACTTTCAAGATTGTGACTTTAGACCTATAGAATGAATGAGGGTGAAAAATCTTTCCTAATGTTATTCAGTTGGTACTTGCAGCTTGAAATAACATCTGCAATGATAGTCTCATGTATAATTTGTATTATGTTGTAATTCAGAGACAGGAGTGAAAATAACTGAAATGCGTTAAATGACTTAATTATTGGCTCTAATGATGAAGCATTCGTGCGCTGACGATAACCATAACAAGTTTGGATAAATTTTCTTTCAAGAATTGTGACTGGGAAACAACAATATTTTTAACTTAACATGCTATTTTACATACATGACCTTAAATGTGAACAAATAAATTAATGATAAATTATACAATATTAATAAAATTCCTGAAAAACCTCTTTTCACCTCCAATAAGTTTATCTTCCTTTTTATGAGCCTATTTTTATAATATGTGCTACAATACATTCAAAGTCTCTTAAATGATAATTGTAGGAACTTTATATGTAGGAAGTTACAGAAATCTTTGGGGCATTTGTTTCAGAGAGTCAAAAAAGACTTTTTTTGGTTACTTCCTTATTTTTAGTTAATGTCGGATTGAAATTTGTTTTGCATGATTTTACTTTTTTTGAGTGCCTGACTTGAAGCTATTTACATCTCTGATGGCCTCAGTTTCCTTTTCTGGCAAATTAAATAATACAAAACTCAAAATACTTACGAGTTATGTGTTTTGAATGATATATGTTAAGAACTAAGCAACACTTTTTGGTAGTTCCTGACTGTATGATAGGTGATATTGTAAATGCTGATGTGTTAACATGTTGTCTGGAATAATCAACAAGGAGTAAAACAAGAGTAAAAACAAGGAGTATCTCTTGCGTTGACCCAAGAAGTTTCATAGCCCCTTAAATTCTCTCATTCATTAAAAGTTAGAGTGAAATAAAAAATGAAACCATTTCGTTTGTGCAACAGGTAGCATTATGTTGTTTAGAATCTTGCCAATTCTATACTTCATGCTGTTATTTTATACTTATCTTATATCCAGGGATGGCCCATTATAGGAGTTTGAGAAGTTTGTTCTAAGAATGAAAAAGCTTTGTTTACTTGGTATAGATGATGCAAAAGGAGAACAAATTCTTTTAACCTTTCAAAAATCTTTTTTTATTTTGCTATTATTAATATACAATTACATAAGCAACACTACGAGTACTAGATTTCCCCCATCATCAAGTCCCCACCACACACCCCACCGCAGTCACTGTCTATCAGCGTAGAAGGATGTTATAGAATCACTACTTGTCTTCTCTGTGTTATACTACCTTCCCTGTATCCCGCCACTCCACCCCCACACCTGCTACATTATGTGTGCTAATTAAATAGCCCTTTTTCCCTGTTATCCCTCCCTTCCCACCCATCTTCCCCAGTCTCTTTCCCTTTGGTAACTGTTAGTCCATTCTTGGGTTCTGTGAGTCTGCTGCTGTTGTGTTCCTTCAGTTTTTTCTTTGTTCATATACTCCACATATGAGTGAAATCATTTGATACTTGTCTTTCTCTGCCTGGCTTATTTCACTGGGCATAATACCCTCTAGCTCCATCCATGTTGCTGCAAATGGTAGGATTTGTTTTCTTCTTACGGCTGAATAGTATTCCATGGTGTATATGTACCACATCTTCTTTATCCATTCATCTACTGATGGACACTTAGGTTGCTTCCATTTCTTGGCTATTGTAAATCGTGCTGCGATAAACATAGGGGTGCATATGTCTTTTTGAATCTGAGAGGTTGTATTCTTTGGGTAAGTTCCAAGGATTGGGATTCCCAGGTCAAATGGTATTTCTATTTTTATTTTTTTGAGGAACCTCCATACGGCTTTCCACAATGGTTGAACTAGCTTACATTCCTACCAGCAGTGTACTAGAGTTCCCCTTTCTCCACATCCTCACCAGGATTTGTTGTTCTTAGTCTTTTGGATGCTGGCCATCCTCACTGGTGTGAGGTAATATCTCATTGTGGTTTTAATTTGCATTTCTCTGATGATTAGTGATGTGGAGCATCTTTTCATGTGCCTGTTGGCCATCTGAATATCTTCTTTGGAGAAGTGTCTGTTCAACTCCTCTGCCCATTTTTTTTTTGATTGTGAAAGATACTTTATGGACATTTTTTTTTGGTATCATAAATCTACAATTACATGTACAACATTATGGTTACTAAACTCCCCACTTCATCAAGTCCCCCCCACCTACCCCATTACAGTCAGTGTCCATCAGCATAATGAGATGCTATAGAATCACTGCTTGTCTTCTCTGAGTTGTACAGCCCTCCCCATGCCCCCCCTACATTATGTCTGCTAATCGTAATGCCCCCTTTTCCCCCTTGTCCCTCCCTTCCCACCCATCCGTCCCAGTCCCTTTCCCTTTGGTAACTGTTAGTCCATTCTTGGGTTCTGTGAGTCTGCTGCTGTTTTGTTCCTTCAGTTTTTTTTCTCTGCTCTTATACTCCACGGATGAGTGAAATCATTTGATACTTGTCTTTTTCCAGCTGGCTTATTTCACTGAGCATAATACCCTCTAGCTCCATCCATGTTGTTGCAAATGGTAGGTTTGTTTTCTTCTTATGGTTGAATAATATTCCATTGTCTATATGTACCACATCTTCTTTGTCCTTCATCCACTGATGGACACTTAGGTTCCTTCCATTTCTTGGCTATTATAAATAGTGGTGTGATAAACATAGGGGTGCATATGTCTTTTTCAAACTGCTCTGCCCATTTTTTAATTGGCTTATTTGCTTTTTGTTTGTTGAGGTGCTTGAGCTCTTTATATAATTTGGATGTCAACTCCTTATCACTTATGTCATTTATGAATATATTCTCCCATACTGTAGGAAGTCTTTTTGTTCTACTGATGGTATCCCTTGCTGTACAGAAGCTATTTAGTTTGATATAGTCGCATTCGTTCATTTTTGCTTTTGTTTCCCTTGCCTGGGGAGACATGTTCATGAAGAAGTTGCTCATGTTTATGTCCAAGAGATTTTTGCCTATATTTTTTTCTAAGAGTTTTATGGTTTTATGACTTATATTCAGGTCTTTGATCCATATTGAGTTTCCTTTTGTGTATGGGGTTAGACAGTAATCCAGTTTCATTCTCTTACATGTAGCTCTCCAATTTTGCCAACACCAGCTGTTGAAGAGGCTGTCATTTCCCCATTGTATATCCATGGCTCCTTTATCATATATTAATTGACCATATATGCTTGGGTTTATATCTGTGCTCTCTATTCTGTTCCACTGGTCTATGGGTCTGTTCTTGTGCCAGTACCAAATTGTCTTGATTACTGTAGCTTTGTAGTAGAGCTTGAAGTCAGGGAGTGTAATCCCCCCTACTTTATTCTCCTTCTCAGGATTGCTTTGGCTATTCGGGGTCTTTTGTGGTTCCATATGAATTTTAGAACTATTTGCTCTAGTTCATTGAAGAATGCTGTTGGTATTTTGATAGGAATTGCATTGAATCTGTAGATTGCTTTAGGCAGGATGGCCATTTTGACAATATTAATTCTTCCTAGCCAAGAGCATGGGATGAATTTCTATTTGTTAGTGTCCTCTTTAATTTCTCTAAAAATCTTTTAAAAAGAGATATTTATGGTATTTAGTTTTCATTGCAGCATTCCTCAGCAGCAATTGTGTTACGAATTTAGCAGGTTACCTTTTCTTACATGATGGAGTATAAGAAGAATCAAGAGTATACATTTTTATCTTGTTTGAACCATTACCCATCATTAATTCATGGATATGTGAAATAGAACACAAAGGTCTTACAAATACATACATACATACATACATACATACATACATATATATATATATTTCCCAGTATGAGCATGCGTTCCAAAGTATTTTTCTTTTGGGGTGAATCTATCACATATATGAAACAAAGGCTTTAGTTTAGCATTGTTTTCCAAATTTCCAGAATATAAGCTGGTATTCTTGACACTTTGAGGCCTAGGATTTATATTTTTTCTCTCTTGAAAGGAATTTCTAAGAAATCAGTATTTTAAATCCATATTGAATTCTTTACTTTGGCAAATTTCTTCCTCAGTTAGCTAGATCATTTAAACCTATGAGTCAATTGGAGGCAAATATGTAAGTCTCAGAACTGTTCTGTTGTTTCTGCCCATTTGGCCAAACTCTGGATAATATGGCTCTAAGAGGCTCAATTTGCCAGCTTCCCAGTTTCTTAGTGTTGTAATAAGAGGAAAAGCAAAATAAGAAAGAAAGCATCAAGAGTATTACAGTTTCTGAAAACAATTATGGTAAAATATACCATTAACATAAAATTTACCATTTTAGCCATTTTTAAGCATAGAGTTTAGTGGTATTAAGTATATTAACACTGTTGTGCAACCATCACCACTATCCATCTACAGATCTTTTTCATCTTTCCAGATTGAAATTCTGTACCCATTAAACACTAACCCTTGTCTCCCCTCTCCCAAGCCTCTTTAATTTCTGTTCCTGTGAATT
Organism: Smutsia gigantea; assembly: GCA_032199065.1. Lineage (NCBI taxonomy): Eukaryota > Metazoa > Chordata > Mammalia > Pholidota > Manidae > Smutsia > Smutsia gigantea. The sequence goes on along the minus strand of JAVSCE010021688.1, from coordinate 243,561 downwards.
TGACAGCTTTAAGGAAATGTTAACATTCAAACTTCAGTTGGTCTTACTTAAAGCAGTTAGAAACTAGGATTGCTCTCATTTTTCCTTCCTGAACTTCCCTACATTTAGAGAAATTACAGATTTTCAAGAATGAAATGGCAGAGAAAATGTATTTTATACTGTGCATTCCTTGTAATGAAATTCTCTGCTTGAAAAAATACAAAAAAGACAACAAAACAAAAAGTAGGACAAAAAGAAAGGTTAAAAATTCTCTGCTTCAGGGTTTGGGGGAGACACAGATAATATACTTTCTCATGTCTGAGCTCGCTTATGGTTACAAATTCCTAAGGGATCTTTCCCTTGCCCCCGGCCTCCATCTGTCCCCAAGCAAGTTTCTCGGCTGTCTCCTTTTTTGTGTATGTTTATTTTTTATTCCCTTTATTTATTATTTCTCAGAGTTTTACTTGCACTTTGCTTTTGGCCTCCATATCTCCCTTCCTTTAGTGCTGCCTCAGAAGTACATTTAAAAACATGTTTTAATATTTTATCCATCATTTTGGTTGGAGCAGTTATGACTGTTATTCAAGATATCTAGCCTGCCATGGAATAAAAATCTTTGTATATTAAAAAAAACACACACATTAGACTAAGCTGGATCCCTCTGGGTCATCCATCTCCCCCATTTTGTATTTCATATATATATATATATTTTAATTAATTAATTTAAAGAATTTAAAATAATTTATTTTGGTATCATTAATCTACAGTTACATGTGCAATATTATGGTTATTAAACTACCCCCTTCATCAAGTCCCCCCACCAACCCCATAACATTTGCTGTCCATCAGCGTAGTGAGATGCTATAGAATCACTACTTGTCTTCTCTGAGTTGTACAGCCCTCCCCGTGCCCCCCCAACATTACATCTACTAATCATAATGCCCCTTTTCCCCCCTTATCCCTCCCTTACCACCCATCCTCCCCAGTCCCTTTCCCTTTGGTAACTATTAGTCCGTTCTTGGGTTCTGTGAGTCTGCTGCTGTTTTGTTCCTTCAGTTTTTTTCTTTGTTCTTATACTCCACATACGAGTGAAATAATTTGATACTTGTCTTTCTCCACCTGGCTTATTTCACTGGGCATAATACCCTCTAGCTCCATCCATGTTGCTGCAAATGGTAGGATTTGTTTTCTTCTTATGGCTGAATAATATTCCATTGTGTATATGTACCACATCTTCTTTATCCATTCATCTACTGATGGACACTTAGGTTGCTTCCTTTTCTTGGCTATTGTAAATAGTGCTGCGATAAGCATAGGGGTGAATATGTCTTCTTCAAACTGGGCTGCTGCAGTCTTAGGATAAATTCCTAGGAGTGGAATTCCTGGGTCAAATGGTATTTCTATTATGAGTTTTTTGAGGAACCTCCATACTGCTTTCCACAATGGTTGAACTAATTTGCAGTCCCACCAGCAGTGTAGGAGGGTTCCCTTTTCTCTGCATCCTCGCCAACAATTGTTGTTTGTGTTTTGGATATTGGCCATCCTCACTGGTGTGAGATGATATCTCATTGTGGTTTCAATCTCCATTTCTCTGATGATTAGCGATGTGGAGCATCTTTTCATGTGCCTGTTGGCCATCTGAATTTCTTCTTTGGAGAAGTGTCTATTCATGTCCTCTGTCCATTTCTTAATTGGATTATTTGCTTTTTGTTTGTTAAGGTGCATGAGTTCTTTATATGTTTTGGATGTCAACCCCTTATCGGATACGTCATTTATGAATATATTCTCCCATACTGTAGGATGTCTTTTTGTTCTACTGATGGTGTCCTTTGCTGTACAGAAGCTTTTAAGTTTGATATAGTCCCACTTGTTCATTTTTGCTTTTGTTTCCCTTGCCCGGGGAGATATATTCTTGAAGAAGTCGCTCATGTTTATGTCCAAGAGATTTTTGCCTATGTTTTTTTCTAAGAGTTTTATGGTTTCATGACTTACATTCAGGTCTTTGATCCACCTTGAGTTTACCTTTGTGTATGGGGTTAGACAGTAGTCTAGTTTCATTCTCTTACATGTAGCTGTCCAGTTTTTCCAACATCAGCTGCTGAAGAGGCTGTCATCTCCTCATTGTATATCCAAGGCTCCTTTATCAAATATTAATTGACTGTATATGTTTGGGTTAATGTTTGGATTTTCTATTCTCTTCCACTGGTCTGTGGGTCTGTTTTTGTGCCAATACCAAATTGTCTTGATTACTGTGGCTTTGTAGTAGAGCTTGAAGTCAGGGAGTGTAATTCCCCGTTTTATTCCTCCTTCTCAGGATTGCTTTGGCTATTCGGGGTCTTTTGTGGTTCCATATGAATTTTAGAATTATTTGTTCCAGATCGTTGAAGAAAGCTGTTGGTAGTTTGATAGGGATTGAGTTGAATCTGTAGATTGCTTTAGGTAGTGTAGCCATTTTGACAATATTTATTCTTCCTGGCCAAGAGCATGGGATGAATTTCCATTTGTTAGTGTCCTCTTTAATTTCTCTTAGGAGTGTCTTGTAGTTTTCAGGGTATAGGTCTTTCACTTCCTTCGTTAGGTTTATTCCTAGGTATTTTGTTCTTTTTGATGCAATTGTGAATGGAATTGTTTTTCTGATTTGTCTTTCTGTTAGTTCATCGTTAGTGTATAGGAAAGCAACAAATTTCTGTGTGATAATTTTGTATCCTGCAACTTTGCTGAATTCAGATATTAGTTGTATTTCATATTTTCAAGCTTATGTATTACAAAGTTTTTATAAAGCTTACAGAAAATTAAAATAATTTTTAAGTAATTATTATATTGATCATTGTGTTTCTAAAATTATGTTTATTTATTTTATAGCTACTTGAAGGAAATTTTGCCAAAGAAGTCAGTCATGAAATGGATGGACTTATTTTTCAGCCTATTGGAGTAAGTTTGTATGTGTGTTGTATATACACATGTACACATGTGCATGTATATATAAAGTACATTTTCCTCAGACGTATTTACTTAGGATTGATTACTGCTGTGATCTCCTTTTTCTTAAATTGAGTTGTTCATTGTTCAATACTTAATTTATACTAAATTTGTATATAATAGTAAAATGGACAGTGGTTTGCTTTTCACTCAGCTTCAGAAATAAATGTCTTGATCATTATTTTTCAAGGCATTTAGTCTTTTAATATAATTAGTTTCTTATGATTCTTGCAAAATGAATATTTATGTTTCCTTACTAGAAAAGTGCCAGAAATGTTACATAAATGCTATTTCTTCCTGTAGGCCAATATGATTTTAAATATTAATATTTCTAAAATTTCAGTTTGCTGTGGGTGAGTAAAATTGAGAGTTATCAATACTTAAAGAAAAATGCAATTCTTTGAATGTTTATTCCATGTCAAGTTTCTGAAACTCACTGAACAACTTTTCACTAACATAGTGGTCAAATCATATATTTGGAGTAAGTTATGGTTTGCTCTATAACAGGGTAACAGCACCACTGATGTTATTGACTGGATAATTCTTTGTGTGGGGAGCTGTCCTGTGCATGTAGGGTGTTCAGCACCGTCCTTGGTCTGTACTACTAGATGCTAGTATTACTTCTCCTTCCCCTCAGTGACAACAAAAAATATATGCATTCACTGCCTAATTTGGGAGAGCAGAATTGCCCTCACTTGAGGACTGGGGCTCTGTAGGGCAGTATTTTGCAAAATTTGGCCTACGAACAAGGAGTATTAGTACCACCCAGAAAGCTCTTATAAGTGTAACTCACCCCAGACCTACTGATCAGAAACTGTGGGAATGGAGTCTAGCAGTTTGTGCTTTAACAAGCTCGCCAAGTGACTCGGATATGTAAAGTATAAGAATCTCTGCTCTATAGGAAAGTGTTGTCTTTTATGTATTATACGTCATCATATGTTGCATTTTGCCGTCTCTGTATTCTTAGAAGTTAGAGTATGAGCTAGTTATGAAGTTCTGGAGAACATCAGACTGGGTACTTGGAGAAAAGGGAAGGGAACTAATATTTTTGAGCACTTTATATTAAACACTTATTATATGTGCTTTATAAATATTATAAAACTCTGCTGTTGTGCAAATTTAGATATGATGTGATATATAATTGGTTTCTGCCTTCCTTCCAGCCCCCTTTACCAAACAAAGAGAGGAAAAATTTTTGGTGGTCAAGGGAGGAGAAGGTGGAGGAGAGTTGGGAGCTAGGGATAAGAATTGTAGAAAATGCTATCTCAGGAAGATGGAAGTTAGATATTTGAGTTCCAGTATTTTCCAGGCCTAATCTCCCCACATAGAAAGAAATGAAATCTAAACATAATAGTAACTATAATAAATTTCATTGTGTTAAACTTATTGTTCAGAGCCATGCATGTATGAGATATTGGTATATGAAGAGAAGTAGCCTGATAAATAAGTGAGTCTGGGATGTCTAGTATAGTCAGTTGATTTATTAGTCTGTTCTGATTCTATTAACCACACTTGTTACTACAATGACTTTGTAATTGATATCTGGTAAGGCAAGTCATCCTGTTCTTTGCCAGGATTTTCTTAAATATTTGTAGACATTTAGCTTAACATAAAAATATCAGAATCAGTTTGTCATGTTACCGAAAAATTTTTCTTAGCAATTTAATTGGAATTGCTTTGAATTTAGATTAATTTGGAGAAAATTGGTGTTTTTGCCACATTAAACTATCTTCTCAATGAATAAGTTAGCTCTTTTCAGGTATTTTTCTATTGTGTAATTAAATTTAAAATTTTAATTATTGTTAGTCTAATTTCTAGATACTAGTTTCCATTTTTATAGCAAATGGTGTCTTTTCAAATGTGGTACTTCTAATATAATGACTTATTTTATTATTCAACAGTTTTGCCGAACATTCTAATTGTCTAATTTTACATATTGGCCAGGACCTGTAGTACTGGCTTAAACATTGACTCATTGGATGGTGGAGAGGAGAACATTTATACTTATTCTCAAAGGGAATGTGGCTAATTTTTCTCCATTAAATGTGTTTTTGATAGATTCCTGTTAGATACTTTTTATGATGTTAAGAAATTTTTGTTCCTGTTCTTACAAAGGTTTTTTTGATCAGTCATGAAGAGGTTTTGGATATTAATAAATGTCTCTTCTATATTTATTGAGATTATCGTGTCATTTTTCTTTTTATGACATTCTTGTAGCAAACTACAATGGTTTTCTCATGTTGACCCATCCTTGCATTGTGAGATAAATGCTTCTTGATTTTAATATATATAAGGTTTAATATACCTTTGGGTTTGGGTGTAATTGTTTCTCAAGGATTTTTGCCACCTTGTTTCCTCCAGTGGTTTTTCTCTAAGAAAGAAAATACATACTGCTCGACTCAGATGTGAACAATATTTATGTCACCACTGAAATACAAATACTGAATATTCATTTGACCAAGCATGTGATACAATTGTAATGGATGACAGAAACAGAGAGGGTGAGAGGGAGCATTGGTGGAGAAGGAGAGCTCAATCCTATTCTTCAACAGTAGAAAGTAAGCAGATCCCGCAGAAAACAGAAACCCCCCAAAACAGAAAAAGCAGCATAAATAGATTTTGTAGAAATAGGGAGGGGGGAAAAGCACACAGCTAAAACAACAAAAAATGCTTACCACCTAGGAGACACTTTGGGTGTGGGGAAAGGTAGGAGAAGAAATTGCTCCATTTTTCAGTATAAGCCATAATGTTCTAATTGACTATTTAAATTATGGGCATGTATTATTATGCATTACTTGGAACTTATATAATTTGTTCCGTAATATTAATGAAATTCTGATGAGTTCATAGACTGACCCAATTTTTGTGCATTTGCTATTTTTGTTACTAGATTACTATGTTGGTGAAGATTGGTATTCCTAAATTGCCCCTGCTAGCCTGATGGTAGTATTTTAGGGTATAAAGGACGTGGAGAAGTAGTCGCTCGGTTTCTTCCATGTCCACTCGGCATGAACACTTAGACGTATAGCTCTTTGGGCAGCACTCACACATACACCTACACACCACTAAGCCCTTACTCTATCATTACTTTTAGACTAGCTTGGTTAGAGCAATTTCTAGCCTGACACAACTTTGTCTAGATTAAATCTTTCCCATGACACTCTGGGTCCTGATCACCAGTCCATACCTTTCCCTTCCCTGTTATGGAGCTTCTCCGGTTCTCTGGTGCCAGTTGATCTCATTCTGAGGAATGTAATATTGTGACTCAAAAGAGAACCAGTTTGGCTTTAATGAGATCTTGGATTCCTGTGCATGCTCAGTCTTCCTTCTGCTGTCCATTCCATGAGACTTATGGGGCAGTGGTTTGCTTTTGTAAAGCCAAAAGTAGTTCTTTTCTCTCTCTTTTCTTGAGCAGTTGTTTTAATTGCCAAAAATCTTTAGAACTATGACACATCATTTACATGGTTATGACTTAGAAGTCAGAGACTTTCCAGTGGATTAGAGTTGTCTCTGGTTAAGAGAAGCCACTAAATATCTCCTTGTTTCTCCAGTTCTTCATCTGTAAAATGTACAGGCTATAATAGTTTACTTCTGAAATGCTATGGCCATATGATGATCAATGTATGAGAAAAGAAATCAATATTTAAGAATTCCTTCTTCCTCCCAGTATCTGTGAAAATGTATTAATTAGGTAAAAGAATTTTTCACAAGAGAGAGGAAAAGAACCCTGTTTGTTTACTTTCTTAAAAAAATATATTCCTTAAATGGAAATTTAGACTGTTGCAGTAGATAAAATAGACTTCTTATGAAGTTTATTACTATCACTATTACATGACTGTATTTCTATTAATGTTTTTCTCCTGCCATCATTTCAATAGAATTTTCCCTTTTAAACACTTTACTTCTTAAATTATTAAGATTATATGGTCAATGGAATGGTTCTGAAAGGGTCATATTTTGTTCATCAGTGGACATTATCAGTTCTTATTTATTTAGCATAATAGATTCTTTGATTACTGTATTTCTACAAAAGACTTGTTCCATTAGAAAAATGTTTCACAACTGCCTACTTTGGTAACAGCCTAATTGGTAGTACAGCACTACACAGTAATAGTTACATGTCTTTGGCTAATCCTTTTCATTTTTGCATGAAATTTTAATGATTTCTGTCATACTTTCTTTATTTTATTTTATTTTATTAAGGTATTGTTGATATACACTCTTATGAAGGTTTCACATGAAAAAACAATGTGGTTACTATATTTACACATATTATCAAGTCCCCACTCATACCCCAATTCAGTCACTGTCCATCAGTGTAGTAAGATGTCACAGATACACTGTTTGCCTTCTCTGTGCTACACTGTATTTCCCGTGATCCCTCACACCATGTGTACTAAACAAAATACCCACAATCCCCTCCTCCCACCCTCCCCACCTGCATTCCCACACACCTCCCCTCCCGCACTCCCACACCCCTCCTCTTTGGTAACCACTATTTCCTTCTTGGAGTCTGAGTCGGCTACTATTTTGTTCCTTCAGTTTTGCTTTGTTGTTATACTCCACAAATGAGGGAGATCATTTGGCATGTGTCTTTCTCCGCCTGGCTTATTTCACTGAACATAATACCCTCCAGCTCCATCTATGTTGTTGCAAATGGCAGGATTTGTTTCCTTCTTATGGCTGAATAGTGTTCCATTGTGTATATGTACCACCTCTTCTTTATACATTCATCTACTGATGGATACTTAGGTTGCTTCCATATCTTGGCTATTGTGAAAAGTGCTGCAATAAACATAGGGGTTGCATATGTCTTTTTGAATCTGAGAAGCTGTATTCTTTGGGTAAATTCCAAGGAGTGGGATTCCCAGGTCAAATGGTATTTCTATTTTGAGCTTTTTGAGGAACCTCCATATTGCTTTCCACAATGGTTGAACTAGCTTACATTCCCACCAGCAGAGTAGGAGGGTTCCCCTTTCTCCACATCCTTGCCAGCATTTGTTGTTCTTAGTCTTTTGGATGGTGGCCATCCTTACTGGTGTTAGGTGATATCTCATTGTGGTTTTAATTTGCATTTCCCTGATGATTAGTGATGTGGAGCACCTTTTCATGTATCCGTTGGCCATCTGAATTTCTTCTTTGTAGAACTGTCTCTTCATATCCTCGGCCCATTTTTTAATCGGGTTATTTGCTTTTTGCGTGTACAGGCATGTAAGTTCTTTATATATTTTGCATGTTAACCCCTTGTCGGATATGTCATTTACAAATATATTCTCCCATACTGTAGGACGCCTCTCTGTTTGGTTGATGGTGTTCTTTGCCATACAGAAACTTTGTGATGTACATCGTTCCATGAGTTCATTTTTGCTTTTATTTCCATTGCTCAAGGAGATGCGTTCAGAAAGAAGTTGGTCATGCTTATATTCAGGAGATTTTGCCTATCTTACATTCAGGTCCTTGATCCATTTCGAGTTTACTTTTGTGTATGGGGTTAAACAATAATCCAGTTTAATTCTCTTGCATGTAGCTGTCCAGTTTTGCCAACACCAGCTGTTGCAGAGTCTGTCATTTCCCCAGTATATGTCCATGGCTCCTTTATCATATATTAATTGACCATATATGGTTGGGTTTATATCAGGGCTCTCTAGTCTGTTCCATTGGTTGATGGGTCTGTTCTTGTGCCAGTACCAAATTGTCTTGAGTACTCTGGCTTTGTAGTAAAGCTTGAAGTTGGGGAGCACAGTCTCCCAGCTTTATTCTTCCTTCTCAGGATTGCTTTGGCTATTCGTGTCTTTTGTGGTTCCATATGAATTTTAGAATGATTTTCTCTAGTTCGTTGAAAAATGCTGTTGGTATTTTGATAGGAATTGCATTGAATCTGTGTATTGCTTTAGGCAGGATGGCCATTTTGACAATATTAATTCTTCCTATCCAAGAGCATGGGATGTGTTTCCATTTATTGGTATCTTCTTTAATTTCTCTCGTGAGTGTCTTGTTGTTTTCAGAGTATAGGTCTTTCACTTCCTTGGTTAGGTTTATTCCTAGGTATTTTATTCTTTTTGATGCAACTTTGAATGGAATTGTTTTCCTGATTTCTCTCTCTGCTAGTTCATTGTTAGTGTATAGGAATACCACAGATTTCTGCATATTAATTTTGTATCCCGCAACTTTGCTGAATTCATATATTAGATCTGGTAGTTTTGAAGTAGATTCTTTAGGGTTTTTAATGTACAATATCATGTCATCTGCAAACAGGGACTGTTTAACTTCTTCCATGCCAATCTGGATGCCTTTTATTTCTTTGTGTTGTGTGATTGCCGTGGCTAGGACCTCCAGTACTATGTTGAATAGAAGTGGGGAGGGTGGGCATCCTTGTCTTGTTCCTGATCTTAAAGGAAAAGCTTTCAGCTTTTCGTTGTTAAGTATAATGTTGGCTGTGGGTTTGTTATATATGGCCTTTATTATGTTGAAGTACTTGCCCTCTATACCCATTTTGTTAAGAGTTTTTATCATAAACGGATGTTGAATTTTGTCAAATGCTTTTTCAGCATCTATGGAGATGATTATATGGTTTTTGTCCTTCTTTTTGTTGATGTGGTGGATGATGTTGATTGATTTTCATATGTTAACCATCCTTGCATCCCTGGAATAAATCCTACTTGATCATGATGGATGATCCTTTTGATGTATTTTTGAATTTGGTTTGCTAATATTTTGTTGAGTATTTTTGCGTCTATGTTCATCAGGGATATTGGTCTGTTGTTTTCTTTTTTTGTGGTGTCTTTGCCTGGTTTTGGTATTAGAGTGATGCTGGCCTTATAGAATGAGTTTGGAAGTATTCCCTCTTCTTGTACTCCTTGGAAAACTTTAAGGAAGATGGGTATTAGGTCTTCACTAAATGTTTGATAAAATTCAATAGTGAAGCCATCTGGTCGAAGCGTTTTGTTCTTAGGTAGGTTTTTGATTACCAGTTCAATTTTGTTGCTGGTAATTGGTCTGTTGAGATTTTCAGTTTCTTTCTGGGTCAGCCTTGGAAGTTTGTATTTTTCTAGAAAGTTGTCCATTTCTTCTAGGTTATCCAGTGTGTTAGCATGTAATTTTTCATAGTATTCTGTAATAGTTCTTTGTATTTCTGTGCTGTCTGTAGTGATTTTTCCTTTGTCATTTCTGATTCTGTTTATGTGAGTAGACTTTCTTTTTTTCCTGATAAGTCTGGCTAGGGGTTTATCTATTTTGTTTATTTTCTTGAAGAACCAGCTCTTGCTTTCGTTGATCCTTTCTATTGTTATATTCTTCTCAATTTTATTTATTTCTGCTCTAATCTTTATTATGTCCCTCCTTCTACTGACTTTGGGTCTCATTTGTTCTTCTTTTTCTAGTTTCGTTAATTGTGAGTTTAGACTGCTCGTATGGGATTGTTCTTCTTTCCTGAGGTAGGCCTGTATTGCAATATACTTTCCTCTTAGCATGGCCTTCATTGCATCCCACAGATTTTGTGGTGTTGAATTATTGTTGTCATTTGTCTCCGTATATTGCTTAATCTCTGTTTTTATTTGGTCATTGATCCACTGGTTATTTAGTAGCATGTTATTAAGCCTCCATGTGTTTGTGGGATTTTTCATTTTCTTTGCGTAATTCAGGTCTACTTTCATTCCTTTGTGGTTTGAGAAGCTGGTTGGTACAATTTCAATCTTTTTGAATTTACCGAGGCTCTTTTTGTAGCCTAGTATATGATCTATTTTTGAAAATGTTTCATGTACACTTGAGAAGAATGTGTATTCTGCTGCTTTTGGGTGTTGAGTTCTGTAGATGTCTGTTAGGTCCATGTGTTCTAATGTGTTGTTCAGTACCTCTGTCTCCTTACTTATTTTCCATCTGGTTGATCTGTCCTTTGGAGTGAGTGGTGTGTTGAAGTCTCCTAAAATGAATGCATTGCTGTCTATTTCCTCTTTTAATTCTGTTAGTATTTGTTTCGCATATGCTGGCGCTCCTGTGTTGGGTGCATATATATTTATAATGGTTATATCTTCTTGTTGGATTGACCCTTTTATCATTTTGTCCTTCTTTGTCTCTTGTGACTTTCTTTGTTTTGAAGTCTATTTTGTCTGATATAAGTACTGCAACTCCTGCTTTTTTCTCCCTATTAGTTGCATAAAATGTCTTCTTCCATCCCTGCACTTTTAGTCTGTGTATGTCTTTGGGTTTAAAGTGAGTCTCTGGAAGGCAGCATATAGATGGGTCTTGTTTTTTTATCCATTCAGTGACTCTATGTCTTTTGATTGGTGCATTCAGTCCATTTACATTTAGGGTGATTATGGATAGGTGTGTACTTATTGGCATTGCAGGCTTCAGATTCGTGGTTACCAAAGGTTCAAGGTTAACTTCCTTACTATCTAAGAGTCTAACTTAACTCACTTAATTTGCTATTACAAACAGAATCTAAAGGATTTTTTTTCCTCCTCCTCCTCCATTCTTTATATATTAAGTGGCATATTCTGTACTGTTTTTCTATCCGTTGATTGGCTTTCGGAATAGTTAATTTAATTTTGCGTTTTCTTAGTAATTAGCTGTTCTACTTTCTTTACTGTGGTTTTATTACCTCTGGTGACAGTTATTGAACCCTAGGAACACTTCCATCTAGAGGAGTCCCTCCAAAATACACTGTAGGGATGGTTGTGGGAGGTAAATTCTCTCAGCTTTTGCTTATCTGGGAATTGTTTAATCCCGCCTTCAAATTTAAATGATAACCTTGCCCCATAAAATAATCTTGGTTCAAGGCCCTTCTGCTTCATTGCATTAAAAACATCATGCCACTCCCTTCTGGCCTGTAAGGTTTCTGCTGAGAAGTCTGATGATAGCCTGATAGGCTTTCTTTTGTATGTGATCTTATTTCTGTCTCTGGCTGCTTTTAATAGGATAATAATACCTTATTCTTGATCTTTGCCATTTTAATTAGTATATGTCTTGATGTCTTCCTTGGGTCCCTTGTTTTGGGAGATCTGTGCACCTCCAGATGGCCTGAGAGACTTATCTCCTTCCCAGATTGGGGAAGTTTTCAGCAATCACCTCCTTAAAGACACTTTCTTTCCCTTTTCTCTCTGTTCTCCTTCTGATACCCCTATAATGCGAATATTGTTCCGTTTGGATTGGTCGTACAGTTCTCTTAATATTCTTTCATTCTTAGAGATCCTTTTTTCTCTCTGTACCTCAGCTTCTTTGTATTCCTGTTCTTTAGTTTCTATTTCATTGATCCTCTCCTCCACCATATCCAGCCTGCTTTTAATACCGTCCATTGTGCTCTTCAATGATAGGATTTCTGACCAGAATTCATTCCTGAGTTCTTGAATATCTTTCCGTACCTCAATGAGCATGTTAATGATTTTTATTTTGAACTCCGTTTCAGGGAGAGTAATGAGGTTGATATCATTTAAATCTTTCTCAGGAGTTGTATTAATAATTTTACTCTGGACTACGTTCCTTTGGCATTTCATATTTGTGTATGGCGCCCTCTAGTGCCCAGAAGCTCTACTCTCTGGAGCTGCTCAGCCCCTGAAGCAATGTCGGGGGTCGCAGTGGAGTGGTATTGGTCCCTATGGGGAGGAAAGAGCTGTTTCCTGCTTCCCGGCTGCTATGCCTGTCTCCACTGCCTGAACCAGTGGGCTTAGCACACAGGTATAAGCCTCTGTGCTTTGCGTTTCTAGTTGCTGTAGACAGATCTTCCATCTGGCTGCCTTAATGCCAGGGTAGGGTTTCCCAGTTTGCAAGCCCGGTGGGGCTGGCCAGGAGAAAGGCACAGTAGTCTGCCTGTCATGGAAGGGGTTCTTGGAGCTGTGTAGGCAGCCAGGGAGCTGCAGCACCTGAAGATCGTGAAAGCTCCCAATCTGCTGGGCAGAGTGCACCCGGACAATTTTGTCTACCTGTCCTTTCTCCTGAGCAGTTAGCTGTGTGCAATCCTTGCCCCTTTAGCATCCCTCTTGCTAAGGGCTTCTTTGTTAGGAAGTCTCTCAGACTGCCCGCCTTTCTTTTGTCCCAGAGCAGCTGGATATGGATCCCTGCTTTCCACAAGCAGCTGGAATCTTAGTCTCTCCAGGAATTCTGCCTGTTTTAGCTTTCCAACCCCCTAATTATGAGAGTATCATGCAAGCACCATGAAATGTAGGTTTGTGCTCCCAGAGCAGATCTCTGGAGTTAGGTATTCAGCAGTCCCAGATCTCCACTCCCTCCCTGCCCCGTTCCTCTTCCTCCAGTTGGTGAGCTGGGGTGGGGGAAGGGCTTGGACCCCGCAGGACCACAGCTTTAGTACGTTACCGTTTTCCCTGGGGGTCTGCTCTTGTCTTCAGGTGTATGCCGTTTGTTGCAGTCCTCTTTCCTGTTGCTCTTTCAAGAGTAGTTGTATTAGTTATATTTTCATATTATATGGGGTTTTAGGAGGAAGCCTCCGTCTCACCTCTCACGCCACTATCTTTAATCCAATCCATACTTTCTTGATATGTATCTTTTGCAGCTATAATTTCTAATGGTCGTTTTCTATCTACTTTCTCATTTCCTGAAAGTACACCTTACCGTAACTCTAATAACTCTCTTAGTTTTTACCACTAATACGTGCCTTTCACAGTGTTTGCACTTTGCCCTTTACTGGGACTTTACTGTTAATCGATAGAATGGTGTTTGATTGTAAGAAGTATGTGGTAGTCTTAATTACATGTCCACCCATTCTGTTTAAGTCAGGAGTTCTTTGCATTCCTACTGTATTCATGTTAAATCTTCCAAAGAGTATCTGAGTCTACAGTATATTCTCTCTGCCATCCAGAGTAGGTTCCAATTTAGCATGAATCCTTTCAGGGTAAGGAGGAGGCAGGTTTCTCACTCATATGCACCATTTCCTTATATGCAGCTTTGTAGCCCTTGTAGTTTTTTCATTATTTTGCTTTTGCAATTTCTGTCTGATTTTTCTGTTCTTACTTACTGTGTCCTCAGTTGGGACCAGCAACACGGGAGTGGTCCTATGGGTTTCTTTTGCAAACTTAGGATTTGCCAAACCACAGGTGAAGTTGTGCTTAACTTCTACACAGGATTTATGGCTTTTCTACCTTTAAAAAAAAATGAAAATGTAAGTTTCTATGAAATAGGTGAACTTGAATGATATTATCAAACACTGTGTTTATGATACTCTGCTAAAGAAAGCAGAATTTAAGATAATATTTTTCTAATAATTCATGACTCTTATGATTTCTCTTTATGGTTTTCAGAGAAGGAATACTTAAGTTTTTTCTTTCACCTAATTCTTTGGGATTGAAAACACTGTGTTCAGACATTATCATCAAGTTCCTTTTTTTACCAGGTAAAATGGTATGACTTTTTAATCATTGCTCTTACACATTCAAGGGAAAGGCCTTAATTTTCCTTTTTCAGCTTATCTAAATTTTATGTATAAGGAGGTTAGAAGAGAGTAGATTACAGCAGGTGTAGCTTACAGTGGTGGGAGGAGATATGATAGATGGTCCAGGGGCAGGGCATTAAGTAACATTGCATCACACAATGAGACATTGAATCACATTCCAATTTTTATTCATTCTCTCTATTTATAAGGACAAAGTCTGTTTACTTCTAGTTCTTAATATCTAAGACTTGCTAATCTTTCCCTTTTCAACCAAATGAGTTTACAAGACAACATATCTACTGGAGTTTAGTATCAGTGACTCATTTCCATATCTTCTTTTAAGACTACTTATTACTTAGGGTAAGTGATACCATTTTCTATTTATGCTATAAATGGTATACCATTTGATATAAATATCTCTTGAATATCTTTGGGGGCCATTTTCAGCCTACCACAGTTACCTAGCTTGATATGACATTACCATCTAATTGTTGTAGACCTTAATACCCAGTGTAACTTTTGGTTCTGTGCTTGTAAGATTTGTAAGTTACCTCCCTTCTTTAGACTTTCTATGAAAAGCAAATTCTGAATGAGGAGTTCAGGACCCTTAATCAGATCAAGACCTTTTTAATGTAAAATTTGCTGACATTTCTAAATGTCCCTTGTGGCAATGTCTAAAACCTTGATGAACTCAGCTTTAATAATTAACTGCAGATAGGGTAAGTGATGTACTCTTATGACAAAATTATATTGGAGGTTATTATTTATTTTTTAAAATAATAAAAAGTTATTTTTTATCATGGTGAAATATGTATAAATTTTTCATCTCTTATTTTTAAGTTGGGAAATATACAAATGTTAGAATCTGTAGTTTTCTTTCTCTGGAATTCTTCAGCCAATCCAGAGACTGAGCCTCCAGTCACTTGCTTGGTGGCATTTGCCTGACTGTGAGCATTCTCGGAACAGAGAATGTAAAGGGGGAGAGCCCACTCTTCACTAGACTAACTTACCCTTCACTCTCCGTGTTGCAGTTCTCCTTTTCTGTTACGCTTGTCTTCTGGACTGGAATTTCTCTCCTTCAGTTTTTTCACAGAATAAACATGTTTCCTGCCTTTTGCCTCAGGTAGGGAGGGAACGTAGAGGTTTAAATGCTCCTTTTATAGTTTTTCAGCGAGTCTCCTTGTGTTCAGTACCATGCCCCATGCCTCACCTTTCTCCCCCTTGCAAGCTTCTCAGCGGGCTGTTCCTTATGGTACCTAGTCTTCTAGGTCCTGCCTGCCGAATGCGGTATGGAGTGCTTTGGGTTGGTAACCTTCTCTGCATTCACTTAGTACTCAGTTTTCTTCATTAACTTCTCCATCTACTTTCTATCAAACAATGTACTGACATGTTTTCTGCTGTTGTCTTCTCTCTTATTTTTCCTTTTCTGTTGGTATCTCTTTTCTGTAACTCCAATTTCAGTGAGGTTTCAAATCAATGTGGATATAAAGTGCAGGTGTTTAATCTACCATGTTTATCAGAAAATGCCCCCAATGTCTCACAGTGTGGTGTTGCATCTGTTGGCGCCCTGGAGCCAACAATTCAAATAAATGAAGAAAGGGGCTGTTTTGAGTGACCAGCCTAGCAATCTGAGTGAATCTGCAGAAAACAGAGAAGTAGTCATGGTCAAGGGTAGGCAAAGCTTGATTTTTTTAACCTGCAATCCATTTTCTGATAACACAGAAATATTCCAAAGGCAAATGAATAGTGAGAGATGAAGAGGATTCCTGGTGCATCTACTTGTGAAAAAATTCTTAGGCCTACATTTATTGGGTGCTAATTATTTAAAACTTAGCAAGAAGTTACTTCTGCTCCATTACATTAATTATAGTGAGTGAGTTAAGTTGAATAAGAGGGAGAACATGTTACTACGGCTAAATAGAAAAAAGAAAGAAAGAGAATATTTGAACTGGCAAAATACTGAAGAATAGTGATAAAAATACTATATTAAAGTGATGATTCTATTGAGATACCCCAAACACCAGCTTAAAAGATAATTCATTTATCTTTTGATTTAATGTTTTATTTTTCAGAGAGATAACCTAGTAACACATCTAGGATTGCACATAGTTTATTACTTTTAATAAGAAAAAGAGAAAGCAAAATTAATCGATGGTATATTCAGGAAAATAAAGCTTAAGATATGTCTTTGTGTTCATAAAGGAATGCACCAGTGTCTGATATTTACTAAAACACAGAGCAGTCATGAATTATCATGAAAGCTTCAATTGAAACAAAGTAGATTAAATTGCATTTACATAATTATAGAAAATTGGATCTGAAAAAGTACTTCCAAGATTATCTACCCAATGGTTTCAAAATACTAATTTCCAGAGTTCTAGGTTTCTGAACTGGCTCATGGGACCACATAGAGGGTTAGGATACTAGGTAAATATTGTGTTTACATGACAGCAGTCCTAATCTCTTTCTTTTATATATTGTACTTTATAAGATTGTCTTTTTAAAAAAGGCTTCACCTAATTAAATTATGTTTGAGTCAACTGCTTTTTTGAAAGGTCACCAGTGATCTTCCTTCATTGCAAAATCAAGGTGGTGTTTCAGCCTCTTTTTACTTGGCCCTCCAAGGAGTAGTTTATACTGCTGTCTACCCTTTCTACACTCCTGTCTTTCATGGCTTCTGTCACACCACATGCTCCTGATTCCTTCTAGTCTTCTGCCATTTTTTCTCAGTCTCATTCATGCTCTTCATTTTCTACTACCCATTGAAATTTGAGTTTCTAAAAGTTCACTTTCCTGGACCTTCATTCTTTCTCATGCTCTGCTTTTACCCTAGAAATCTTATCCACACGAATGGCTTTAGTTATCTACTTTCAGCCTGTGATTCAGACTTCTGATTTCTGTTTAGGCTCCAGACTTGATTATCTAATTTCCGACCCTGGATAATGTCTTTTAAATTTCTCAGAAATATCAGAAACTCAAGATATTTTAAAGCCAAATCCATCTCTACTCCCAAAACAATCAAACATACAAACTATACAAATCGTTCCTTTCCCAGTATTTCCTACTTTAGTTACTTAAGTGACAAATCTAGATGTCATCTTTGATACCTTCTCCTCTTTCATCCCTCCAATCCATGTGCAAGTCTTGCTTTCTCTCCTAAATCTCATAAATTATTCCCCTTTCTTTCCATAACCACCACCACAATTCTAATCTGACTTGTCATTCATTGCCTCTTGCTAGGATGACTGCAGTGGCACCTGAACTGGTCCTGCAATGTCTGCTTTGTTTCTTTCCAGTCTTACCTTGCTGCTACATCCAAGCAGTGTTCCTTAATCTCCAGCAATGTCCCTTTGTTTTCAGGTTAAAGACCAAAATTAGATTTGAAGCAAGGTAACTCTCTTCTTTATTACATGCTGATTTTTGGTTTCTTCATGTGTTTTGCTGTTGATGCAAAAGTAACTAATGTTTTTATTTAAAGGTGACTTAATTATATTACTTTATTCACAGTTTTAAAAGATGTGAAGTATAAGGTACACTTGACAAAATATTTAAATATTTTGAGAAAATGGCTATTTTCTTCAAAGAAAAAAATTGGCTCTTTATTTCAATATAAACTATATGCTTTCTAAGGCTTAATGTTCAAACTTTGATCAAACTGAAGTAATCATTTTTAAAAAGAAGCATTTTTGAATTGAGTTTTTCGCCTAGTTATTAGTCTATACCATAAACTAGTTAAGTTTTATTAGACTCTTAGATATAAGGTTTTCAGTTTTACAATTTCACTGGCATTTTGATTTGCTAATCTTTTGTGGTTTGTTTCCTAAAAGTGAATTTTTTTGGTATTTTTTTATTGTAGTGTCATTGATATACAATAAATATTTATTTACTAGCTTTTACTAGAAGATTTTAATGGTTTATGTAGTGTGATAAATTTTTATTTGTGTTAATAAATGATTAATTTCTAACTCAAAAAATCGTATTTGATCTTTTGTCAGAGACACATGTTTCTAGATAAGAAGTTTTGTGTCATTAATAAGCTATCACTGTGACATAAAAACAGAATTGCATATAATGAATTGCAAAATAGAGGTAATAATCTTGAAATAAGACTTCTCTTGTTTTACCTACCAACTATACTGTGATTAGTAAAACATAATTGTTTCTATATTTAGTCTAGTTTATTTATTCTCAAGCAATAATATGTTTTCATTTACTGTCTTGATTTTCTATAGCGTGGGTCAGCCTGATTTTATGTCTCAGACATTAATCACATTGCATGTAAATTGAATCAGCTTTGATTTTAATATTGGTTTTCTTGTGAAATATTAATGTTTTCATTAAATCTTTACTATTGTCAGTATATTGAATATTATGGATAGATTATAAAATGAAAACTGGAATTAATCTAATGCCTTGTCTTGAAGTACAGGACGACTTAGAGTGGTTTTCCTCTTAGCAGAGATGATGTTACCATGGTGAGGGCTTCTGTTGCCATGGCATTTGCTTGCATATTTTGATAGGTCTTCATTTGAAGAAGGGCTCTGTTTCCTGGCAGACTGGAAAAGTGTCATTCTATCTTTTCCCTAAATGTGTTATATTTTTACTGAAAAATATAATAATTTCCAAGGAATTGCAACAATGAAGTACCAAGAAAGAAAATACACCTTGATAATTTTTTTTTTCCTTTTTCAACTTTCAAAACATAGCAAATTCTTAGCTTAACTGTGTGTAAGGAAGAAAAAGGAGAAGAACATCATATTTCTTGTTTTCTTAAATAAAAATACTGTTTTTCTATTGCATTTTATTGACAAATAGCAGAAGATGAATAGTTAGTAATCAGTCTCAGCTGGATATAAATATATAATGTTACTGTACAACTAAAAGACATTGCTAATGAAGATATAATGGTGGCAGAGAAAGGGCATGATAAATATAAATGAAGACTTCACAAAAATGAAAGAATCAGTGAATTCCAATGGGGTAAATACATAAAGTACACAATCAGTTTTCATATTGATACTATTAAACCCAATGAATTAGGGGTCGTTCTTTTTTATTGATAACCTGTTTAATGTTGAAACAAAAACAATTGATTTTTTAAAATTGTGTTTTACAGTGATATATTTTTAATTTTAATTTTTAACCAGATAATACAGAAATTTTAACTTGTAGTAAAAAAAAATACATAGAAGAAAATCTTCTAATACTTTTCCCTTCTCTCAGTTCTCTAGTTTTTAACTTACCTTTTCATAGTTTCCATATGCATTTATAAGCAAATACAAATATATTCATACATTCTTATTCTCACCCACTTTTCAAGAAAGGTAACTTTTTTTTTTACACTTTGCCTTTTAGAATTTACTGTGCCATATTTTTTAATATATATTTTGTTAGTGCTCTAATTTTAGCATCTGAGGAAATTATTGGAATCAGTAAAAGATAGGGTACTTATGGCAATTCAGAATTTTAGAAGGAAAATACTTAAAAGCACACATTTTGTCAGTTGAGAATAGAAAAAATCGATTTTCCTTTTGATGTTGAAGTGTGCTAACTTTAGTGGCTCTTTCCACTGGCAGACCAATGCATTTTGTAAAAGCGACAAACTGAGATCTTTTATAATGGGTACATATTTACACAAGCTGCTTCTTCTGCCTCAAACTGTTTCTTCTTTTCTGTATTACTCCCATTCATCCTTTGAATATCAAATTAGGTTTGGCTTGTGTGGGGAAGCCCTGCTGACTGGGTGACTGTGGCTCCCCTGTGCTCTCATGGACCCCTAAGTATTTAACACCACGTGGTGATTTCATTTGAAGAATCCTTATTTTCCTAACTAGACTGTAAGTTCCAAGAAGGCAGGGACAATATCTGTCTCATTCCCAGTGGTATTTTTAGTACCTATAACACAGTAGATTCTTAGAGGATGAATATGAAGTAACGTGTTTTATAGGTGTGCATTCGAATGCGGGTCAGTTCCTCAGATTCTCTCTACTTTCTCATAGAGTGAATATAACTCTCTGCTTAAATTGCACTTCCTCTGGGGAGCTTCTCTTGATCTTTTTGACTTTGTGTTTTATTCCGTTACATGCTGTCACAGCACTGTAAACTGCACATTTCATAAAACTACTAACAGTCTATTGTAATTGCTTATTTTTCTGAAATCCTCCAGTATCTTCATCTCTCTGGCCTCTAGTACAGAGGTTGACACAGACCTACTAGTGGATCAATAAAATGCATCCTTCAGACCAGTGCTTCTCAACTGGGGCCATTTTACTCCCCAGATGACATTTGACAATGTCTGTAGACATTTTTGATTATCATGACTAAGAGTGGGCAGAGGTCAGGGATGCTGCTAAAGCTTCTATTATGCATAGGATATCCTGGCCCTCAAAGACTTATCTGGATTAGAGGTGAAGATTTGGAAGTAATTTTCATTGCAGGTATATTTGGAGCCTTAGAGGAATGGGTTTTATGTAGTGAATAACAGTAAGAAAAAGGCAGACAATAGATACTTAAAGTGTATTGTTTGCAATTGATTCTGATGTTGAAATTCACCCCAAACGACTGTTTAATGGACACAGTTTTTGAAAACCACTGAATAATTACTCAATGTTATATTTCTCTGTTGGTTTAAATGAAGCAGAGTAAGTCTCTATAGTAATATATATTGATTTTTCCACTCCCTGTCTGCCTGCCATGCCCTGTTGTGTGATACTTGTATCTGTATGTATTTTCTTGTTTCCTGTTTTGTCATGTCTTTCAGGGTTCTCTGTGTGTGTGTGTGTGTATTCGCATACCGGTAATGTGGCATACAGTTATTTTTATTTTCAAGTTTTTGAGAACTTCTGTGCTTCCTGAGATGATTGGGGATTCTTGGAGTTGTTTTAAAGACAGTTGATGTGATTATTAGTGATTTGTGATTAGTGATATTAAATCAACAATCTACAGAGAAATTGAATTGCTCTGCTAAACTGAAATTTTGACAGGAGGGCAAAATTACTCCCATTTCTTTTTTAACTTGAATTATCTACTCTCCAGTTGAGAGAACTAGCTTTCCTACCAGTTCTTCATACCAGTACTAGGAACACAGGAAGTTATCTTAGTGATACCAGGTATTACAGATTAGCAAAGAAGAGGTTAATGTAGTTTATATGTAAAGTAATAGGCATGTATCTAGAGTTTGATCTAAATAAACACATTTTTATTTAGATTTACTTAGAGAGCACTTTTATCTAGATTTGTGTCTACCAGAGAGGAGAAACTTTGTGAGAGTCTGTTAGCTCTTAATATTAATAGAATTTTATACCAGATGACAGTAGTCCTGGATGTTAAGTTGTCACTTAATATTTACATCCACAAGAACATCATAGAGTAGTAAGCCAACTTATTTGCAGAAAACTTGAGCAAACTTCCCCCTCAATTCCAATATGTTCCTGGTTCCATTGCCTAGAACTTTGTCATAATCTAACTGTTCTTAAAAATTCAGTTCATGCATTTTTCTTATTCAAGAAAACTTCCTTTATCCCAAACCCCTGATTTTCTTCATTACACTTCCTTAGCAACTCTTGTTTGTGTTTATTTTAGCACCTCTGTAATCTCTCTTGTAGATGAGATCAAAAGCCCCATGTAGTTGAGTTCACTCTCTTGTTAGTCTTCGTGTCTTCCCCAAGTAGCATGAGACTGGGCACATAGTAGGTACTTAGTGTTGAATGAATGATTTTTCCTCCATACAGGGTATTTTTATGCCTTGTTCTGAGCAATAGATACTTACTATTTGCTTCTCTGTGAAAAGTGGACAAAGGATATAATTGAGTCACTAAGTCTAGAGTTGTTTTAATCTTCTTACCGGTAGCTTTACCCATTAGAATTTCTTCTGTTTTCTTTCAAACCAAATGTTAGAAAAACAACAAAAATAAAACCAATATTTTGGCAAGGCCAGGAATCTTTCTTAGGTTTAGTATGTGATTGTTGTGAAGAAGGCATTATGTCTCATGTTTCAGTATAGGGCCTGGATGGAATATGTGTTATGATAATGTAACTGCTTACATTTTACCAGTGTAAATTGTAGAGGAGCATAGGGCCGCAAAGCATTATAAATATCTCTGGTCTAGTTATCCTGTTTTAGGCAAATAAAATACTATTACTGCATTTTTACAGAGAGGCGAGATAAAGCCCACTCTGAACTTGTTTAAAATCATGAAGTTATAGTTAGTAGAAACAAAGGAACTAAATCCTTGTCCTGTTTTCTGTTACTACTCCTAGCTTCCTTGACGTAAGAGTTTCTCAATCTTGGTGCAGTTGACATTTTGGGTTGGTTATTTGTGGGCTGCTGATTTGTGCACTGTAGGCTGTTCAGACACGTCCTTGGCCTCTTCCCACTAGATGGCGGTAGAGCTCCCTCCCCCCAGCAAGGCGACAACCCAGAACGCAGGCGTTGCCAAGTAGCTCCAGGACTTGGAGGGTGGTGGCAATATCTCTTAGTTGAGAACCACTACTTTATTCAACAAAATGTATCACTTATGCCTCCATTTCATTTTCTATTTTAGTTTTAAAGACTTCTCTTTGGCACATGGCCGTTGTCGTCTACCTCTAAGTCAGTTTCTGCTCTCATTTGGTAAACGCTTCCCCAAACATCTTACATTGTTTCCTGACATTTGCATCCATTACATATTTTCTTTAAGATTTTAATGGATATCTCAGGTTATATTGGCAATTCCTGTCAGACATAATCTATCTTTAGTTTTTTATTTGACAACACCCCTGGTAAAACCAGATTTATTCTATAGAGCTAAATATTGTATGTTATCAGTTAAATATGGCTTGGATAACTATTTTAATCTAGATACATGCGGTGAACTTAATGAAATTCAAAAGCATTACTCCGTAATTATACATTGGAACACATACCTTGAAAGGATGTTTTCATATCCTTGTTTATAATTCAGCAAGATTCTGTATTTCAGGTTTGATTACTCATAAATAACTTATTGTTAAAAGGCTTAAGTTCTGGTATTATGTAATATCTTTGTCCTTATTTTGGTGCAGGTCCTGAAAAAAGGACTTTTTTGATAATGATTGATATAAACAGTCATTCATGAATATTGTTAAATTATTTCATATTCTAAAATATTCTATTTAAAAATAAATTTAATTGTACTTGAGACTAATATATTGTAATGTTTAAAAATTTTGCAGTTTATTATTTTTATTACTTATCAAGTTTTTTGAGCATTTAACTAGGTGTTTTGTAGGCACATAATTAGACAAGATTTTTGCTGAAGTAGAATTTACATTCTAATAGGTATTTACATATATTTTACTCATGGGATCTATGTCATTGAATTTACATTCTGTAATTGAGACCTACAGTATTTAAAAAATAGAATTTTCTAAAAATTTTCTCTTATGTGTCCATTAACTTTCATAAAGGTGCTTTGAAACTTCCAATAATATCAAGTCTAGTATTTCAAATTCATATAAATGGTTTGGTGTGCAGTGAGATGAAGAATGACTTAAGTTTCTGAATTATTGCTCTGTAAAAACAGAAGAGTTAGTACATACTCTTCCTTGTTAGACAAGATTGAGTATTGATTTCCAGAGGGAAGGATGTGAACAATATTTAATAGGTGTTATACAGATAGTATTTTATATTAAAATTATTGTTAGAGTTTTTCATTAGGTACCTTTATGAAATTTTTATACATATTTTTTGTATAGACTGTACAAATTGATAAACTGTACAGTCATTAAATTATACAATCATTAAACTTCCCTAAATTTAGTATTTTAGAGTGTTGTTGGTTTAGTGGTTCAATACTTACAGTCATATAAGTAAATAGGGAACAAAAGTAAATGATGGTTTGTCTGTAAGTACGATGTTACTGTCGTAGAGGTTGTGACTGGGGTCAGGGTGGGATGCTAACACTCCTTTCTCCCCTTACTTTTTTATCCCTTATCATAGTGAACCATTCTTACTGAAGAGTGTCTGTGACGTTTCTATCAGATACGTTTTATTAGAAAAAAGACTAAATTTTATTAGATTCTTCTCATTAATGTGTTGACAACTGGAAAATTTTGCAATTTCAGTATTTATAGAACAATTCATGTTCAGTTAAGTTTAAAGAGATTTATTTGTGATTATTTTGAAGGATATATGTTACCTAAATGAATCTCTCAGGGCAAATAAATGGACAAAAACTTCCACTGAAATATTATATATTTGATTTATATTCATTCATGTTTAAACACAAGATATGAGGAAAAAGAGCATATATTCTGTTCTTAAACTTGCTACAGATTCAGTATCTTTCCTATCAACTCCAGTGATTTATCTTTCTAAGCAAAACTTAAGTTATACTAAGTTTGTCATTTTGTGGGCTTCTGTTTGAAATAAGTGATCTTGTGACTAGGATTTTTTGCAGTTTTTCTCAAATTTATAAAAATCTGTTAGAATGCAGTTTGACTTGTATATTTAAAAAATATTAGTACTGAGAACGCTTAGCAGTTTTTCCTTCCTGAGCATCTTTCTCACGATAGGACTCTTCTCTCCATAATGTTCTTGCTTAACAGCATTCTTGACTCTCCTTCAATAGATCCTATGTTTTTCTGTTCCTATGGTTTCATCATTTTTACTTCATGCTGCAGGTATTCCAGGCTTATAGTGTTCATTCACCTATAATCAGTCTTTAAGCCACCAAATAAAATATTTTCTCTTTTTTACTATGTTCCCAGAGCACATAAAACAATTTTTTCCCTATAGTCTCAATTACATGGACAGTGTTGTACAGTCATTTCCACCATCCATTTCCAAAACTTTGCATCACCCTAAACAGAACTTCTATAACCATTAAGCAAAACTCTCCTTTCCTTCCCCCATTCCTCCCCAGCCCTTTGTTCCTCAAATTTACTTTCTGTTGCTATGAATTTGCCTAATGTGGATATTTTGTATAAGTGGAATCATACAACTGTCTTGGTGGGTCTGGTTTATTTCACTTAACATAGTGTTCCTGAGGCTCATCCGTGTTGTAGCACGTACCAGAACGTAATTCTTTTCTATGGCTGAATAATAATCCATTATATATCCGTACCACATTTTGTTTATCCATTGATATGATGATGAAAGCTCAGGTTTCCACCTTTTGACTATTGTGAAAAATGCTGCAGTGAACATTGACATGTAAGTGTCTATTTGAATCCTTGTTTTCAATTCTTTGCGGGGGGCTGTGTACCTAGGAGTGGGGTTGCTGAATCATATGGTAATGCAGTGTTTGACTTGTTGTGGAACTATAAATGCTATCCATGTTGGCCACATTATTTTCTGTTTCTTATAGTAATGTATGTGGGTTCTAATTTCCCCACATCCTCTCCAACTTGTTATTTTTCTTGTCTTTTTTTTTTTAATTATAGTCATTTCAGTAGGCATGAGGTAGTATCTCATTGTGGTTTTGGTGGCATTTCCTTCATGGCTAGTGATAGTGAACATCTTTTTATGTGCTTATTCGCCATTTGTGTATCTTTTGTTTAGAAATGTCTATTCTAGTTCTTTGGTGGTATTTTATTTAGCTTGTCTTTTTGTTTTTGAGTTGTAGGAGATGTTAAACCCTTATCAGACATATGATTTGCATACATAGTCTCACATTCTATAGGTTGTCCTTTCACTTTCTCAATAATGTCTTGTGGTGCACAAAAGTTTTCTCATTTTGATGAAGTCTAGTTTATCTGTATTTTTTCTCTTATTGCTTGTGCTTTTGGTGTCATATCTAAGAATCCACTGTCAAACTCATGATCATGGAAACTTACCCATGTATTTTCTTCTAAGAGTTTTATGGTTTTAGCTGTTAGCTTTAGGCCATTGGTACATTTTTAGTTAGTGTTTGTATGTGGTAGGGGTCCAACTTCATTCTTTTGCACATGGAAGTCCAGCTCTCCCAGCATCATATATTGAAGAGAATATTCCTTCCACTTTGAATGCATTTGGCGTTCTTGTAGAAGATCAGTGGATTACTGACATAGGGATTATTTTTGTACTCTCAATTCTGTTCCATTGGTCTATATGTCTATCTTTATGTGCCAGCACCTCTGTTTTGATTACTGTAGCCTTGTAATAAGTTCTGATATGAGGAAGTGTGAATCCTCCAACTTTTTCTTTCTTCAAAATTCTTTTGGTTCTCCAGGGCCTCTTGCACCTCCATATGAGTTTGAGGATGGGCTTTTCTCTTTCTGCACAAAAGGCTGTTGGAATTTTGATAGGGGTTGCATTGTAGATTGCTTTGGTAGTATTGACATCTTAGCAATATAAAGTCTTCCTAAATTGGTGTTCTGAGATCAATTTCAATTGCATGAACAAGCAATTCTGTTAACACCAGCTGGTGTCCTACAGTTCAATTCTGACACTGTCTATTCAGATACAGCGTCAGATTCCACAGATTGAGGGCTCAGTCCTCCCCTTCAGAGGCTATTGGCAAACCCTGTTTGTTACCTGTACTTCTGACTGATGGCTATAAATCTGAGGTTCCCATGATCCCCTCCTCAGGTTTGATTAATTTGCTAGAGCGGCTCACAGAACTCAGAGAAACATTTTACTTACTAAATTATTGGTTTAGTATAAAAGGATGTAACTGAGGAACAGAACATCCAGTGGAAGAGATGCATAAGGAGAGGAATGGGGAAGGGGTGCAGAGCTTCCATGCTCTTTCCAGGCTTGCTACTCTCCCTGAGTCTCCACATGTTCACCAGCCTGGAAGTTCTCCAAACCCTGTCCTTTGGGTTTTCATGGAGGATTCATTACAAAGGCAGGATCGATTAAATCATTGGCCATTGTTAATTGATCCAACCTCTGGCCTCTGTTCTCTCCTCTGAGGTCAGGGGGTGGCTGAAAGTTCCAACCCTCTAATCACATAGTTGGCTTCTCTGGCAGCCCGTTCCCATCCATCCTTAGTGTGGTGCAAGTCACTTCATTAATATAACAAAAGGGAGTCATTGCTCTCGTCACTTAGGAAATCCCAAGTGTTCTAGGAGCTCTGTACCAGAAACGGGGGTGAAGACCAAATATATATTTCTTATTATAAGTCACGATATCACATTCCCTATCTATGAACAAGGGACATTTTTCCAGTTTTTAGGTCTTTCTCTAACTTTTTTGGTAATGTTTTGCAGTTTTCAGTATACAGATCATGTACTTCTTTGGTTAAAGTTATTCCTAGGTATTGTGTTCTTTTAGATGCTATTGTACATGGAATTGCTCTTCTTTTTGGATTGTTGCTATTGTAACACAGCTGATTTTCTTTGTTGATAATATCACCCAAAATATTAAGTTGTTAGGAATAAATTTAATAAAAGTTTCTCAGAACCTGCGTACTGAAAACTGCAGAACATTGCTGAGTGAAATTTAGGAAGACCTGAGTAAGTAGAGATTTGCAGTGTTCATGAATTGGAAGATTCATTATTGTTAAGATGTTATTTCTGTCCTAATCTATTGATTCCATGCAGTTCTAATTAAAATCTCAGCAGAGTTATTTTTCATACAAATTGACAAGCTAAAATTTAAAATGTATGTGGAAACATAAATCTTACATTAGCTAAGGAAGTTTGGAAAAAGAACAAAGTTTGAGGACTTTTACAACCTGGTTTCAAAACTTACCAAACTACAGTAATTAAGATAGTGTGCTGTTAGCCGGAAGAGGGTATACTTAACCAGTGCAACACATTAGTGAGAATGGAGGTATATCTGGATCTATGAAGAACTGATTTTTGACAAAGATGCCAAGGCAGTTCAGTGAGGGAAGGATAATGCTTTGGACAAATGGTGCTGGATCAATTTGATAATGTCAGACACTGAATCTAGGCCCTTACTTCACACCGTATAAATAAATTAACCTCCAGTGGGTCATATACCTAAAAATAAGAGCTAAAACTATAAAATTTTCAAAGAAAACCTAGACAATGTAGTGACCTTAGCTGGGCAAAGATACCTTAAAGAAAATGGCACAAAAAAAACATAAATTATAAAATCAGTGACTTTGAAAAGATGGTTAATACTACTAATCATCAGGGGAATGCAGATCAAAACATTGAGATATCACCTCACACCAGTTAGGATGGTCATTATCTAAAAGTCAGTAGATAACAAATGTTGGTGAGCATGTGGAGAAAAGAGAACCCTTGTGTATGTTGGAGGGAATGTAAATTGGTACAGCTATTATGAAAAACAGTATAGAGGCTCCTCCAAAAAGTAAAAGTAGAACTACCATATGACCCAGTGATCCCACTTCTAGATATACACCTGAAAGAGATAAAAATCAGTGTCTGGAAGAGGTACCTTCAGTCATATGTTTGTTGCAACATTATTGACAGTAGCCAAAATATGGAAGCAACCTCAGTGTGTATCAGTGGGTGAATGGAAAAAGAAAATGTGGTGTACATATACAGTGGAATATTATTCAACCTTAAGAAAGGAAGAAATTCTGCCATTTGTGACAGTGTGGATGAGCCTGGAGTATATTGTGTGAAGCGAAATAAGCCAGACATAGATCATACAGATGTGATCTCACATACCTATGGTATCTTTAAAAATAAAAGGAAAATTGGACTTACCATGACAGAGACCAGGATGGTGGTTACCAGAAACCTGTTGGGGGGTGTTGAGTAGGGGAACAGAGTGACACATTGATCAAAGAGTAAAAACTTTCAGTGATAAGCTGAAGAAGTTCTGGAGACCTAACATATAGACATAAAGGTGACTGTGGTAATTTTCTAAGAGAGTAGAACTTAAATGTTCTTACTACATATACAATTAACTATGTGAGATGATAGATATGTTAATTAATTTGATTGTCCTAATTATTTCAGTTTTTACATATATCAAAACATACTGTACACCTTAAGAATTTTATTTCT
Source organism: Smutsia gigantea (assembly GCA_032199065.1). Lineage (NCBI taxonomy): Eukaryota > Metazoa > Chordata > Mammalia > Pholidota > Manidae > Smutsia > Smutsia gigantea. Next base: position 214,331 of record JAVSCE010021688.1, on the reverse strand, counting down.
CAATCATAACTAACAAAGCTGAAAAAATAATATTTGACTTCATTAAAGTAGAAAAATTTTACTCTTCAAAAGAAATTGTAAGAAAATGAAAAGGCAAGATAGACAAGTGGAAAATATATGCAGTACATATATCTAACCAAGGCTGTTTATTCAGAATATATGAACAGCTCTTACAAGTCAATAGTAAGGAGATAACCCAGTAAAAACAAGTATAAAATTTTGGGCAGACTCTTCACCAAAAAAGATACATAGATAGCAAATAAGCAAATTAAAATATCTTCAACATTTTTTGTCATTAGTGAAATGCAAATTAAAATTATGAGACACATTTTAAAATTAAAAATTTAGAATTAAAAAATATGACAATACCTACTCCTAACTTGGATCCATGGGGAGCAGATTGACTTCTCATGTATTGTAGGATAATTTACAGTCACTTTGGAAAACAATTGGACAGTTTCTTTCAAAGTTAAACATACATTTACCATGTGACCCAGCCATTCCACTCCTAGGTATTTACCCAAGAGTTATGAAAACATATCCACATAAATGTTCAGAGCAACCTCATTCATGATAGCCTAAAACTGGGAACAGCCCAGATATCTGTCAACTTCTGGTATATACATAAAATGGAATTCTACTTGGGAATAAAAAAGAACAAACTACTGATATATGCATCAACATAGATAAATTGCAAAAACCTTATGTTAAGAATTTCTTAACTGGTCTAAGAGGGAATTTACATAGCAATACAGGCTTGCCTCAAGAAACAAGAAAAATCCCAAATAGTTTAAACTCACAATTAAAAAAATTAGGAAAAGAAGAACAAATGAAACCCAAAGTTAGTAGAAGAAGGGACATAATAAAGATCAGAGCAGAAATAGAGCAGAAATAGGTAAAATAGAGAGGAATAAAACAACAGAAAAAATAAACAAAACCAAGAGCTGGTTCTTTGAGAAAATAAACAAAATAGATAAATCCCTAGCCAGACTTACCAAGACAAAAAGAGAGAGTATACAAATAAACAAAACCAGAAACAAAAAAGGAATAGTCACCATGGATAACACAGAAATACAAGGAATTATTAGCAAATTCTATGAAAAATTATATGCCAATAAATTGGACAACCTAGAAAAATACAGCCTTCCGATTGACCCAGAAAGAAGCATAAAATCTGAACAAAATAATGACCAGTAATGCAATTGAATTAGTCATCAAAAACTCCCAAAAAACAAAGTCCAGGACCACTTGCCTGTACAGCTGAATTCTACCAAACATTTAAAGAAGAGCTAATATCCATCCTTCATAAAGTATTCCAAAAAGTAGAAGTGGAACTCATTCTGAGTCTAGCATCACTCTAATAATAAAACCAGACAAAGACACTACAACAAAAAAAGAAAAGCATAGACTAGTATTGCTGGTGAACATAGAATCAAAAATCTTCAACAAAATATTAGCAAACTGAATTAACAAATACAACAAAAGGATCATCCATCGCAACAATGTGGGATTTATTCTAGAGATGCAATAATGGTACAATATTCATAAATCAATCAACATCATACACCACATTAACAAAAAGAAGGATAAAAACCACATGATCACTTCAGTAGATGCTGAAAAAGCATTTGACAAAATTCAACATCCATTCATGAAAGAAACTCAACAAAATGGTTACAGAGGGTATGTACCTCAACATAATAAAGACCATACATGACAAACACATAGGTAACATCATACTCAATGGCAAACAGCTGAAAGCTTCTCCCCTAAAATCAGGAGCAAGACAAGGATGCCCACTCTCACCACTTTTATTCAACATAGTACTGGAGGTCCTAGCCACTGCAGTCAGACAGGGTAAAGACATAAAAGGTATCCAAACTGGTAAGGAAGGAGTAAAACTGTCTCTATTCACAGATGACATATTATAAATAGAAAACTCCAAAGATGTCACCAAAAAACTATTAGAGTTAATTCAGCAAAGTTGCAGAATACAGAATTAATACACAGATCTGTTGCATTCCTGTGTACTAACAAAGTAGCAGAAAGAGAAATCAGGAAAATAATTCCATTTTCAGTTGCATCAAAAAGAATAAAATACCTAGTAATAAACCTAACCAAGTAGGTGAAACACCTATACTCTGCAAACTATAAGGCACTCATGAGAGAAATTAAAGACACAAATAAATGGAAATTTATCCAATGCCCATGGATGGGAAGAATATCAATTAGTACTTGAAGTCAGAATTACCCACAACAGTTTACATATTCAATGCAATCCCTATCAAAACACTAATGGCATTTGTCAAAGAACAGAACAAATAATCCTAAAATTCATATGGAACCCCAAAAGATCCCAAATAGCTAAAGCCATCCTGAGAAAGAAGAATAAAGCTGGAGGGGATTAGACTCCCTGACTTCAAGTTCTACTACAAAGCTACAGTAATCAAAACAGTATGTTACTGGCATAGTAACAGACCCATAGATCAATGGAACAGAATAGAGAACCCAGATATAAACCCACACATATATGGTAAAGTAATATACGATAAAGGAGCCATGAATATACAATGGGTAAAAGACACCCTCTTCAATAACTGGTGTTGGGAAAACTGGACAGCTGCATGCATGTGAATGAAACTGGGTTACTCCCTAACTCTGTACACAAAAGTAAACTAAAAATGGACCAAAGACCTAAATATAAGTCATGAAACCATAAAACTCTTAGAAGGAAAAATAGGCAAAATTTCCTGAACATAAGCATGAACAATTTTTCTCAGACACATCTCCCTGGGCAAGGGAAACAAAGTAAAAAATGAACAAATAGGACTTCATCAAATGAAAAAGCTTCTGTACAGCAAAGGACACCATCAGCAGACAAAACGGCAGCCTACAGTGTGGGAGAATGTATTTGTAAATGATTCTTCTGATAGGGGTTAACATCCAAAATACATAAAGAACTCATATGCCTCAACACCAAAAAAACAAATAACCCAATTAAAAAATGGGCAGAGGAGCTGAATAGACATTTCTCCAAACAAGAAATACAGATGGCCAGGAGGCACATGAAAAGATGCTCCACATTGCTAATGATCAGGGATATGCAATCTAAAGCACAGTGAGATATTACCTCACACCAGTGAGAATGGCTGCCATCCAAAAGATAAATAACAAGCGTTGGCGATGATCTGGAGAAACAGGAACCCTCCTACATTGCTGGTGGGAATGTAAATTGGTGCAGCTACTATGGAAAGCAGTTTGGAGTTTCCTCAAAAAACTAAGAATACCATACATACCAGTAGGAATTTACCCAAAGCAAACAGGATCTCTGATTCGAAAAGATATATGCACCCCCATGTTTGTCACTGCATTATTGACAATAGGTAAGTTATGGAATCTACCTATGTGCCCATGAATAGATGAACAGATAAAGAAGATGTGTATATGCACAATGAAATATTACTTAGCCACAAAAAATGAAATCCTGTTGGACAGTGACTGCAATGGAGTATGGGTGGGGACTTGATAATAGGGAGAAACGTAGTAACCACAATGTGCTCATGTGAAACCTTCATATCAAAGGTATATCAAAGATACCTTAATAAAAAAAATGAAATCCTGTCATTTGCAACAACATGGGTGGACCTAGAGGGTATAGCTCATTGAAATAAACCACGAGGAGAAAGCCAAATACCATATAATTACACTTATTTGTGGAACCTAAAAACAAAACAAAACAATGAACAGCATAGCAGTAGGCTCATAGACACTGAGAAATGACTGATGGTTACCATGGGGAGGAGAATAGAGGGGCCTAAAAGTTCTGTCATAATACAGGTTTATTCCAGGGATAGTAGTATAGCATGGAGAATACAGCCAGTGGTTCTGTAACATCTTCCTATGTTGACAGATAGTAACTTCACTAGTGGGGGTGAATATTTAATAAGATGGGTAACTGTTGAACCACTGTGTTTTATATTTGAAACTAATATAAGATTGTATATCAATGCTACTTAATTAAAAAAAATTTCTTATGGATTCTAGAAAAAGCACAATGGTAGTGATAGAAAGGTCACTGTTTACAGAGAGTTGGTGGGAGGGAATTGACAGCAGATGCCAGCAGGAAGGTTTTTGGGGTGATTGAAATACCATGCATCATGATTTTGATGATGATTACATATCCATTTGTTAAAATTCATTGGTTAATTTTATTCATTGTAAATTACCCCATAGTAAAGCTGAACAAGAAAAAAGTTGTTTTTTTTTTAAATGACAAAGCTTCCTTGAAGTTATAGAAAGGTTGGAGAGTAGAAAAGGTTTCATTCTATTTTGGAACTTCCAGAAGCAAGGAAGTTCTGCATGCTTTGGCAGAAAAGGGATAAAGGCCATTGCTAAGAAGGTAGCTATCTAGCTTCACTCATCAGTTAAAGATAAAATTATATTCCGAAAAAAAAAAGCAATTTTACTTATTAACAAGTAATTGCTGTTATACTTAATGAATTGAATGTTTGATTTTTAGCTTCTTCTTAACTATTACCATCATTTTAATTCACTTTAGAAATATAAACCTGGTCGATGTGATGATATTTTAAAATGGAAGCCTCCCAGTCTGAATTCTGTGGATTTTCGCCTAAAAATAACAAGAATGGGAGGAGAAGGGTAAGTGTGCACTTTGTTCCTCCACCAGTTTTACATGAAATAATACTGTTTGTATAAGGCTTCACTGCTTACCACGTGTTTCACATATGTTATACTAAAAAAAGTAAAATAACTTTAGTCTACAGTATCCTTACATATTTATACCTCTATCTCACTTTCACAAATTATTTCTTAGACCTATTACAGCTAACATTTTGTAGCATCCTTTAAAATTCACAAATTTTCATATTAAAATATAGTTATCTTTAATATAAAAAATGAACCTTGTTAATTTGCAAAAGTGAAAATAGATTTTACTTGAAAATAGTCCTGTTAAGTGAATAATGAATGTCAGATATGATAATTATTATAATAGTTTTGAAATAAGCCTTTTTTATTTTGAAGCAAACTACTTTATAATTGCTTTTGCATAGCAAACATCCATATTTTATTAAGGTAATGTTTTAATTGTTGAATTTCATTAGGATTTTTCATAACGGTCATTAAGTGTTTTTTCATTTATTGGTTAATCTTCCTTTCCTGACTTCATTGGTTGCTCTTTTAGAATAAAAGATGCTTTAGTATGAATATTTTCATTGTTTTTTCAAATGCTTATTTTATTTACCATGTTCCACAAATTTTCATGACATCTTATTTAAGTAAATTCATAACAATTAAGTAAGAAACGTTTGAGCAAAGAAACCATAAAGAGAAAGTAAATAAGATAACACTGGTAGAAAGATATAAAAGTCTACCAGTGCATGCCATGAAATATTTTTTACTTGCCATAGGTAAGCTACAGACTTGCATTTTTGCAGCTAATGGAACACAGGATTTGTGAACAGTTATATGAATCCAGACTCTGGAAGATTAAGTCTCTTAAGACTGTGCATTATTAAATAAAGGATACTGTGCAATGTGGTGAATCCTAAGTAAAAAGTGTTTAATAAGTCATGTGGGTGTCAGTTTATAAAAAGTAAAGTATTTAATGTTTAATATCCTTAAATAAGAGTTTGTGACTTAGTAGCAAAGTGTAGTTTAGTAAGAACAGTTATTTGGGGAACCAAATAGTGTTCAGTTATTTTACTCTGTATTAGTCTGATTTAACTCAAGGATGGCTCGATAAATTTTTGAGTGTTTATAGGATTAGATGGTGTGTGTGTACAGTGTTTATGCATATTCCATCAAAAAATACCAAAGCATAAAAAACAGGAATAATATTGGCAATCCAGAATATCTGTGGATCAGATACTTTGTTAGGAAGAATAATCTTATCAGTACACAATAATATTACTTATCAATACTTAATCCAAAATATTATTTCTTCAATCTTTGGATAAGTATTGCTATTAATATTAATGTTGGTAGCTTATTAATTATTAACAGGTATAAATGAAAGGTATGTTAATATAATAATAGTAATTAATAAATATTAAATACTAGTAACAATTAAATATTGTTAATATTTCTTGAAAATTGCCCCCAAACTGTCTGTCTGTCTACCTCTCTCTTTGGATAAGTATTTTTAGATGATAAGTTTCAGTATGTTAGAGAGCACTGTAAGAAATATGCCTGCAATAGTTTGAGAGGAGAATAGCCATGTCTCTGAATCATATGAATCATATTTTCTATATGATTGGTGAAGTGGGACTAAGATATTAAAATACTGAAACAACCCATTTTTTTTCTTGATTGCGTTTCTAAGTATTTCTACAAAGCTTCAAATGGGGTGGAATTTCTTGAAAGGTATAATATAAATACCAATCTTTGACAACGTATGCAATGATTTTTGTTTTTATTGTAGTCTTAGGCTTTTATAGTATGATTTTGAGTCTCAGCTACTATAATAAAGTGGCTGTAGTATAGATTCTGTTAGATTAAAATGTAATACAAATAGAAAAATCCATTGTGTTAAGTGCCCTGTTAATGGCAATTAAAATCTAAACTTTACTCTTTCACTCCTTTTAGTATCATTTCTGAAAATTTGAGGTATATTAACAATATTGATTTATCATGGCCTAAATTAACTTCTGTATGTCTTAACAGTTTACATTGTGTTGAGCTATATATAGACACACAATGTAGATACTCATCTGAGAGGTGTACACTGTTTTGAAAAAAATGTGAGTTTATGTTAACTAATCTACAACCAAAAACCATGGTTATTGTCTAAAGCTAAAGAATTATAAAGGTAGTCTGTATTCAGGAAAGTGCGAACCCTTGAGTATAATGTCAGTGACCTAACAGCGAGCAGTTAGCATAGTGTAGCATAGTAGTTTAGAGAACAGATCCGGAGCCAGACTGAGTTTGAATATCTTTATTAGCCGTGGGACCTTGAGCACATTATTTTTTTCTGTGCCTCAAATTCGTCATCAATAAAACAGGAGTCAGCCTCAAAAGACATGTGAGGATTAAATGAACTAATATATGTAAAATGTTTTAGAGCAGATGGCACATGGTAGGCATTCAAATGTTTGCTATTATTTTTGTTGTTTTCATTAAAATAGATTTAAAAGTCTCTCCTTTTTGCATCTCCTACAATTCCATTATTTGCTGAACTGTGTAAATTCAGTTTTCTGTGTGAAGCATATCCTGTTTGAGTCTAATCCTTTAAAATGTTTACCTTTTATAATGCATATATCTTCAACTTATTTGTATAATTAATCATAAGTTGTTAAATACCTATAGATCAAGAACATAACAAAGTCACAAAACTTTTATTTATATAATTTTGTTTTGTAACAAATCTCTAAAAATAACCCGGGTAATATGTAGTGGTTAAGAACATGGGCTCTTGGATAAGACAGCACAGAACAAAGTCCTTGATACACTACTTGCTTGCTGTTACAGTCTTGTCACTTAATCTTTCTAAGCTTCTCACTGTAAAATGTCCACAGTAACAGTGTTTATCTCATAGATTTTCTTGTGAAGATTTAATCATACTCTTCTTTCTCCTCTAGTCTTTTAGGCACCCCCACCTGTGAGGGGACGGTTCCTGGCATAACAAAACAAAGAGAGTAAATTTGAAGTCAGGAGATAATAGCTTAATATTAGCACTGTCCACTTCTTTAGTTACTTAGCATTCCCTAAGACTCTTTCACTAAGTCTTTAAAGTGTGGCTACATTAAGTCCCAATAATCATTTATCCATTGTGGGGAGACAGTCGTGATATCTATCACTAGACAAAGTTAGTCACTCCTCAAGTTCAGTCATAATTTCATCGCAATATCTGTTATTAATGACTGAATTGTGAAGTTAGTCAATGTCAGCAGTCCTGACACTGGCATGAGACCATAGTTGAAACTTTCTTTTCTCACTATCCATTTCTTTTTTTCTTTTGTTCTTAGCCAGGACCTGAGATGATCAAGGTTTTTTATTTGGTGGGGTGACATAAAACCTTTACTCCTGATAGGTCTGATCCTCAGTGTTCTGGGCTTTTGTTTGTTTATATAGTTTTCCATTAACTTTTACTGTTTGAAGAGGTACCCCAGAGAATAACCTATGTTCCAGACATAGTCCTATCTAAAGAATTGTATAGCAACAGTCCAATTTTTCTTAATAAGAGGATCGGTCACTTTAGTAGAGTAATCTTTTTTGCCTATTGGTTTAGTTACATGAGGATCACATAATGGTCAACTGACAGTTTTCAGTATCCAATTCAGTGGGACATTCTTGTGTTTCTTGATAAAAGGCATTTCTATTTGTGAACACAAATTTACAAACCAAAATTACAGGGATGGGAAACAAAAATTCTGTAAGGAGGTAATTAGAAATAATATTGAGATGTATTTTGACCCATGTATTTGGCTGAGTGAGAAACTATATCATATATTTGGCCATAGATTTAAAATATGTACCACATCCTATAAGAACACCATCCTTTTAAGGTGTGGTTTCCTAACTGTTGTTATAATTGAATTTTTAATTGACTGTTCTACTGTACTGTTAAGCCAGCTGCTTTTAGGTGAGGGGTAAGACCAGTGAATTTCAAGGCCATGAGCACATTGCCTCACTTATTTTGCTAAGGAGTAAGTTTTCTTGCAAACCATGTTAATGAAGAAGGAATTCCATAAGTCCATAGCTGTGATGCTAATAGACGCTTTAAAGAGAAAAAGGGATATTTTATCTGGAATACTTAGGTGATCCAGTGCGGGGAAATTGCTGCCCCCTCCATGATGGAAGAAGTCAGTGTAATTAACCTACCGCAATGACTAACAATATGCTCTCAGCTCGCATAGTGATCCTTACTCTGGGTTAGTGGCTGGCTAATCTCCCTGGGGACTGACATTGTATCAGGGGCCTCAGTATGGTCTCAACTGCTGGCAGGTTGAACACTTACTGGTAGCTCTGGTGAGGAAAAAAGTCCATATAAGCCACAAATCACTTCCCTTGCCAGGAAGCCTTCAAATTCCATACCTCACATTTACTCAGAATACGCTTGGCTTAAAAGGCTGATAATTTGAAGTTGATATGAGGAGTCAGACATGTTTAAATTATTGTAACTTAATTTTTCTTTGGATCCTTAATCTTTTATTTTTAATTTTCAAATCATCCTTTCTATTTCTCTTTTTTTAAAACTTGTTTTATTTATTTGTTTTTTATTTTATTTCTTGTTTTGTAAATTATGATCACAGAATTGTTCCTGAACAAACTTCCCTCCTCCTTTCACCTAGAAGTCAGTTCAAATTGCTATAACAAAATACCATAGACTGGGTGGCTTAAACAGTAAACATTCATTTTTCACAGTCTGGAGGCTGGGATGTCCGAGAGCAGGGCGCCAGCATAGCTGGGTTCTGGTAAAGGGCTCTCTTCTGGGTTGTAGACTTCTCATTGCATCCTCACATAGTAGAAAACGAGAGCTAGCTGTATGGCCTCTTCTTTATAAGGGCACTAAACCTATTCATGAGGACTTCACCTTCATGACCTAATGACCTTCCAAAGGCCCCACCTCCAAATACCATCACTTTGGGGACTAGATTTCAATATCAGAATTTTGAGGGCATATAAATGTTGTCATAACAGAGGGAATAGAGATTTTCCTTGTAGTCTAATATTTTAGTATTTATTAATAATATGTTCTAGTTAGGCTCTATTGTAATCACTCTTGAGTTTGTCAAAGGCCTTTTAAACCCATATTCTCCTGAATACCTGACTGTAGAGTGAAATTGTCTCTTGAAACTTCCATGTGTAAGACACGAAGCTCAGTATGCAACTCAGCTGCTGCCCTGCTTCTCTTGCTCTTTATGTCAGTATAATCTGTGATTTTAGATATAAATCATGTGCATTGTGTTTTTATTTTTTCTTTATATATACTTCAAATATATAATCAGATTTATAACAGTTAAACTCATCCATATTTTAAGTGACTCTGGTGCTCATTGATAGTCATTTTATACCTTGACTTTACTCTTTTTCCAGAACTTTTCTTCAGTTCAAGTATATTTTCACATAATGTTTTTAAGAAGTATTCTTATTTAACACTTCTTCATAACCAGAATTCTTTCTATTGTGGCTTAATTTGCAAAAAAGAATATTACATTGATGTTAGGAGAAAAAAGATTACAATAGCTGTTCTGGATTCATTTTTATTATCTAATAGTTAATTTGAAATACTAATTCTGTTACTTCTATTTATTTTTTCTAAGAAACTTTTTCTTCAGACAGATAAAGACATTTTTTTTTGCTTTTAGGATCTTTATAATGTCTTCAGGTAATCAGGAATCCTTGAAAAGTAGAAAATTTTTATTTATTCCTAAAAGTATATTTCTGAGTTTCTATTGTGTACATAAAGGAGTTATTTTCCATGGCATGACATTAGTCTACTTCAGAAACAATTGTGTTTATAATAAAAATATTACAAGGCCTTAGTAAAATGAAACACTTTAGCCCAGCGACTGAAATTTGGTATAATTATGGATGGCATTTTTTAAATTAGCAATCTGTTAGAGTTTACTGTATTAGGATTTGGCCCAAAGTATTTATGAAGTTACTACATATTTATTGCTAAACACCAAGTTCAAATTCTTATTTACATCTTAAGGGTAAAATGAGGAAAGATTTGTGTTTTTTAGCCTCTGAGCATTTCTCAGTTAATAGCAATTATGGAATAAATTAAATATCTCTGCTTATTAAATAATTTCAAAATAATTGGTAATAGAATAATATTCTTTTAACTTTCAGTCTGTTTTGAACCAAGCCATTTAATTTGGTTTAAAGAGTTAATTATGACAAGAAGATATTTCATATCCTCTAGCATATGACAGCTTCAAAATATAAATATGGTAATTTATTGTAAAAAGAAGGAAGCTAGGGTACATCATTGTTAATGCAATCCTTTTATCTCTGGAAAATGGAACTCATATTAAGCTTTGAATCTCAGGGGACAGAATATGGGGGGAGGGTATGGAAGGAGCTCATTTTGTTCTTTGTGTACATCAGAAAACTATCGTAACAAACTGGACTTCCAAGTGTTGAGTAAGGGGATAGTAGGAACAATTATGATTTCAGATTTTTGCAAAGTATTACATGTAGTGGTTCTAGTGGTTGTTTTTAACATCTTAAATTTTATTATATTAGCACCTGTTATTTATGACCTTGTTTAAAAAAATTTATACTTAATCATATGAAATACATTTTACTGTGTAATAACAGTTTAAGTTTTTAGATTTTCTTAATGCCCATATACTGTACCAGCATTGTCCATTGTAAACACTACTGATTTAACAATTGTATTTATAATAAATTAACACCTTACATACTTCTAAGAGAAACCCTATCAACTGGAAGTTTTCTGTATTGACAGCCCAAAGATACTTGATGTTCATATTGATAAAAGTTTCAGACACATATTGTCAGTCATCAAAGGAAGTCTAGATTATGCAGCTTTTTAAAAAAAGTACATTTTATTTTCGTTTAATTGTTTGAAAATTGGCAATTTAAATTACATGTAAGCTAACATGTTAGTATCGTTTACTGACCATTATACAATTGCATGAGTTTCTCAAATATCAGCAAATTTACCTCCTTGGGTAATGTTTTGGGTTTTATAAGTAGAGCTGGACTGTGTATTATTTAGATTTAAAAATTGCTTTGGCATTTAAATATGTGTTTATTGTAGAAAGTATAGACCATATTCCCTGGTCTCAAGAGATTTTAGAATAAATTAACTATAAATTACATGAATTCATTACTAAGAAACAAAGACCTTTATTCATCTTTTTCAGAATTTAATGTATGAAAAAGAAAAAAAATCACTATCCTATTTGTCTCCCATTTACTTTTAGGCTCTCAGCATAGTAAGTAGCAGTGCCAATTATAACTGATAAATCGCTATTCAGTTGTGCAAACCACATTGTTAGGTGGTGGGAATACAGAGATGGATAAGCCCTACTCTGAAGGTGTGTGAGTAGCTTGAATGGGGAGACAGAGATAAACATCAGTGTAACAAATGCAGTGTGAATAAAGTATTCAGGAGCCCAGATAATCTTATACTACATATAAAAATATTTTTATTGTCAGTAAGAATATTTTATTTGTCAGTAAGAAAAATATTTTATTGTCAAAGAAGGTCCCAAATAAGATGCTCCGGTTGAGTAGACCTTTACAAATACATAGCCGTAGCATTCAAGACATAAAATATAATCTGAAGTCATGAAATCACGTGGATTATTTATTAAATAACCAAAGTTTATGAAAGTAGGAACTTGAATAAAGTAGGCTAGTATCCCACTGTGATAGACCAGGAAATCAGAGTAAAGAATTAGGACTAAAATTGGAGAGTTAGTGAACATTATAAAAAGAATTGATACTTTCTGTGTTTTGGAAGTTACTCTGGCTAGAAGACAGAGGTTGGCAACATATTCCAACAAGTTTCACAAGCCAGAAACCTGTAAGTCATCTTTGTCTCTCTTATCTGGTCAGCTAATGGAGTACTGTCAGTTTTATAGATACTGCTTAAATGTACTGACTTTCCCCTGTTCTGTAGATATATTCAGATCAGACTAGCATTATATCACCTGGACTATGACAATAGCCTCCAACTGATGTCACTGTACTGCCCTTGTTGTCATCTAGTATGTTGTCTGATAGTACACATCACAAGAACTCTGCCAGCTTCTCTCCCACCACCCAGCCTTTTGGTTAACGTTTGCCTGGTTTGGTAGGTTGAATCGTGTCCCTCAAAAAGGTGTGTTGAATACCCTGGTGCCTGTGAATGTGGCCCTGTTTGGAAATCAGAGTTTGCAGGTGGAATTAAGGGGTAAATTGAGATGAGGTCATACTGGAATAGGGTGGACCCTTAACCCAACATGACTAGTGTCATAAAAGGAGATGGGAAGACATGCAGAGATGCCTGAGGAGAGAATGGTGTGTGATGAAGGAGGCAGAGATTGAAGTGCTGCAGTTATAAGCCAAGGAAAGCCAACAATTGCTGGCAGACTACCAGAAGCTAGGAAAAGCCAGGAGGGATTGTCTCCTACAGGTTTCAGAGGGAGCATGGCCTTGTCAACACCTTGATTTCAGACTTCTAGCCTCCAGAACTGTAAGATAATAAATTTGTTTGTTTTAAGTCACCTAGTTTTTGGTACTTTGTTATGGAAGCCCTAGGAAACCAATACACCTGGTATATACTGTTTTATCCTTTAACTTTGATCTTTCCTTGTATTTCAAATTTATGTCTTACAGCATTTTTCTGTATTATTTTTTGGTTACACTTTAACAGTCTTTAAAATTTTTGGAACATTTTTGTTTACTTAATTAGTCATATATATGAAAAATTTTTAACACTTTATTTTGTATTATTTGTTCTTGCCTATTCTGTATGTTTTCCTCTGCTTTTTTCCTTGCCTTCGTTTATTTTGATGGATTTTTTTTTTTGTCTCTGCTCAATTTGAAATTTGGTCTTTTGGTGCCTACTGTAGACATTGTAGAATGCATACTTAACTCAGTAAGTCTAAAGTTGCCATCTTTACCTTTCCAAATAATGTACTTTAATTTTAATTACCTCTTTCCAACTTACATGTTCCTGTTGACTTTTTTCTCTTATTAAAGACCAGAAGGCATTTTTGTTTTTATTATATACAGTCAATATTTGATTGCTTTTCCTGTTTATTTATACTCCCCAGAACTCCCTTCCCCTTATGGACCAGGTTGGAGCTGGCTGCAAGAAATGTGTGATGTGGTTGGAAGGCAGAGTACAGCAGCAGCTATTACCTGCAGATGTGTGCATTACTGTTGTTCTTCTGTCTTACTGTATAGGTGTAGGATGAATGTCGGCCCTCCACCCATTTCATCTCTTCCTCTAGCTTCTCAGAATCATGGGCCAGGGGCATATGCAGCTCTGTAGGAAAGGGAAACATATTTTTTTATCCAGGTCACCTACATCAGCAAGTGTTGATATAGTAAAAAATAGACATGGTTCCAGTTTGTCTTCATGAGTTCTAGTTTGTTCTTGGGGATTCCACTTCTCCCTAGTTCACATCCAGATTTTCTTCCTGACTGTCTGCCTTGGTGTCACTGATTTCAGGCCCAGGCTTTCACAGACTTTTTCACAAGTATCCTTTCATGGTCCCTGGTTAGTGACTTTTCTCTGACCCTCCAGTTACCTCTGTTGTTATCTTTATTCTTTAGCTTCTTTCACAGTGGTGTAAGGTCTAATCAGTATAATAAATCCCTTCCTGACATTACTGGATGGTTCTGCTCATCGGATTAAGTGGTAACTCTATGATATACAGAGCTGATGGGTGTGAGGAGGAGAAAGAGAGGAGTCAAGGTTGACTCTAGGATTTCTGCCTGAGCACTAGGCAGATGTCATCATCTGAAATGGGGAAGAATGTGTAAAGAGTGGATTTACGAAGAAAGGTTGAGAGTTCAGTTTTGAATATGTTGAGTTAGATGATCTAATAACCATCTTTATATGTCAAGTAGCTGATGAATATATAATGAGTTTAGAATTTGGAGATATATTTGGATATTGTCAGTATATAGATATAATCTTATAACTATGAAACTGGATAATATAGCCAAAGGAAGAAAAGTGGATAAAGAAAAGGATGAAGGATTGAGCTCTGGCACCTGTAAACATTTAAAGACTAGGGAGAAGAAAGGGATCAGCAGAGAAGGCTGTTGCAAAAAGCTTACCAAGGGATTGGAAGTGATGAAATGGGTCAGAAAATACCCGAAGTCGAATTAATGAGAAATGAGGATTGGCCTTTGGATTCGAAATTTTTTTGCTGTTTTTGAAGTATTCACCTTGTTTTCTGAATTGATGTGATGCAGTTTATGTTTTAATATGTTCTAACATCTGTCCAGGATAGCTGTTTAATTCCACTCTGTCTGTATTGAGAAATATGTTGTACTCTAAAGCTCTATTATTGGCAGGTTACCAATTATTCTTACCTTTCTTTCTTATTAGAAAGTCATAAACATTTCACTGGATTCTTCTTAATTTACTAAATTCACTCTTTTTAAATACATTATAATTACCTATCACTTTGGGTACCAGTTAACCAGACTTTGGTTCATCAAGATAATTCTCTTCTCTTTTTCCACCTCTATTTTTGGCTATTTCCATTGTTACTGATACAGTTAATCCGAATATATATATATATATATATATATATATATATATATATATATATATATATATATATATATTAGGAAACAAAGATATCAAGGCTCATCATTCAGTTTTGATGTTTAGTTGCTAAATTTTCTAGTAATACAATGTTTTGAACTTGGTACCAGAACCTATACTTAACTTCACTAGTTATCATCCCCTATCTTAACTTTGACAAGATCAGACTTGTCCAATTGGGAGGCCTATTTCTAGACTTTCTGTTGGATCACTGACTCTTTAAAGTAGACAGAAGTGGTTTTCCTTATCAGGGGCTTTTGTCCACCTATACATCAACGTTGTGGATCTGCTCTGAGAAGAAGGAAAAGTACTTACTACTATATTCACTGTTACCTCTCCCCTGATTCATTTTCTTTTCTATGCCTTCCCTGCTTCCTAAAAATATAGGTTGCTAGAAAGATACAGAGTTCTTTGATCTGATGCTGGCTATAATGGATTACTGGGGAAAACTAAGAAAGTTCTGCTCAGAGGGACAGCGCTCTTTCTATTTCTAGTATGTAAAGAAAGGGGAATGGTGGAAAGTAAGACTAGCGACAGTGTCAAGTGTACCAGGGTTATGATAACAAGGCTTTAGTTTACTGCAGAGAAGTATTCTGATACTCTTCATTCTTTTTGAGGGCTGTATGTTTTTGCTTTGGGTACTTTATTAATTAGATTCTGATCTTGTCAATATCATGCACCTCTACCTCTAATTTTTCTCACCTGAAAAATGAGAATATTGGAAAGATGATCTTTAAAGTAACTTTCTGCTCTAAACATTTACAATCAGCTGTATACACTGGATCCTTACCACTCGCAGATTCTGCAGTTGCGAGTTCACCTACTTGCTGACATTTCGCTCTTGCAGTCATTCATGGTCATGCACCGTGTGACAGAATATTAGAGTCATCTGATGCACACATTCCCAGCTGAGGCTGAACACGGCGATGCTCTACTTTCTCGTTTCAACTCTTAACAGAGTAAACACTTGTCCTTTTTCATGGTGCTGTTTTTTGCATTTCTGTGCTTTTTGTTGATGATTTCACTGTTGAAATGGCTTCCAAGTGTAGTGCTAAAGTGCTATTTAGTGTTCCTAAATGCAAGAACTCTTGTGATATGTGATGTTACTTTTGGAGAAAATTCTGGCGTTAGATAAACTTCATTTAGGCATGAGTTCCAGTGTTGTTGGCTCTTGAGTTCAACATTAAAGAATCAACAATATACATTAAATAAGTAGTCTTTAAACAAACACACAGAAAACAATGTTACATATTATTTAATTGACAAAAATATGACCAGAGGACTGCAGGAACCTAATGTAATTTCTTAAGGAGCAATGGTTTAGTATTCACTAATTTTGTGTTCCTGGTGACCTTATAGAACATAACTACAAGAATAGACTGAATATTTTTTCTTTTATCTGTACTTATGCCCCTTAGAATAATAAACTCTTCTTTTTTCCCTAGGACCTATCATTCTGCACACTGGCAAAACTTAATGAATACCTCTTTAATGAGTAAATGACTCTGTGTATCTCTCACGTGGCAGATGACTAGTGTATTTTTTTTTTTAGAATTTTATAATCTTTTGATCTTTTATTTTTTCATAGAGGGGAATGTTAGACAACAGGCTGTTTCTTTTTTTTTTCCTTTTAAAAATTTTTTTATTTTGGTATTGTTAATGTACAATCACTTGAACAACATTATGGTTACTAGACCCCCATTATCAAGTGACTAGTGCATTTCTGTTGGATAAATTAGTATTGGATAATTTGTATTTGAGAACAAGACATGTTACACTAGAATGTTACTGACTTTTTATTTTAGAATTTTATTTTGTCATATTTGAGAAGGGAAATTAAATTAAATTCCTTTAGCATTTTTGAGATACATACAGATAGAAATGTTAATGGTGAACGGATTTTTTTTCCTCTAATGCCCCAGAATATTGTAATGATTTGTTGAAACCAAAGCTGTCATTTTGAAGGTACCTTAGATTCAGAATCCTTGTATTTACAGAAAGTTCTGAAAGTATATTTGAAACAATAACATTGGAAACGTTCTGTCAAAATTCCCTGTAATTATGTTTGCCTGCCAAAATTTCACTGGCTAATTTGTAGTTATAGAAGTTGCAATTCAGAATTGTTTCGAAGTGTGTTCTTTTTTTTAAATCCATTTTTTATGTATATCCTGTATAGAATGTTTTGACACATTATATATTTCTGCTCATTGGAAGCTCTAAAAATCAGAATTTTATGACCCCACTGTGTAGTCTAGCATAGGCATAGAATTAACCCTATTAACAACTGGCTATGCTTCAGTTAACTAGATAAGTCAGTGGTTTATCATTCTAAAAGTAGAGGTCACACAGATCTTTATAAACAATGACACTCTATAATTTTTGTTTATAGTTCAGTCTCCTTTTATTTAATCTATGCCTTTTTGGTATGAAAATTACCTGAGCAGCAATAAATAGCTTTCTGTTAATACGATTTCCTATATGTATGTCTTAGGATCAGCATGAAGTCTCTTTTATTCTACTTGTTAAATAAGGAAATATTAGGATTTTCATCTTATGAGAAGAAGTGAATTGAAGAGTGATTGAGTAGATAACTTTCAGTGATTGTTTAGATAAGGTTTGACTTAGTATCACTCCAGTTCTTCACTTTGTATACAGAGTGTAACTTTTGGAGATTTTTTTAGTAGGTCTTTAGGTATTATTTTGTACTTTAGGTATCAGCAAGGATCCCTTGATGTTTGAGTTTTAGATGAAATTGGTTTGACTCCTACATCCTGTCAGCACCCCCATCACTCAGGTATGTGCCTCATGGAAGTCCAGGGTCCAAGATACCAGGAAGTCTCAGACAGGTCATCTCACGGTGATCTCTTTCTGGGCTTCTGCTTCCTAACCAGGTGTCTTTACTCTGCTTTGACCCATTTGAGAAACTCAACCCTTTCCCCACATGAGGTTGTAGTAATGGTAAGTCATGGTACTTTTATTAAATTTCAGAACTTCTCTGTGACCTAGTTCCATTTACAGTGTTTCAACAATTCTAAGGTGGACTTCTTTTTTTTTCTTCACATCTTAATATCTTGGAAATCAGGATGGTTTTTTAGCCAGTTAGTGTCTGTCTTAAGGTGGTTTTCTCAGGAAATAGATTCTAAGGCAGAAATTTGTATGCATGTTTATTATTTGGATTTTGGGACTGACTTAGATATGAAAACTGGGTGAGGTAGCCGCAGTCCACAGCTGGACCACATGAAGCAAGAAGGTGGTGAAGAAATTTGTTGTAGAATGCTGGAAAACCAGTGGCAGTCTGCTGGTAGCCACACTCTGGTGGTGAAGAAATTTGCCAGAGAATGTCAGTAGGCTAGAGCTGGTCTGCTCTGGTCTCTGAGCTGAGTGCCACCTGGCTACCCATACAGTATTCAGCTGACAACCTCACCCCATGTTAAAAAAAACAAAATGAAACAAAACAAAAACAAGAACCCAGGTTATGGCCTTGCAGAGTCCCTGCACTGCTTTGTACTGACAAAGCCTGACGTTGCACCAGCTGGTGAAGGAGAAATGTTACAGGCTCCTGATCCTATCATAGAGCAAAGCAAGCAGGGTGGATTGGGGGCTAGGAGGCTATAAATTGGTAACAGACACAGTTATATTTGGAGGATGTAAGGAGACCAAGTCATTATTGTGAAATCTGATAAGGGAAAGAATCGAGTCTTGTCTTCTGCTTTTCCTATGCAAAATATACCTCAGGCAAGCAAATAGTGAGGCCATTTAGGTTTCTCTTTAGGAAAGTTTTTTCAGCCAAGTAATGAAGAAGGAATGATAGGTAATTACTGTTTTGCAACTTCTACTGTATATAGGCCAGTACTGTGCAATAGAAATATAATGTGAGTCACACATATAAAGTTTTCTAATCACCACAATAAAAAAGTAGAAACAGATGAAGTTAATTTTTGTAAGTTATGATTAAGATGAAGTATATTTTATTTAATAGTATATTTAAAATATTGCCATTTCAGCATGTACTCAACATAAAAAATATTAACAAGATAGCTTATATTCCTTTTTCATACTTAGTCTTTGAGATTTGGTGTGTTATTTTATGTTTAACAGCACATCTCGATTTGGGCTAGCCCCATTTCAAGTGCTCAGTCATACTTGGCTAGCGGCTACTGCCTTAGATAGTTCAGATCCAGGCAGTGATCATCAGTGTCATTAACATCATGCAGAAAGAGAGAGAGCCATACATTGTGTGCCTCCTGGTTCATACTATGAGGTAGTCATGACAAAATAAATAAACTTACTTGAATCTTATTAAGCATCTAGAACTGACAACTTGTTTTCAAGAAGTACAGTGGACTAAAGGAGTACATAAAACAGTACTGTGGTGATACAAAAAAGCAAAATTCAGAATGTAGGATATTCTATACAGTAACTGACTTTTCTTTAAAAAATAAAATGGCAAAGGCAGGGCAGAGGATGAGAACCAAAAGATCCTTCAGTGATTTATTAACCAATTGAAACGTAAGGGCCTTCTAAAAAAAACAATTGGACAGTAGGAGAAAATTTGAACACTTATGGGTTTGTACTCATGGTTTTATGGTTTGGTTTATTATAGCAAAAGAATACAGGGTAAAATCAGCATAGGGAAGAGGTGTAAGGGACCAAGTCCAGAAAAAACCAGGCACAAGCTGAATGAAGGGTATAAGGGACCTCTGGACTATTCATGCAAGTTTTCTGTAAGCCTAAAATTATTTCAAACTAGAAAGTTAATATCTTCGTGGTATTTAATGACATGAGAATTGGCTTTTTAGATAGGATAAGGATATTATAGTTATGTTTAAAGACAAGAGTGTTGTTATAGGAATACATATTGAAATATGTATGGATGGAATGATATCATGTCTGGGATTTGCTTTAAATAATTTGAAAGTGTCATGTGAGTGAGCACATGGGAATAATAAATGAAACAAGGTTCACCATGAATTGATGTGAATTGAATTTAGGCTTATATGACAGTTCATTGTCACATACTACTTTTTTCTACTTTCGAATATGTTTGAAATTTTCCATAACAGAATGCCTTTTTAAATCTACAAAATTTAGATTAAAAAACAGGAAAATATTTAAAACTTTTTAGTTCCTGTATACCCTTCACTCAGCTTGTGCCTGGTTTGCTCTGGACCTTGCCCCACACACCTTTTCCCTGTGCTGATTTTACTATGTATCCTTTTGCTGTAGTAAACCAAAACCTTGAGTACAACAACTTTGAGTCCTGTGAGTCCTTCCAGTGAATGGCTGAGCATGAGGGTCATCTTGATGTTACCCAACACAGTACCTAAATTTAGGTTTGTCTGATACTTTCTAATGATTAGATTGAAGTTAGGGAGTTGTCTCCATTTTATTTTTTCCAAGAATGCATTTTTTTCCAGGAATACCACAGAAGTGATGTGCCCTTCTCAGTGCATCATATCAGAGAGTAGATGCTAGAGGTAGTCGTAGTTCTGGTTGTGTTCTCGATCACTTGGTTAAGGTGGTGTCTGCTGAATTTCTTTGTAAAGTTGCTGCTTTCTGTTTCGCAATTGAATTATTGGGGGAGATGTTTTCAGTCTATGCAAATATTCTGATTCTTCTCACCCATTAGTTTTAGCTTCCATTGGTAGATCCTGCCTTGCAACAATTATTACTACAGTGTTCTAATGGTAATTTTCTATTTCCAGAAAATTTTTTGTTTCATCTCTAAATAGACTAGGACTGTATATACATAGAAACAAGTTGATTTTATTTGCAACCAAAAGTATTCAGAATTTGATAATTTCCTTTTCTTATTTATATTAAGCATATTTGTACAGAAAAATGAAAGCTGTTTTAACTTCCTAAAAACTCTAGATTTATTTCATTTTAGTAAATCAAATGATCCTTTCCAAAGTATTGCTGTTGTGATAAAAGATTATTACAATCCTGAGATTTTAAATTATTTTCTTTCAAATTACTTTGCATGTTTAGTGTAAGTTACAATGACAATACATTGAAATTCTTTATTTTATGAAGAATCAGTCTCACAACATAACATTAAAAGCTAGTAATGTTTAATAACAAAAATAAGATTTTCCTGAGAAAAAGAGCTAATGTAATGATCAGTTTTCCTCTATTATATTCTCTCTATAATAATATGAGTGATCCTATTATCAACTATCTTAGAACCATTACTGGTTGCTTACAAAGCTATTTCTTTCTACAAAGTAGTATGTTCTGGAGATGATGAACTTAAAATTTATTTAATAGTGAAATTTATTGGGTGGCAGCAAATGTAAATTCAGTATTATAATGTAGTTTAAATTTTTTAGTTCTTTAGGAAAAAAGGAGGAGGGTGCTAACAAACTTTAATGTTTGTAGGTTTTGAACTAAGCAGTTTATATTTGTTATTTCAGTTCATCGCAATAAACCTATAAAAAAGGTGTTGCTGTCTTCATTCAGAGTAACTAAACTAGTTTAAAGCGGTATAGTAACTTGCCTAAAGTCAGGAGTCAGTGTTCAAATCCTTTATCATACTTCAGAAAAAAACCCTTTTTTTTGATTCTAGTCATGATTTTCAAACTGTTCCATGAGTAGTGTATTTTGTTTGAATAAGGATTCCACACTGTCATCTTGTGCACTTACTTTTAATATAAAATGTGATTAATGTAAACTTCTTATGTTACTACTTCACATTAAAACTATTGAACCAACTTTGTGAAATTTAGGATACCTTCATGTGTTTGGAAATTGAAGGGTTAGCCCTATCATGTCTGATTATTTCTTCTTAGACATTCCTTCTATGATCTATGTATTTTTCTCCAAATGAGATATGATGCCTTAAGCTGTGACTAAGCAAGCTGTCTTTGCATTTGCCTGGCATGTAAACAGGGGAATAGAGATAACATTCTGCAGAACTGTAACTCTATAAAGTTAACATCTAATTCCTATTTCATAAGTACTCCTAACAAGCTTGAAAAATTGACACATAAATTTAAGTAAATGCTGCCAAACTTTATTGCAATATAATCTTATCTTTTATTTTTTATTTTTTTTTATTTTGGTATCATTAATGTACAATTACATGAGCAACATTATGGTTACTAGACTCCTGCCATTATCAAGTCCCCACCACATACCCCATTATAGTCACTGTCCATCAATGCAGTTAGATGCTATAGAATCCCTACTTGTCTTCTCTGTTATACTGCCTTCTCCGTGCTCCCCCCCCTCCACATTGTGTGTGCTAATCGTAATGCCCCTTTTTTCCCCTTATCCCTCCCTTCCCACCCATCCTCCCCAGTCCTTTTCCCCTTGGTAACTATTAGTCAATGTAATCTTATCTTAAAGAAGTGGTTGGTGGTAAATTTTGACTCATGTCTGGGACTAACTCCTCTAAGCCTTGTCCATCTGTCTGAGTTACTTAACTACCTACTTTATCACAGAGTATTCTGTGCCACCCTGTCTCCACTTAGAACTTGTGACAAGTCTTTTTCTTCCAGTGTATTTAAAACTGTTCTTTCCAGATCACAATGGGAAAGAGGAAGGAAACTCACATTATTGTTGGTGATGATACTTTAAAAAGCTATCCTGATATGTTAACTAGTCATGTACCTATATTTTATGCTTAAACATTAACTAATTTTTAAAACAGATATAAAAACCAGTAGTCTTAGATCTTTTAAAAACATTCATAACAAATGATTCTCCACTGCATATTTAAAATATGTTTGAGCAGATTTGATGAATTTTGAAACAGTCATTTCCTTGCAGTTGTCTGTGATTTCTTTTTGAGTTGTTGACACTCCCTTCCTTTTGGAAAGTAAACTCTCAACTTTGTACCTTAATCCAGTATATGTTGTTAAAAGTACTTCTTTGTGTTAGCTTTATTTTTGTGTGTTCTGTTGGTCTGAGTCAGTATTTTCTGTTTCTACCGTATGCTTATAGAATGCAGGACCTCTTGTTTTTATGTTGCATTATCATCATGCTATAGATGAAAAGACATTTAGTAAATGCTTTTAATATTTTGTTGATGAAGTAGATATGGCTATTTTAGCTCCTTTTCTGCTTATTGATACTTATTTTCAGTTATAAAACTAGATGTTTATGAGGGGATAAACAAAAATTTGGAGGCATGAAAAGGAAAAGTTCTGTCTGTCCATTACTCATAGACATCCAGTATTAATAGCTTTTTGTATCTGATTGGTCTTCATTAGATATTTTGAAAATATGAATCTTGACCCCGTAACTTCTGAGAACCTCTATAATGGTTGTTGGACAGTGATGTCACATCTTTTGTCTTCGGTATGTGGAGGAGGGTGAGGACTGACAAAGTTGAGCAGTGATTCAATTTCATCTTTTGTTTGCCTTTAATTCTGGTGTTCTATTTCTGAGCAGCTCTCAACTCCAAAATAGCTCTCTTGTTTTTCTCCTGAACATGCTTCCCTCCTTGTCTATTAGAACTCTTTTATTTTCTTCTCTGATATCTTTCTCTTTCTGCTTCTGGAAAAGGAACATTGGGATTTCAGCATTAATTTAATTTTCTGGAAGAAGAGTAGGGTGCTATCTGGATGTGGGCAGGTTGGGGGTTAGTTGATAAACTCATTTTATGGATTCATCTAAGATGGTATTAATGTGTAAATATATGTTTTATATGTTATTTAATGGTTGTGTTATAAAAATTACATATGATCAGCTTAAAAGATTGAGGGAGATAATTCATTTGGTTATGAGAAGTACTTTATAATTTTTTGTGCATTTGTTAATGGTCTTTTAAAAATTAATCTTTGCTATTTCATACGTTACATTAAAAGGATAAATTTGAAT
The DNA here is from genome assembly GCA_032199065.1 of Smutsia gigantea. Taxonomy (NCBI): domain Eukaryota; kingdom Metazoa; phylum Chordata; class Mammalia; order Pholidota; family Manidae; genus Smutsia; species Smutsia gigantea. Next base: position 190,234 of record JAVSCE010021688.1, on the reverse strand, counting down.
AGGAGCTTCATATAGCAATTCAACTTTTGAATTTTCTTGGGTTTTATAAAATTAAACAATGTTAGCTTAGATACATGGAAGATGTGTCAGGCAGGAGATAATTAAAAAAAATTTTTTTTTACACAGCAGTTGCATGGGGGAAATATATCCTAATTCTAAAGTGTGAAATTTCAACTGGCAGAATCAAAAACATTTTTAACATTTTAAAGTCTTTTCAATCTGTTGTATATGAGATACGACTTTTTGATTTTTAATCTGCTTTTGTTACATGATAGAAAACAGTCTCTAAAGTAAAAACTTTCATCTATTTAATGACTTTTTGTTTCACACACAAACATAAAGCTTGTCTTTAATTTTTTAAATTGTCATTGAGGACATTGATTTATTTTATTTAAATCATTGAGACTTCTTATTTTTGAATATGTGAAACTCACACTTTGCCCTCTCTTATGACTTGTGTTCCTTTATATCTCATCTGCTCATACATTACAGCTTCCTCCTAGGCCTTTCATAGATTTGTGTTGTCATTTATGCCAGCTATTTTACTGCTCCTACATCTGTACTTTATTTGTGCCATAAGTTAATGAGTAAAAGTTTCCCATGGACAGCAAAATGTTAAAATATCAATCCAACCAAGGCAGAGATGTAACGAAGTGAAATTATAATCAGAATTCCATATTTTCTATTTTTGAAGTTTGTTTAGACAGATATTGGAAGGTAATATCTTAGAACTTAAAAAATATCTCCTTTAAAATTTTTTTTGTTCCAGAGGTGTTTTTCTGTGTTGAGATATATTTAGTTATATTATTGAATGTCTCTCCTATTATATGGATGCTGTTCTCTTGGTTTTGCTTCCTCCCTTCGTTCTTGTGTTTTCTCCTCCTGCTAGAAGTTTTTTTAACTGTGAACTGTTGGGTATTGACCCAACATGAGGAACTCTCTAACTTAAAGGGCTCCTTACAGAAGGTCTCACTTTCAGAATTTTGCTTTACTTTTTGTCTTATCAATTTAATAATAGTAGTATCATTAATTTACAGGATGTGTCTAATGTGCTGTGTAGTACATATATGTATTTTATAATTTGTGTTGGCTACAGTGAAAGTCAGATAAAAGCTTTTCTATTACCTTTTGATATTTCCATCATATGCTTTAGTAGTATAACATATAAATTGGTGTTCATTTTCTGAAGTAAGGAATAATTTTCAGATATATAAGAATGATTTTATATTAAGAATTTCTATGTAATAACTACATAGATTATTTTTCAATTTCTTTTATGTGAATGCTGTTTTGGAAGGTAGGGGTGTGTGTGTTGTGTGTGTTTTATTTATGGACTTCTGTTTTTAGAACTGTTTGAGTTTTTGTTGATTCTTGAACTGATGATTTTTTAATTAGAACCTGGACATGTGGATATTATGCTATGAGACCCTGGGTCTTATCTTATTTAAGCTGTCTGTTCTCGCAGGTCTCCTCTGACACTGCTTCATCAGGGCAAGGGAGGTGCTACTTTGTTACTGCCAGTTGGGAGTGGAAGTCCAGGTTTCCCACCTGGCCTTTGTAGAACAAGAGTTGGGTTGGAATAGAAGGTACCCCTTGTCTCTCCTGGGCAGGGGTGTAAGTTTAGAATCCCATGTGGCCTTTACTGACATTGTCTTGGAGGAGGAGGAGTGTCACCGGTGATGGTAGAAGTCCTGATTCTCCTGGAACACTCCAGTGAAAGTTGGAGGGGTACCCCTTTAGAGCAGGGTGGCATGGAAATCTAGGCTGTCCTTGAGGTCTTCACTGCCACTGTGCTAGCGGGATGTTTCCTAGTCCTTGGCTCCCCGCTCATCTTGCTCTTTCCTCATCCCGGCAGAGGTTGGGCTCCTCGGTCAAGTATGGTGAGAACAGGAGTCTAGGTTTCCCACTTGGCTTTTGCTGTTAGGGCTGGTGATGAGCAGTTATTTCTGTGGTGTTTCACTAGAGTGGTAATTATCTAAAAGTTTTCTCTCTTGCTGGGTTATACCTTTCCTGAGTAGAGAGAACAGACTTTTCTTGGGTTTGGGTTTTGTTTTATTTTTTGTCTCCTCCCATTGATGTTTTTAGCTTGCTGTCTCCTCTATTACCCAGTCTGAAATATATGAAGCAACAAGAAAACCCAGGTATTCATTCCATGTTGTTACTTGTGTTCCAAGCTTCCTAGTTGCACTGTCTTCTACTCTTCTCCTTGTAGACTCTTCTTATGTTTTTGTTACATATAATGTCCCTGGTTTTTAGCTGTAGTTAGTGGGAAGAATAGGGAAAAGTTTGTCTACTCCACCTTCCTGTTAGCAGAATTGCCAGGAACATATCATTTAATTTATAAAAAGTTAATTATGCATAATCTTTTAAGAATGGTTGACATTGTACTTGCTCACTAACTACTTACTAAATTGAATCAAAATTGGTGCATGTTTTTTAGGAAAACCGTCTCCATCTAACTATTCATCTAATATTCATGAATTGGGAGAAGGAAGATGTGAAAAGAATAAAACCTGTAGAATTTCTACCAAGTGTTTTCCCATATATCAACTTCTATACCTTTTAGTAAACATAATTTGTGGTTTAGGGGAGGAAAGATAGAATGTACTGTATTGAACAATAACTAACGTCTTTTCCTATCATTTCCATTGTTAACTAGAAACTGGTTCTGTTATATTAAATTCATTTTGGACGATCATCTGTCTTTTAATTGTTGTGCTGCATGTTGTTAAATGAGCCTGGTCTTTTATTGCAAAACCGGAGCTCACCTCTGAATTTGGTGAGCCAGTCCCCGTGTCTGTTCTAACTTCTAATTTGTCACTTACTTTGAGGTTGCTCCACACCCTTTGAAAGGTGAAGGTTCAGATGAGTCAGGAGATGTTTAACAAATGCTATTAAAATATTCCATTTAGATTGTAAAAAGTACTTTTTAAAAGTTTCAGTTTGAATAATGACTTAAATTTAAATTTTAATTAGACTGATTTTCTATTTCTATTTCTATATAATCATTTTCTGTTTTCACAGTATTTTATCTAGTTATTAACTAAAGTAAATAGTATCTTCATGAGTTTGGACAATTATCTCAATTTTACATTTGAGGAAATTGAGAAATGTCGTTTAGTTTGTGACTTATCCAAGAGCATTCAGTGACTTGAGATTTATTGGAAAAACAGACCAAGATTGGAACTCTTTTTTTCTTTTTTATCCAGTTTGTGTTCAGTCCAATAGACCATGCCAGTAATCAAATTAAATTTATATATCTTTCAAAATGAGAGCAGGGGTGGTGCGGGGCAGAGAAGGGTTATCCAATTAAAACTTTAGCTTCAGACATGGTCTGTAAATATCTAATTTTTCAATCTGATGCATCAAGATTGTTTCATCATTATCATATCCCTTCTTTCATATGCAGCATAAATAAAAAGTCCATAATACAAGTCAGTAATTTCAAGAATATTTTCTCTTTGACAAGATATATAATAGGCATTTGGAATTTTTTTTATGATTTAAAGAAAAACTAGAAAAAGTGTGATATATAAAAAAATAAATATAGTGCATGTACTTGCTATTAAGTATATTACATAGGTATACCTTAAATATTGCACATATGCAACATAAAACTTATTGAAAATTTATGATAGGTTTACAAACTATCAGTGCTATCATGTAAAATGAGTTGGGATATGGAAACTAGTTTATTTAAATTTCATTATATATTTGTCTTAGTTGGTTTGAAATATTTACATAAAATGTAGGTGTACTTTCTTTTTAGAGTAGTCTGTTATAATATGTTGGGAAGATTTTATCACTAGAAATTTAGGGTCTGGGTTTTAGATTAGCTCTCGTTCTGCTAAATATATTGCTCAGGGAAGCATATTTCCAGTATGTCTTTGGGAATTAGAATCCTGATGTAGCAGTTCATTAATATTGTAGCACTATAAAGATTTCTTAGTTTTTTTTCTTTTCACCTTTCTAATCACATTCCTTAAGTTCTTCTTTTGCACTCTGTTATTAAAATTCTAGTCAGTGTCAGATAAAGCTGGGTAAAATGCATTGATTTCCCATTCAGTACTTCTGTTTTTCACACTCAAATGACTCAGTTTGGGGTGATGCTAAGAGTTTAAAATCAAAGCCTGTATCTCAATTGTCCAAGATTAGGAATGTTTATAATGAAACCAAATTATTACACATCTTATTCCCTAAGTTCAAACTATTCTTCCTACCTTTGAAGTCCCATAATTTTTTTGTTATTAACATTTATTGTATTTTGCCTTGTATACCTGACTTCCACAATACTTAAAAAAAGTGCTTGACTCTGCCTATTCTCAAGTACCTGTTTGGAATTAAACTCAGTCCTCTGAAGGCAAGATGAACATGTAACCTCTTTCTGATATCTAGGTTTTTATATGTATATGTTGATTTTTTTTCTATTCCAGCTTGCTTCTTACTGGGCTGTCAAATTATGTATTCATTTTTAACTTTATTATTGATTCATCATTTTCTTCACATGGTCAGATTATTAAGATCTTGTTTCTAGAGCAGTCTTTTAATTTGCATGCTGATATATCAGATGATCATTGCTCAATTATCTTAAAATGTAAATTCCACTCTAATAAATACCACCTAGATAAGTCTTACCAGAACAGTGCCTGCCACATAGAAGGTGCTCAAGAAATGAACAAATGGATGACTGGAGAGAACTAATGAATGGTTCTTACAGCTTGTGTAATAGTTTATCCATCTGAATATTTATAGATAAGGTCACTAAGTTCACGTATTTGTTAAAATTTTTCAATTTTAATTTAAAATCCATAGTGCTAAAGATTGATTCTTTGCATGAACATGCTACATGAAATCTCTTAATTTACTTAAGATGTGTCAGGTTAATAGTTATCCAAGTAAGTCGATAGGTTAGGGCCTGTTCAACAGAATTGTATGGAATTGTTACATAGATAAAATGAGATACAATGTGTGTGAAGGGTGTCTATAGACTATAAACTACTACACAAAGGTTAATCTGTTCATTAAGAAAGTTTTTATTATTAATATGGAACCAGTAATAATGTAAATAATAGTACTGTATTGTAACTACATTTTTTAGAATATGTGATGTATGTGTGAGCTGGATTGTATAAATTGTCAAGATACAGACTAAACTGTAACTTGTTCTTGGTAAGGCATCTTCAGTGTTCCTAAATAATTAGAAAGATGCAATTATAAGAAAAATTACAAAGAACTAGTAACTAAGTATATAATATATAACCTTGATAAATGATTATTAGAAAGCAAATTTCTAAATGTCAGTGCAGTAATTAAATCATGAGGCTTTGGAAGGGAATTATTTTGGATAAAATATTAGTAGTTTGGATTAATTTGTATGAAATATTTAAAGGCTGAACATTGTAAGGTTAAAACTTGTCTCTAGACATAATTCAAGAACAAGGCTAGATTTTCTGTTTAAGTTAGAAGTAATGAAGGAAACAAGTAAAATGGTTTATTTCCAGATGAAAATGTATTATGTCATTGAAAAAGATTCCCAGTTCCACCTATAAAAACATTTAAGTACATTAGTAATATATGTTTTTTTTATTTTAAGCCAAAACCAAGGTACTAAGAATAATCTAACGTAAATCACTGTGAAATGTGTTTCTTGGTTATAACTTTGAATTTTTGGAAACCTATGTAATTTTTTTCTTAATCAATCTGAGGAGAGAGAATATACCTTTTTCTATAAAATTTTCTTTTTGCTGATGTCATTTTATTTTTCTCCTTTTATTTGTGTATCATAGGATAGTCCAGGATGCTGTGGACTTATTATTCAGTGGAAATATGTATGTGTAGAGATCATTTGCTGTCTAGACCTCTATTCACCAGTAACCATGAGCACATTGTCCTTTGCAGGCAGCATTTATAAAAAGAAGAGGTTTAGATATTATGCTTGGAAAAGATAGGAGGGACAATTAAATTCTGATGTTTAATAAATAAAATAACCATTTTAATGCAAATACCATCACTTGTTTATATTTTGTTCCCTTTACTATAGTAAATCTATTGGTCTTTTTTTTTAAGAACCTACTTATGATTTTTGATGGATAAAGGTAGTAGTCTTATCCTTAGACCACATATAATGCATTTAAGGACATATAAAATAAATCCTTGTTAATTTTGATTAGACTCTTTTGGAAATCTGGATGTAGTTTGCAGACAGGTTGAGTAGAAGTTTACTTACTGCTTAGCAAATTCATGTTATAAATATATTTTATAAAGTATAGTTAGTCTTACTGATGGTGTTTTAGTTGGTTAAGGCTGCTATAACAAATGCCACAGACTCTAACATTTATTTCTCACAGTTCTGGAGGCCAGAAGCCTGACATGAGGGTGCCGGTGTAGTCAGGTTCTTGGGGATAGCCCTTTTCCTGGGTAGGTCTTCATGTGGCCTTCCTTTGTGTATGGGTGTGGGAAGAAAGATAGATCCCAAGCCTCTCTAAATACTTTCACATTGGGGGTTAGGGTTTCAACGTACGCACTTTGGAGGACACAAACTTTCAGTTCATAGCAAGGGAAAAACAAAAACTTTGAGAGAAACACTCAGAATATTAATTGCATTCATGAGTATACAAACAATATGCTATTTACAGTGTCTAGCATAACTTCTACTTTGCCTTTTTATAGTAGTACAAGGCTAAGAGGGAAACATAATAGAAGAATACCAAGCTAACGGTGAAATATAGTTATGACACTTGCTTTTAAAAAGCTGGTCTAGTAACGTGATGTGTATGTGTTGTATATACATATTTGTGTGTATCTTGTAGATGATACAAATTTAAGATAACCAAATGAGAAGATTACCTATTTAAATCAAATAGGTGAGATTAGGATAGAACCTATGGGTTCAAGATGATTGCTTATTGCATATTAGTTCCATCTTCTGACGTGCCATAATGGTGTCTAGTTATAGGTTAGGCAGTTTTCACAGGGACAGAAAGAATGTAACTGGTTATTTTCCACTCTTGTTTACAGTGAGTACAACATATTCCACCTTGAGACGCAGCAGAATTTTCTGTTTTTTTTCTTCCGTGGAGTTCTTTGAGAGTTTTTGTTCAGGTCACATCCCTGAGGGGACAGATGGCTTGCGCGCTCTTTATTTGCACTCGGCAGTGTGGCAGCTCCTCCTCACTGTGGCTGTTGAGCATTTGAAACGTGGCTCGTCCAAACTGAGATGTGCTGTGAATCTTAAATATACCCCGGATTTTGAAAAATTGGTTGAAAAAAGGAAAATATCTCACTAACAAATGATATTTATTACCATGTTGAGATGATAATATTTTGGATGGATCATAAAGGTTAATTTCATTTTGTTCTTTTTATTATGCCTACTAGAAAATTTAAAATTACATATATGGCTTGCATTTATGACAGCACTGATCTATATGGTCTTAAAAATTATAATATATATATATATATATAGGTATTAAATAACTGCAGCAGCTTTCTGTGTTCTGAAAGCAGTTCAGTTGTCTCTCTCTCAGCCTTATTTTCCTTACTTTCTCCCATTGTCAATCCAGTTTGAGAGCTGTTAGTGTCTCAGCATAGGATCCTCTTGTTTCTTAATCACTATGATATTTTAAGATAAATGTTTATAAGCTAAGATTTCATTCTCTTTCCTCTAGAAGTCACAAACATTGGTGATTCATCCACTAAATGAATATGAAAAATTTAATACTCTGTATTTTGAAGAAGCAAAAACTGTGGCCTAGTCACCTTTCATATTTTTCTTTTTTTGAGGAAGGCTTATGCCTGCATGGTATTATTGCCAAAGTCTGAAGCTCATAGTTTAGCATTAAAACCCATCTTATCCTCCTGGAAAACATATACAACAGGGAAAATTAAAGAAACTGCATAAATCCCATTTTTATTTAAATTAGAAGACAAAAAAATCTTCCAATTCAAAAGCGCTCCCAAAGGTGACTGAAATCCAGCAGAGCCATGGGTGAAGCGGCACTGAGAGTGACAGGAGCTGCCTGGGAAGAGCAAGGGGCCAGAGTGGTGACAGCTTTCAGAAAGCACCAGCATTAATGGTCTGTGTGAAGGGTGGTCACCAGCCCTGAAGTCCAGGAGCTGAAACTGGCACTTCCACGCCCAAAGTGGAAAGCTGACCACCAGGCAATTACAGGGAAGAGGAGAGAGAAGCAGAAGGTGTGGAAGTATCTAATAGTAGCAGATCTCAGCATGCAAGCAAAAATGGTTGTTCTGAAATTCAGGGATCACCCTAGAAAGTCAGGCTGTTTCCCTTGGGGCAGTGGTCAGTAAGGTGACCTGGAAACTAGAGAGAACTGTGCTGGCTGCAGAAACTCTCCTGGATCCAGCGATGCAGAAATGAAATTTGAAAAAAATAGCTTGTTCTACCTGGTCCAGGAAAAGTTAAGCTCTTCAACTTAGATCACAAAATGTGTTGATATGCCATCAAATTAAATACACTATTGAAAAAAAAGAAAAAACTTGAGAAAGAGAACCAAAATGTACTGGCAGATAAAGTCTTACCTGGCAAACCCCTTGCACCTGAGTCCTTTGGTCCTCCTTCTGTATATTCACCTTACTGCATTGAATTGTGGAGCCTGATGTTTTTGGTGTCTTTCATTAAAGAATAATATTCTTGAGGATAAATTCTTTTGTTCTGGCATAAAACATATTTGAATTCTTTGGATAATAGCATTTGTCATGATTTGGAACAGGATTATCATCAAAGTCTCCCTGAAATAGGCAAAGTGAAATCGGCTATGAATGGACCTCGTTTGTAACCCCATATTTTAGAGAACTGTTTAACTGCCTTCTTAGAAAGAGTTCTTACCCATTTCCTTGCCTGAAAGAATAAAACCCCTAAAACTTCTGTGTTCTCTTTATAAGAAGTCATAAAGAGCTACTATAGTAATTTTCTTAATCCTTTGATGAAATCAGTTAGCAATCTAGTCTACATAAACCAAATGACACTTGTTCCCAGAAATGTGATTTTACTACTTTGTAGCACAGCCAATCAACGCCTCAATGGAGTACTAAGATAGCTGATACAAGGCAGATCTACTGCATCTCATATGTCTTATATGTCAGGTATAGTTCCCAATTTTTTCACAGCTGTGACTACTTGGTATTGTAAAAATATTTTTTATTGGTCATAACATTTGACAGAATGAAAGAAATATATATCATTCAAACTTTTAAGGTAGAAGAATCTGGTTGTTATGACCACTGGGTTCTCCTTTTCCTAAATGGATTTCTACCTAGCAGATTTTGTGAAGGAGCAGGAATAGCAGAGTTCATACCTGTACTCTTTGTAGAGAATAGTTTCTTTCTCTTACTGGTTATAATTGTATCATTTGTGAATATCAAACATTTGATATTGTCTACTTTGACTAGAGTATTGATAGCAAAATTGTTTGGAAATGCTTCCCACCTGATTCCACACACACAGTATCTCTCTTAAAGTTAGGAGGTAGAAGCCCTTCCAGATTGTGTTCTTATCCTGGCATCTTTTATCATGGCCAGAGGCCTAATGTGCTGCCAGACTTTTTACATTTTCAATTTTCACACATCAAAATAGGGCATCATTGATTCCTAGAGAAATTCGACTGTGGAAGGTTTATTTCCATAGAAAAATAGTCACTGAAGTAACTTATTTTAACCCTTCCCTTATTCTTTAAAATAATTTGTACCTGGAAAAATTAAAAAATTGAGTCTTAGAGGGTTGGCTCCAATAGTTTAGATGCAGAATAGCACACTTTTGTGAGGAAAATAACATGCTTGTATAGTGTTTTTGTTGATCCCATGAGATTCTGGAAAATAAGCTTTACATCTCAGCCCTCTGTTACCTTCCCTAGTCTTAGAATAAGCATTATGAAATGATGGATGGAAACAGAACCTCGGTGTATGGGAGCCATCACAGTCTTCCTGTGTTCTTCAAGGCTCTTAGATAGTGTTTCTGGGGTCATTACTTTTGAGCTAGATATTTCTAATTTGTTTAATCTTTACTTGTAATTGTTTTCTGTGTGCCATCCTGTCTTTGGATAGAGTAAGTGTTTTATTATAGGATTAGTCATCCATAGATTAATTTCAATCTGTTGTTAGTTTTAGAGGATTCAGGGAGAGAAAACGTAAATTTGGAATCATATTTGCTTAAAAAGTGATCTCCTAAATATCTAATCTAGTAAACATGGTTTATTATTTTATATTATAGATATATGTGTATATATATATAAAATTTATATTTATTATATGTCACATTATATATATTACACATTTATTTATAATTTTGAAGTAATCATGCATCATCTCCTCAAAGAAATGTTGAAATTATCAAACTTGACCCTTTATCCTCCTAACTGAACAAGGGACTGCTCTGTCTAATTAAAACTTTAAAAGTTTCTTAATCTTGGGATCTTTTGTCTGATAATACTAAGATCAGGTTCTGAATCTTGCTGGAGGGGTCAGTGAGCTTAAAAGAGAGGGACAGTATTTTTTAAACATGGTCACTGTCATTTCCTTCTTCACTAATGACTATTTTACTAAAATTAATAAAAATTAGGAAGAGAATAGTGCATTCCATATAGTTATTTTTTTTTTTACTGCGATGGAAGCTGTGAAGTGTATTTATTAGAACAGGAAATTCACTTGTGCAAGGTCACCGTGTGCCTGGTGTGGCGCTTGCCTGAGTTCCAGGTGGGGATGGCGGCACCGACCTTAAGGACCTCAGACAATTGGGTGGGTTTGAAGCATTAACTGGATAGTTAGCCTTTCCACTTTCCCTACCCTTTTACTTAGGAAACTTTTCATAGATGGAAGTACAAACTATCAAGTGTAATAGTTTTCATATCTTTTCTGGATAGCATGTTCCTTTGAAATGACAGCTCAGAACTATGGTCCTTATTACCAAACAAAGTTTCAATTTTCTCATAAGTAAAATGGAGTTAATATTAAAATTACTAATATTAATTATAACCTACCTCAGAGTTATGATGATGACATTAACCCAAGTCAATTAACACAATGTCTGATACACATCACTTAATAAATATTGTCTATTTGTATAGTTATTATAATTTATTTTACAAATGTCTATAGAATATTTTATGGAATACCGAGTACAGTGATAAGCAATGTGAAGGATATAGGAGAAATAGTACATAGAAATTTTCCACAGGAAATTAAAATATAATTGTGATAAAACAGACACACATGAATCAGTGGTGAACTATGTATGACAATATGTAAGTAAGGGCCAGACTGCGTGGCACAGGTGTTGATGCTGGAGCAGGATTTGGAGCAGTGGCACATCAGTGAGGGTGGATAATCAAAGCAAGCTTCACGCAAGAGATGGCACTGGAAAAGTTGGTACTATCGGAAGAAGAGAGAAGGATATTTCAAGTGGAGATGATTTATTTTTCTAAAACTAGATTGAAGAAGAATTTTAAGAAGCTCTTAAGCTTCTTCATTATTTCTGTTATGCCTTATCTACCCCATCAGTTGTAGGAATCCTACTTTAAATGTTCCTAAGACCAGGTAATCTGCATCTTGTTTAGATCATGCTAGACGTTAGCTGACAGTTTTGGTTTTGCATATCAGAATACTTTATGGCAAAGAAATGTACATCTAAGTTGGCTTCATATCTAGTTATTAAAAAAAACCCTGCATTGTATTTTCTCAAATGTTTTTTTAGGCTAATTTAGTATTAGTGGTTAGTTCTTCCCTAAGGACATGTACATTGTTTCTTATTTTCTTTTCCCTTCTTTTTCTTTTGTTTTTTTACTTACTAAGCAGTGGTTGGTCACCGACCTTGTGTCAGGCCCTGTACTGGAGGCTTGGCATTATAATACAACATTTTATGTAGTGACACCTTGTGGCATTTGGTGAGAGAGTCTTAAAATATGAAAGCTTGTTAGCGGTTCTGATGTTGAGTCATAGTGCATCTAAAGGAATTCCCCCAAAACCTGCATGGGACTTTGCACTTAACATGCAAGTCTCTAATTTCAGGGTTTAAAAGTCTTTAGTAGTTAGATCACCACAGTGCATAGTTCACATGGGTCTGTAATAGAATTTTATCAATTTTGTCTTAGTTTCTTGTAGTTTAACTATTTCAAACCTGCTGCCTCTTTAGGACTGAGATGCTTTGGGCAGGGATCATTTTTATGTTCCTGGTACCTGGCCCAGTGTCTGGCATATGCAATAAATAAATGATGGACAATAAATGATTCAGTTTCCATAGAGAGTAAGAATATGGGGGAGAGCGCCAAGATGAACAGAAGTTTGACCTCATTTTTCTCTCCTACTTGTTGCTTTCTCTGTTTTTTCCTTCCTTGTTTTTCTTTTTAAGAAGTCAGCCATATTGACTGAAGAGATACTCTGCATAGAATAACCCTATGTATATTATTTCATGACTGACCTCACATGTGTATCATTGTATTTTGAGATGCATGCATGTTGTTGTGTGTAGCTGTAGTTCATCCATTTTCATAGCTTTGTAGTATTCCATTGTATGAAACTAATACAGTGTATTATCCCTTCTACTTTGATGGATGTTTAGGTTGTTTCCGCTTGGGGCTATTGTAAGTAATGCTGCTATGAACCTCCTTATACAGGTCTTCTGGTGCTGATATGTAGAATTTTTGACTGCCTGTTCTACCAATTACTGTTATAACATTGTTAAAAATCTCCCACCAGCATTGTAAGTTTCTCTTTGTGGGTCTGACAACTTTTGCTTTAGACACGTGGAGGCAGTTATTTGGTACATACACATTTATAATTTTAATTCTTCCATATGACTTAGATTTTTATCAGAGCGAAGTGGCCCTCTTTAATGCTTTTTGACCTAAGTTATGTTTTCTCTGATATTAACGGAGCTAGGCCAGCTGTCTTTTGTTTTTAATTGTGGTAAAATAAACAAAGTAAAAATTTCCGTTTTAGCCATTTAAAAACGTACAATTCAGTTGCATGAAGCACATTCACCATCACCACTATTCTCACTCCAGAACTTTTTCATCATGCCAGGCAGAAACCCTGTACCCGTTAAACAACAGCTGCCCCTCCTCAGCCCCGGTGGCCACTGACTACCTCCTATCTTGTGAATTTGAGTAGTCTGGGTGCCTCACATAACTGGAGTCATGCAATATTTGTCCCTTTGTGCATGACTTATTTCAGTTTTTTTTTTGAGCTTTGAAAACTTTTGTTCAAATATGTCTTTTCTAAGAGGTATCATCTTCATATAAATGCACTGGGCAGTGTGAGGCCTTGTGGGGGAGGTTGGGTAGAGCTTTGCGAGCCCCAAAGTGATTTTTTAAAATAAGTTTATTTTGATATCATTAATCTACAATTAAATGAGTAATATTATGGTGATTACACTACCCCCTTCATCAGGTGCCCCCCCCAACCCCATTACAGTCACTGTCCAACAGCGTAGTGAGATGCCATAGAGTCACTACTTGTCCTCTCTGGGTTGTACAGCCCTCCCCGTGCCCCCCCAACATTACATCTGCTAATCATAATGCTCCTTTTTCCCCCTTGTCCCTCCCTTCCCACCCATCCTCCCCAGTCCCTTTCCCTTTGGTAACTATTAGTCCGTTCTTGGGTTCTGTGAGTCTCCTGCTGTTTGGTTCCTTCAGTTTTTTTTTTTCCCCTTAGTTCTTATACTCCACATATGAGTGAAATCATTTGGTACTTGTCTTTTTCAGCTTGGCTTATTTCACGGAGCATAATACCCTCTAGCTCCATCCATGTTGTTGCAAATGGTAGGATTTGTTTTCTTCTTATGGCTGAATAATATTCCATTGTGTATATGTACCACATCTTCTTTATCCATTCATCTACTGATGGACACTTAGGTTGCTTCCATTTCTTGGCTATTGTAAATAGTGCTGCAATAAACATAGGGGTGCATCTGTCCTTTTCAAATTGGGCTGCTGCATTCTTAGGGTAAATTCCTAGGAGTGGAATTCCTGGGTCAAATGGTATTTCTATTTTGAGTTTTTTGAGGAACCTCCATACTGCTTTCCACAATGGTTGAACTAATTTGCATTCCCACCAGCAGTGTAGGAGGGTTCCCTTTTCTCCACATCCTCGCCAACATTTGTTGTTGTTTGTGTTTTGGATGTTGGCCATCCTCACTGGTGTGAGGTGATATCTCATTGTGGTTTTAATCTGCATTTCTCTGATGATTAGCGATGTGGAGCATCTCTTCATGTGCCTGTTGGCCATCTGAATTTCTTCTTCGGAGAAGTGTCTATTCATGTCCTCTGCCCATTTCTTAATTGGATTATTTGCTTTTTGTTTGTTAAGGTGCATGAGTTCTTTATATATTTTGGATGTCAACCCCTTATCAGATACATCATTTATGAATATATTCTCCCATACTGTAGGATGTCTTTTTGTTCTACTGATGGTGTCCTTTGCTGTACAGAAGCTTTTCAGCTTGATATAGTCCCACTTGTTCATTTTTGCTTTTGTTTCCCTTGCTCGGGGAGATATGTTCATGAAGAAGTTGCTCATGTTTATGTCCAAGAGATTTTTGCCTATGTTTTTTTCTAAGAGTTTTATGGTTTCATGACTTACATTCAGGTCTTTGATCCGCCTTGAGTTTACCTTTGTGTATGGGGTTAGACAGTAGTCCAGTTTCATTCTCTTACATGTAGCTGTCCAGTTTTTCCAACACAAGCTGCTGAAGAGGCTGTCATCTCCCCAATGTATATCCAAGGCACCCTTATCAAATATTAATTGACTGTATGTGTTTGGGTTGATGTTTGGATTTTCTATTCTGTTCCACTGGTCTGTGGGTCTGTTTTTGTGCCAATACCAAATTGTCTTGATTACTGTGGCTTTGTAGTAGAGCTTGAAGTCAGGGAGCGTAATTCCGCCTGTTTTATTCCTCCTTCTCAGGATTGCTTTGGCTATTCGGGGTCTTTTGTGGTGCCATATGAATTTTAGAATTATTTGTTCGAGTTCATTGAAGAAAGCTGTTGGTAGTTTGATAGGGATTGCATTGAATCTGTAGATTGCTTTGGGTAGTATAGCCATTTTAACAATATTTATTCTTCCTAGCCAAGAGCATGGGATGCATTTCCATTTGTTAGTGTTCTCTTTATTTTCTCTTAGGAGTGTCTTGTAGTTTTCAGGGTACAGGTCTTTCACTTCTTTTGTTAAGTTTATTCCTAGGTATTTTATTCTTTTTGATGTAATTGTGAATGGAATTGTTTGTCTGATTTCTCTTTCTTTTAGTGTATCATTAGTGTATAGGAAAGCAGCAGATTTCTGTGTGTTAATTTTGTAACCTGCAAATTTGCTGAATTCAGATATTAGTTCTAGTAGTTTTGGAGTGGAGTCTTTAGGGTTTTTTATGTACAATATCATGTCATCTGCAAATAGTGACAATTTGACTTCTTCTTTACCAGTCTGGATGCCTTGTATGTCTTTGTTTTGTCTGATTGCCGTGGCTAGGACCTCCAGTACTATGTTGAATAACAGTGGAGAGAGTGAGCATCCCTGTCTTGTTCCCGATCTTAGATGAAAAGCTTTCAGCTTCTCGCCGTTAAGTATGATGTTAGCTGTGTGTTTGTCATATATGGCCTTTATGATGTTGAGGTACTTGCCGTCTATACCCATTTTGTTGAGAGTTTTAATCAGGAATGGATGCTGAATTTTGTCAAATGCTTTTTCAGCAACTATGGAGATGATCATGTGGTTTTTGTTCTTCTTTTTGTTGATGTGGTGGATGATGTTGATGGATTTTCGAATGTTGTACCATCCTTGCATCCCTGGGATGAATCCCACTTGATCATGGTGTATGATCCTCTTGATGTATTTTTGAATTCGGTTTGCTAATATTTTGTTGAGTATTTTTGCATCTACGTTCATCAGGGATATTGGTCTGTAATTTTCTTTTTTGGTGAGGTCTTTGCCTGGTTTTGGTATTAGAGTGATGCTGGCTTCATAGAATGAGTTTGGAAGTATTCCCTCCTCTTCTATTTTTTGGAAAACTTTAAGGAGAATCGGTGTTATTTCTTCTCTATATGTCTGGTAGAACTCAGAGGGGAATCCATCTGGTCCGGGGGTTTTGTTCTTGGGTAGTTTTTTGATTACTGCTTCAATTTCATTGCTTGTGATTGGTCTGTTTAGTTTTTCTGTTTCTTGTTTGGTCAGTTTTGGAAGGTTGTATTTTTCTAAAAAGTTGTCCATTTCTTCTAGGTTTTCCAGCTTGTTAGCATATAGATTGTCATAATAGTCTCTTCTAATTCTTTGTATTTCTTTGGGATCCGTCGTGATTTTTCCTTTCCCATTTCTGATTCTGTTTATGTGTGTAAATTCTCTTTTTCTCTTAATGAGTCTGGCTAGGGGTTTATCTATTTTGTTTATTTTTTGAAAGAACCAGCTCTTGGTTTCATTGATTTTTTCTATTGTTTTGTCCTTCTCAATTTTATTTATTTCTGCTCTGATCTTTATTATGTCCCTCCTTCTGGTGACTTTGGGTCTCATTTGTTGTTCTTTTTCCAATTTCAGTAACTATGTCTTTAGACTATTCATTTGGGAATGTTCTTCTTTCTTTAGATAGGCCTGGATTGCAACATACTTTCCTCTTAGAACTGCCTTTGCTGCCCAAAGTGATTTTATCCCTCCGAGTTAATCATGCTGTATGGGATTAAGTATCCTTAACTAAACTTAATGATTTAAATAATGCCTATACAACGTAAGAATCAAGAACTAAGAGCCAGGGGAAGAGAAGTTTGATTTCCAGTTCTAACTCTTAAAAGCTGTGTGTCCTTACCCAAACTAGTAAATTCTGTTAGTCTCCATATTTATTAAATGGAGATAATAATGGTACCTAACTCATGGGGGCCTTTGGACAAGATTAAATGATAATCCTAAATTCCTAATACTAAAGGAGTATTTGTACCACAAAGAAGACCAATGTGATGTAAAATTAATTGAAGTATATTCTTTTCTTCACAGTAACTATTGACTTGTAGTTTGTAAAGCCCTTAAGAGAACGTTTTAATATAGCTCATGTAAAAGAATTTTAACTAGGATAATTCATTTTATCTTTTGATATCTGTTCCAAACAAATTTATAACTAATGATGTAGTAGTCTATTTTTTAATTGCCTCAAGTTTAAAAGTAACTGTCTAGAATGGTGAATTGTATGTCAGTTATTTTGCTCATAAATGACTATATTTATCCTTGATATATATGCCTTGATTGACTAACAACACAATGTGTGAGATAGTTCAGCCTCAGTAGTGTAACGACTAATCTAGTCTGAGTTTTAAGATGTAAGATCCAGAATCTCATGTGCTTGGCTGATAATAGGATATCATGAGGTGTCCACAGGGAAGATCCTTTCACCGGATAATGCTGTCAATGCTAGAAAGCGTGATAATTTCAACATTTCTTAAAACCAAGAATGTAAACTAAATGTTACCTACCTAACTAGGACCATATTTTATAAAAAAGAAACTCCTCACATCCTTAGGGTGAAACTGATTTGATTAATCCCCAAAAGTCAGATTGTGGTTATTCAGTAATCACAATTATTTTCCTTCTATTAAGTGACTGAGGTGAATTCTTGAAGCAGGTTATAGTCATTAAGCCTTAGAATGTGCTCAGCAAAAACGTGAGAGTAGTCATACATGTTATCTTTTCCTCAAACAAACTAGGCTTCAAAATTACTTAAACAGTATGGAAGTTTTACTAAATAGTCATTTCATTAAACAGTCATTTCATAAGAGTTTTTAAGATTTGGTTTTAGAATCCATTTCTTTGTACACCAGTGTTTATAGCAGCATTAGTCAAAACAGCCAAAAGGTCGAAGCAGTCCATATGCCCACTGACAACTGATAAAACAAAATGTTGTAAATACATACAATAAATGTTATTTAGCCTTAAGAAGAAATGAGATGCTGCCATAGTACAACATGGACAAACCCTAAAAACATTATGCTAAGTGAGATAAACCAATCCCAAAAGGCCAAATATATTGAATAATCACTTAACATGCTGTACCTAGCATAATCATATTCATAGAGACAGAAAATAGAATAGTGGTTACCAGGGGCTAAGGTGAAGGAAAGGGAGTTATTTAATGATACAGAGTTTCTGTTTGGGATAATGAATAAGTTCTGGAAATGTACAGTGGTGACGGTTGCACAACACAGAATGTACTTAATGTCACTGATTTGTACACCTAAAACTGGTTAAAGATGGTATATTTTGTATTACGCATATATAATCACAACTTTTAAAAGCCCCAAAGTATCCATTCTTAAAATACCAGTGTATCAACAAGTTCAAACATTTTTCTCTTCTTGATTCCCACAGATTGCTCCAGACCTCTTCCTTTCTCCAAATCTCCGGAAGTCCATCCCTTTCTCTTCTCATTCCAAAACACTTTTCACATCTCATTGAATGGAGAAGATCCAGTCTTGAGCTACAAGTTTATCCATCCCTCAATTCATCTGTATTTCTATACATACATTCTTTGCTTTCCTTCTTGTGTCCTTGCTAAAGCTATCTGATCCTCCATTTGTTTGGTATCTTCCCAACTTAAACACTTATTCTTTCTTCTCTCAAAGATTTGTGGTCTTTTATTTTCTTCCACTCTGCCATTTAACAACGAGGTTTACAAGGTCAAGAACTGTCTGTTGAGCTAACTTAAAATAGGCTGATTCATATTTATGGAGTCATGAAAATGATAAAAAAATTACTTGGTTTTAAAAATAAAGATTGCTAGTAAATGCCTAGCAATGAAAAAATAATAATTTAATACCTACCATAATCCATATTTTAAGGAAAGGGATGCATATATAATATTTACTAGAGGAGTATTCTAATTAAAATTAATGACAGAGAAGACCTCTTTAATGTGTATTCTTAGCAGTGAGACATTGAGGTGGTTTTCTGTATTTTTGGTTATAGTTCATGTGTCAGCATTTTGTGGAGAGATCTGTGAAGCTGAAATTCAGATATGCAGTAATTCTTTTCAGTGTAGAATATAACAATCTCAGTTCTGGGGTCTGTGATTTAAAAAACAACATTTTTCTTGTTGATTGATCATAGCTATTATTGAAATAGCTGGTAATATCTGACATGGTGCTATAATTTAGACTGAAAAAATTGAATTGTGAATTATATCCACTCAGTTTAAATTTCTGTTTCTACTTTCCAGAGCATCTTTCATACTTCTTTTTTTGCAGAACCGGCTTCTTAACACAATGTTCCTACCTTTCCCTAGGGGAAAAGGAGGACTTCTCGGTCAAAATCTTGTCTGAAGTGTACAAGGGAAACTTGAATGACAAAAAAGGGAGGGAGAAAAGATGAAATAAGATTCATAATTGCACAGTGTAGGAAATGAAACTTTTATTCCATTTAACCTTTTAGCAAATGGGCTTTATATGTACGTCATGGAATTATTTTCAGGGAGATGAAATTTATGGATATGATGATGAAGCAGATTATTTCAGATTTTTAGACCAGAGGCTAATCCCTACATCCTCTCTCTTGTTTTGTAGGTAGAAGTAAGAGAGAATAATTCTTAGGATCATTAGACAACAAATTAGGTGGGAGCTATATGTGTTTAAAGATTTTCCTGTTAAAATCCATTTCACGAACTATTCTGCTTCATGTTTACACAGGTAATTCTTCAAATAATAAACCGCCTATCCATTAGAATTATCAGGGTGGATCAATTTAGAATTATTTGTAGATTCAGTTAGCTATATGGCCTATGAACAGTTGTAGACTTTCTTTTTTAATATAACAAAATTTGGAAGGTTGCGGCTGTATATTTTCTATAGCTTTATTGAGGAGTAATTGACATATAATAAACTGCACGTAGTTAAAGTATGCAATTTGATTGGTTTTGACATGTGAATTCCTCATTTCCCAGGATGATGAACAAGTCCAACACTCACCAGAATTTCCTCCTGCCCCTTTTCTCATGCCTCCCTCCCTCTCCTCTTCTCTCCCTCCTCCCACACCCTTCTCTGGCAATCACCAGTCTGCTGTTTATATAAATGGAGGCATACAATATATACTTCCTCTGCCCATGTGCTCCTTCCCCCCACTTTTTTCAGTGTTGAATTCATCCAGGTTGTTATATACATCCACAGTCTTTTTCTTGCTGAGTAGTAGTTTGTTGTATAGATACATCAACTTACTTATCCATTTACCTGTTGATGGACATTTGGGATGTTTCCACTTGGGACTGTTAGGGATGAATCTGATATGAAAGTTGGGCACAAGTCTTTCTGTGGACATGTGCTTTCTTTAGAGTAGCGGTTGACAATTTTTATCTTTAAGGGACCAGTATTTTAGGCTTTAGGGGCCTGGATTCTGCCTTCTTGCCCTGTGGTCTAAAGACTCCAGGTAGTAAGTTGGTGCTGTGGTAGGACCTCATTTGTTTCCCTTCTCTCAGGTACCACTGACCTGTGCTGCCTCTTATTCAATTTCTGAAAAACATTGTACAACATTATATAGTTAGTTGTTTAGTCGGAATAAGTCCTAGTCCACTCCTTGTTACTCAGTCTGGGATGGGAGTGGAAAATTTGTAAATATATTTTAAATGCGGTTGTTCCCTTTTCTTCAATTTTAATGCCATTATATTTAAAACTATTATGCCCAGGTATGTGAGTTCTGTGTTATGTTACATTTATGCCACAGAATATGTAGCTCCAATACTAAGAAGAGGAGGAGTGACTTTTGGATTCCCTAGTTGTTCATCATCTCTTAAAATATTCATCTGTTTATACGGAATGATAAAATATGTTAACATATCAATTAGTATTCTATACTTCATTTAGGAGTCACTCTCTCTTACTGATTGCTTATGTTGGTCCTTTTCTTTGTGCTTTATATATTAAGAGCTTTTATATTATGAAATAAAATGCACATACAGAAGAGCACATAAAACATAAATGTACATCTTTATGAAATGTCACATTACCAATGACCATCTAACCACTTCTGAAGGCAAGAAAGAAGATATTTCCGGCATCCTAGATGCCTCCAGCATGCCCTTTCTCCTTCATAAAATTCTTCCTCCTATACATAACCACTATCCAGACCTCTGATTTTATTTCCTTGCTTCTCTTCATACTTTCATTATTTGCATATAGCTCTCTAAACTGTAAGGCTTGGTTTTGCTTGTTTTGAACTTGACATAAATGCAGTCTGATCTTCTTTTATGTTTGGCTTCTTTTGTGCAACAGCATGATTTTAGAAGTCATCCATGATGTGTGGAATTAATTTCTTTCTGTTACTTTCTCTATATTATATTTAGGCATTTGGATGGGCAGCAGTTTGGGGTGATTACCCTAATAGTCAAACTTATTTCTATATATGTTTTAGGACAAATGCAAGCACACTTCTGTTGGGAATATAACTAAAATTGGAATTTTCATATCCTAGGGTATGTGTATATTCAATTTAGGAAGTAATGCTTGTTATCAATTTCTTTTACTTGATGGTTTTTTCAGTCTCTTAATAATATAAGAAAATTTTTTTAGAAAGTAGTATTTCTCCCCTCATCCCCAGATTTATTGAGATAGAATATTTTATTAGTTTAATGTGTACAATATAATGATTTAATGTATGTACATACCACATTGTTTAAACATCTATCACTTCACATAGTTATGTAATTTTTTTCTTGTGTTGAGAACTTTTAGATCTGTTCTCTTAGCAATTTTCAAATATGCAATACATTGTTACCTTACAGTCACCATGCTGTGTATTATCTCTCTGGAACCTATTTATCTTAAAACTAGAAGTTTGTAACTTCATCTGCCTTCACCCAATTTCCCTTACCCCCAACCTCTGGCAACCACTGAACTGTTCGATTTCTGTGAATTTGGTTTTTTTAGCTTCCATATATAAGCAAAGTCATCTTTTTGTATTTATCTTAATGTATCAGTATGTATCAATAAGTATTCATCTTTCTCTGTATGACTTATTTAACATAATGCCCTTGAGTTCCATCTGTGTTACTGCAAATGGCAGGATTTTCTTCTTCTTTATGGATGAATGATTGATATCTATATAATACATATGTAGATATATGTGTATTATATATATATATATCCTGTTTTCATTATCCATTCATCCATCAGTGGACACTTAGGTTGTTTCCATATCTTGGCTATTGTGTATCATGCTGCAGTGAACATGGGGGTACAGATGCATCTTTGAGTGATTTTGTTTCCAGATGTGGAATTGCTGGATCATGTAGTAGTTCTATTTCAAATTTAGTTTGATGTGGTCCCACTTGTTTATTTTTGCTTTTGTTGTTAAATTTAAAAACTTACTGCCAAGACCAACATCAAGAAGCTTACTGCCTATGTTTTCTTCTAGGAGTGTTGTGGTTTTAGGTCTTATGTTTAAGTCTTCAATCCATTTTTAGTGGATTTTTTGGTATGGTGTAACATACAGGTCCAGGTTCATTCTTTTGCATGTAACTGTGCAGTTTTCCCAGCACCATTTGTTGAAGGGACCATCCTTTCCCTATTGGCTCCTTTTTCATAAATTAGTTTACCATATATGTATGTCTTTTTAATTTTAAAATAAGTTTAGACATATAGAAAAGTTGAAAAACTAGTGTGGAGTATTCCTGTATCTCTCTCACATTGTTTCCCCTGTTGTTAACAGCAGAAAATAAATGTTCACACAAAACTATGAACTTACCTACATTCCTTATTCTAAATTTGCCAGTTCCCCCACCAGTATCCTTTTTCTCATCCAGGATCCCACATTGCATTTAGTTTTCATGTCTTCTTAATCCTATGTGTGACAATACTTCACTTCTGTTTTTCATGATCTTGACACTTTCTGAAAAATATTGGTCAATTATTTCATAGAATGTCCCTTAGACTCATCTTTTTTGGTATACTTTTGGCAAGAACACCACCAAAGTGATATTGTGCCCTTCTCAGTGCATTATATGGTATTGGAGTGGGGGTGGATCATGTTGATAAATCTTAATACTAGTGATGTTAGATTGATTATTTGGTTAAGGTTGTCTGCTGGGTTTCTCTAAAGTTGCTGTGTTTTCTTTGTAATTAATAAGTATTTCCTGAGGAGAAACTTTGACTAGGCAAATGTTTTTTTCATTCTCTAGGTCTAATATCTTTTGGTGGTTAATGTCTGCAACAGTCATTACTGTGGTATGTTTCAATTTAGATTTAGTGACTATTTCAAATAATTATGAATTTCAGTTCCTTTCATTGTTTTTCAAAGTAATAATGGAAATTTGACTGTAAGAGGAACTGTTCCCTTTTCCACATATATTTATTTATATTAGTAAGGACTTAAGAATATTTTATTCCAGAGGCCCTGAACAGACATTTTTCCAAGGAAGAATATACATGGCCAACAGGCACATGAAAAGAATGGCCATTATCCAAAAGATGAGAAATAGCAAGTGTTGGCGAGGATGTGGAGAAAAGGGCACCCTCCTATGCTGTTGGTGGGAATGTCAATTGGTAAAGCCAGTGTGGAAGGCAATATGGAGGTTCCTCAAAAAACTAAAAATAGAAATACCATACAACCCAATAATTCCACTTTTAGGAATTTGCCCCAAAAAACAAAATCCCTGATTCAAAAAGATATATGCACCCCTATATTTATTGTCACATTATTTACAATAGCCAAGATATGGAAGCCACCAAAGTGCCCATCAGCAGATGAATGGATACAAAGTAGATGGTAGGTATACACAACAGAATATTACTCAGCCATAAAAACAGAATGAAATCCTGCCATTTGCAACAACGTGGATGGACCTAGCAGGTATTATGCTAAGTGAAATACGCCAGGCAGAGAAAGACAAATATTGCATGAGTTCACTTACTTGTGAAATCTAAAAACAAAACAAAACAAAATGAACAGCATAGCAGTAAACTCATAGACACTGAGAGGTGACTGGTGCTTACCATGGGGGAGGGGCTGGGTTGAGTGGGTGGGGAGGGGCACAAAATTTCTCAATCATAATATCAGTTGGTCACAGCAATTGGTAGTACAGCATGGAAAATATAGCCAGTGGTTCTGTAGCATCTTCCAATGTTGACAGATAAGTAACCGCACTAGTGGGGGTGAGGATTTAAGAATATGGGTAACTGTGGAACCACTGTGCTGTAAAGCTGAAACCAATATAAGATTGTGTACCAACTATACTTCACTAATAAAAAAATGAAGATTTTATTCCATTGGTTGTAATCCAATAATAGTATCATTATATTTTGCCCTTTTCACTTTGGTCATTGGGAACTCCTTCAGTCTGCCTCTATGCCTTCTTGATGTGTTCTCATCATTTTTCAGCACTTCCTTACGTTTTAGTTCCACAACATATTACAGGTTCTTCTTACATTTTACCTCCTTCACTCCAGAAATCAGCCATTTCTGCAAAAAGCCCGGATTTCTTTTTTGTTTCTGTTTTTTGTTTGTTTTTAACTGGTGAATGATAGACACAAAAATCTATATCCTTGGTGTAGTCATTGCTGTTGGGTGTCATTAGAGGCCCTCTCAGTTGTCAGAGCTAGGGATGTACCATATGCTAACATGCTTCTACATACACATTTATATGTATTTCTTTATCCGTTTGTGAATATACTGAAAGCCATGAATTCCAACTAATATCTCTAATTCTAATGCAACATTTAATGGTAATTCTAGGTTTCCCCCTTATTTGTATAACTCTTTTACAGTGCATCTCCTTATCCTTATATACTTATTTTTTTGTTAAATCCTAGTGTACATATAAAGAATATTAGAATTAATAACCTATCCTCCTGTCAGAAACAAGTTGACTAATTCAAGGACTATATATGTGTACAGTTCTTTTTATCTGTAGCCTCACAGAATTACAGTCAAAATACTGTTTTCTGAACTAGTTTGTTAGTTTGTTTTTATCCCTGTGATCCTTAATGTGGAATATTATTCATTTGTGATACAATTATTTTTATTCCATTTTGGGTTCCCCCAAAGTACTGAGTGTTTATTTGGTAAATAACATTATCATGGTTATAATAGTTGTAACTATACAAAAAGGTATTCTCATACGAGTATCCCTCTTCACTCACCCTAATATCTATATGGGAAACCAGTCTCTTGAGTTTTTGTTTTAGCTTTCCTGAAATTCTCTTGCACAAATGAACAGATACATAAATATTTTCCAATACTTTTTTTTCTCAAATGAAGAATAACATACTGTATATTCCTTTTTTTAAATTTTTTTTATTTTGGTATCATTAACCTACAATTACATGTGCAACATTATGGTTACTAAACTCCCCACTTCATCAGGTCCCCCCACCTACCCCATTACAGTCACTGTCCATCAGCGTAGCGAGATGCTGTAGAATCACTACTTGTCTTCTCTGAGTTGTACAGCCCTCCCCGCGCCCCCCCAACATTACGCCTGCTAATCGTACTGCCCCCTTTTCCCCCTTGTCCCTCCCTTCCCACCCATCCTCCCCAGTCCCTTTCCCTTTGGTAACTATTAGTCCATTCTTGGGTTCTGTGTGTCTACTGCTGTTTTGTTCTTTCAGTTTTTTTCTTTGCTCTTACGCTCCACATATGAGTGAAATCATTTGATATTTGTGTATATTCCTTTTTATACTTTTTTTCACTTAACATTAAGTATATCTTAAAAATTGCTCATCAGTAGAGATCTTCCTCATTATTGTTTACAGCTGTGTATTACTCTATTATGTGGATTTACCATAACTTATTTAACCACTCTGCTATGTATAAGCATTTAGACTTTTCCCAATATTTTGCAGTTACAAAAGTGATCCAGTGAATAGCTTTGTGCATATGTATTTTTGAGCTTTTAGGGGTGTATTTTCAAGGCAGATTGTTAGAAAGGAGATTACTAGATCAAAAAGCTAAGTGTACATATGGTTTTGTTAGATATTGCCAAGTTTCCCTCAATAAGCATTGTCCTAATTTGCTTTTCCAACAATGTATGAAAATGTTTTCCATGGCCCGGCCAACAGAATATGTTGTCCATATGTTTCAATTTTTGCCAATCTGATAGGTGAGAAATATCTCTGTGTTTTAATCTGTATTTCTCTAATTCAGAGAGAGTTTGAATATTTTTTTACATTCTTAATGTCCTTTTTTTTTGTGTAAGTTGTCTTTTTCCCATTTTTCCATCAGGTTTTGAGCTTTTTCCCATTTGATTTAATTTTAAGAGTTTTAATAATAGGGTTATTAGCCCCTTTTCTGTCATTTATGTTGCAAATATTTCTCACAGTTCGTCAGGTATCTTTTCACTTCATGGTATTTTTGCCCCACTAAATTTTTTTTGTTTTTTTATTGTATGACTTACCAGTATTTTTTCTTGTTATACTACAGTTAACAAGGAATTTACCCAGGTTTGTTTTTCTTTTAACACTTGTGAGGTTTTTTGTTGTTTTGTTTGTTTTACTTAGATTCCCAATCCATTTAGAGTTTATTCTTGTAGACTGTGTGAAGTTTGGATCTTAGTGTATGTCTTAATAAATAGAAATGACTAAATCTAATGTAGTCAGATTTACTGATCTTTTTTCCTTTCTGGTATATTTTTATATATGTGGCTAGCCAATTGTCTCAGTGCTATTTTTTTAGAAAGACTGTCCTTCCTTTACTGCTCTGCAGTGCCATCTTTGTCGGAAGTCAAGTGTCTGTTTATGTGTAGGTCTGTTTCTAGGTTCTCTGTGACACTGTACTGGCCTGCTTGCCTGTTGATAGGCCAACATCAAATTTTCTTTATTTCTGAAGCTTTATAAGAAATCTTGATATCTAATGGGGCCAGTCTTCTTATTTTGCTGTTCTTTAGTACAATCTTTTATATTTTTATTCTTTTGTTTTCCCATATACATTTTCTAATGGGCTTACCAAGTTTCTCAGATAAATCGTGTCAGGGTTGTTGACATTGTATTGGAAATTTTATGTGCTAACAACATTGAGATTCCTGTCCAGGAACATGCTGTGTTCTTTCGCTTATTTAGAGTTTCCCTTCCCTTCCTTTCTTTCCTCTTTTTTGCAAGTGTGCTCATAAGAGACTAAATATTTCCTTTCTTGTACTCTCACCATTCACTGCTGTTTTTAAAAAATTTAGGCTTTTTTTTAGAATTGTTTTATGTTTACAAAAATATGAGCTGAAAATACAGAGAGTTACAATATAGTCTCTGTTCCCAGCATATAGTTTCCCCTATTATAATCACCTAGCAGCTATAAACATCCAGGTGCAGGTTGTTAGGTGGACATAAGTTTCCAACTCATTTGGGTAAATACCAGAGTGTGATGTGAGATCATATGGTAAGAATATATTTAGTTTTGTAAGAAACTGCCAAAGTGTTCTTCAAAGTGATTGTACCACTTTGTGTTCCCACCAGCAATGAATGACGGTTCCTAGTGCCATACGTCCTCACTAGCATTTGGTGTTGTCAGTGTTCTGGATTTTAGCCATTCTAATAGGTGTGTAGTGGTATCTTGTTTTAATTTGAATTTCCTTAATGACATACCTTGTTCAGCATCTTTTCATATGCTTATTGCCATTTGTATATCATCTTTGGTGAGGTATCTTTTCAAGTCTTTGGCCCATTTTTAAATCAGCTTGTTTTCTTACTGTTGAGTTTTAAGAGTTCTTTGTGTATTTTAGCTAACAGTCCTGGATCAGATATGTCTTCTACAAATACATTTCCCAGTGTGTCGCTTGTCTTATTCTCTCTTGAACAACATTGCATTTTCATATCTAAGTGTGAGAGTTTATAACACTTCTAAGTGTACTGACTTTATTAAGTGAATTGGAAAATATTCCTTCTTTTTCTTTTCAATGAAAAATTTGTAAATGATTAGAATAAATTTTTCCCTAAATGTTTGGTAGAATTTGCTTAAGAATCCATCTAGACCTTTTGTTTTCTGTGTAGATATCATTAAAAATTTTTTATAGTAGTACAATTAGATATTCTATTTTTTCTTGTGTCAGTTTTAGTACATTGTATTTTTCCAGAAGTTTTTCCATTCTGAATTTTCAAACTTGTGAGTATAAAGGTGTTTATAATGTCCTCTTTTTATTTTTTAATATATGAAGGATGCACTCTCTTTGTTATTCTTGATACTGATTATTTATGCCTTATCTTCTTTGTTAGTCTCATTAGGGATTTATCAATTTAATATTTGTTTTAGAAGAAACAGATTTTAGTCTTTTTGGTCCTCTCTAGTCTATGTTTTCTCTTCATGAATTTCTGCTTCTTGTTTTGTTCTATTTTCTTTGGACTTAATTTACTGAATTTTCCTAACTTCTTAAGGTGGTTGCTTAATTTTTAGCATTTCTTCTTTTTTGATATATACATTTTGGGTTATAAATTTCTCAGTTGGATTTAGCTGCATCCTGCATGTTTTGATATATTGTTATTTTGTTCCTATTCAAAATATTCAACAATTTCCATTGGGGTTTTTCTCCTGTTGTATAGGTTATTTATCAGTGTCTTTTTGTCTTTTTAGATGTGAGGCTTTTCTGCTCATTTTTATGCTCTTGACTTCTTACTGAATTACTGTGTTCATAGACTATGCTCTAAATTGTTTTAAATTTGCCTTATGGCCCAGCATATGGTCAGTTTTTGTAAATGTTCAGTGTGTACATATTCAGTGGTTCATGTTTTATGTAACTGTTGGATGGTGTTCTATAGATTTTTGGTAATGGTGTTGCTGAGTTCTTCTGTATTCTTACTGCTTTTGTACTCTTTTTTTCCCCCCATCATTTACTGAGAGGGGAAAGGTAAAACTCCTATTCTGATTGTGGATTTGTTAAATTTCATCACATACATTTATTTGTTCATTGTTTTTACATATTCTGTAGCTGTGTTATTAGACGTTTATAAAGTTCTTGTCAAATTGAACCTGTGTTATTCTGAGGTATTTTCCTCTGCTTCAATAATACTTTTTACCTTGCCATTTTCTTTGTCTGAAATAATATAGTTACACATTATGGTGGTTATTTATTCTCTGAATATCGGTAGCTCAACATTTCTTCTTACATCTTTGCAAAATGTATTAATTTCACTCAATATATATTTTACTTAACCAAACATCATTTTAAGGTAATTTATTTCTATTGTCACACAGATTCTTTATTTAAACATGTTATTGCTTTTAATAGTGGTGAGGTTTTTTGACTTGTTTGCATGTTTTTACAAACATCTAGAGCATTTTGTCATGTCTATACTAGGGTTTAGAAGACAAACCAGAATAGAAAAGTGTAGGCTATGAAAAGTCTCTAAAGATAATCATAAGCTTACTCATTGGCTCATCTAAGTTTTATCTGGGCGTAAGGGCATATGCTGTTTTTATTTACATCCTGCTGTAAGTCTCAAAGAATAATGTAGGCCTTATCAATAATATATATTTTCTTAAATTCAAAAGGGCACTGTTGATTTCCATATTAAGTACATTAGTTTTCTCCTTTTTTCTAGTAGTAAAAGGAGGTGGAGATTTGTAAGTCAGATTTCAAGATACTCAAGATAAAATTGTGTGGCAATTGAAAATATCTGTTAGTGGGTATTGTAAATATGTCCTATGGACAGAACAGTTAATTTTTAGTTGTTTAGCTTATTTTAATTTTTAAAAAGATTCCCTTTTCCTCTTTTTAACTTACTTTGAAATAATTATAGACTCAGTTTCCTTTTTATAATTGAATATAGTTGATATATGATCTTATATTGGTTTCAGCTTTACAGCACAATGGTTCCAGTTACCCATATTAAATCCTCACCCCAACTAGTGCAGTTACTTATCTGTCAACATGGGAAGATGCTGCAGAACCACTGGCTATATTTTCCATGCCATACTACCAATCGCTGTGACCAACTGATATTATGTTGAGAAATTTTGTGCCCCTCCCCACCCACTCAACCCAGCCCTTCCCCCATGGTAACCACTGGTCACTTCTCAGTGTCTTTGAGTCTACTGCTATGTTGTTCATTTTGCTTTGTTTTGTTTTTAGATTCCACAAGTAAGTGAACTCATGCAGTATTTGTCTTTCTCTGCCTGGCTTATTTCACTTAGCATAATACCTGCTAGGTCCATCCACGTTGTTGCAAATGGCAGGATTTCATTTTGATTTTATGGCTGAATAATATTCTGTTGTGTATACCTACCATCTACTCTTTATCCATTCATCTGCTGATGGGCACTTTGGTGGTTTCCGTATCTTGGCTATTGTAAATAATGTGACAATAAACATATGGGTGCATATATCTTTTTTTGGGGGGGGGCAAATTCCTAAAAGTGGAATTAATGGGTTGTATGGTATTTCTGTTTTTAGTTTTTGAGGAACCTCCATATTGCCTTCCACACTGGCTGCACCAATTGACATTCCCACCAAAAGCATGGTGGGAATCCTCGCTTACACTTGCCATTTCTCATCTTTTGGGTAGTGGCCATTCTGAGTGTGGGGTTATACTCATTGTGGTTTTGATTTGCATCTCCCTGATCATTGGCAGTGTGGAATATCTTTTCATGTGCAAGTTGGCCATCTGTATTTCTTCTTTGAAAAAATGCCTGTTAAGATCCTCCTTCCATTTTTTAGTTGGGTTATATGTGTTTTTTGTGTTGAGTTGTATGAATTCTTAATGTATTTTGGATGTTATTGGATGAATAGTTTACAAATACATTTTCACATATTGTGGGTTGTGTTTTTGTTCTGTTAATGGTGTCCTTTGCTGTACAGAAGCCTTTTAGTTTGATATAGTCCCACTTGTTCATTTTTTTATTTTGTTTCCCTTGCCCAAGGAGATGCGTCCAGGAAAAAAGCTGCTCATGCATATCTTCAGGAAATTTTTACCTATGTTTCCTTCTAAGAGTTTTATGGTTTCATGTCTTACATTTCACCTTTTTATTGCTACTTTCTAAAAACATCTTTGATAGCCACACTATAGAAGTATTTAGTTACAAGCAAATATTTTGGGAGTTGTTAGCATTTATATAAAGATTATATTATTGTTCACCAAAGTTAAGGACAAAACAGTTGCCTGGTACTAAATGAATCACAGTTTCAGTTTTAACACATATAGTTCCACATACAAACAATTGCCTTAATCAGTGACGAATTAATGCCTTACTGTCGGGATTTAAATTGTGTGATTGTGATATTATAGCAAGTACCCTGTCATCATAAAATGATTTGTTATTTGACAATAATTATATAATTTGGCAAAATAATTTCTTGAAAGGTAAAATCATTTTAAGAAATGTCCCATCTTAAAACTGGGAATTGTTCTCTCAAAGTGTTAGTTATTTTATGCATAGCATGCATAAATTATGATATATATTAAACCTCGCTCAAGTGATGGTGGTAATATAAATCTATGTTAAGGAATAATGGGCACATGAATGAGAAGGAACAGTATTTTAAAAGTGAAATATATATAATAATGCTGTGTAATTGATATACCTAAGAAATTTCTTGTTTAGGGAAAGGTAGTCATAAGATAGGCAAGTTGGAAGAAGGGGGACACACTAATAGAATATTGGTAAGCTTCCTGAAATGCATATGCATAGTAACCAGAGACATATTCTCTTATTTCTTTAGCATCTATTTCTGTGAACAGTGACTATTTCTTCTGAAAGGGGTTTGTCAGGGTTTTTATGAACATGTTATTTAGGAACTAAATTACTACTGCTATATATAACTAACATTAAATTTGCAATACTAGCAATGATTTGTGAGAGATTTGAAGTTTTGTTGTTTGGATTAATTTCTTATTTGTCAGTGATGGCTAAGAAGTTCTCTATTTCATAGTTGAGATTTAGGGATATTTCCTATGATTTCTACCTGTACCCAGTGAACAAATGCCTTTAGTCATGTTTATAACCTTTAACAGTATGCTGAAATGAATTACTACAAGTATCACTGATATTCCAAACTTAAGAACCTCTTGGCTATATTGGTTTAATTCAGGATTGTGTTCATTAGCGATTAACATTCTTTTAGTGGTCTTTAGTCCTTTACAGGCCTTTAAAGAATGTCAGGGAGCAGAGGATATTCCTAGGAGACTGAATATCTACTTTATTTAATAAAATCTAACGTGCTTTGAGAGTATGTTTTCTTACTCTTAGTAGACTCTTACCTCACAGTTGACAGTGATTATGAGACACAGTAGAGTATCAGAGGCATCCTAATATCAGAGAAGTTCAAATATGAAGGAATACGTATCCTCAAATTTTTGAAGTCACTAACTAAACGTAAAAGGATGGTTATGATACGCTTCTGTTCTACTTTTTTATGATTAGACCAATATGGTATACTGAGAATTTTCCACTTGAGTGTTTTGAGTTGGCAATTTTTTTCTTCACTTTAGATATTCAGATTCATGCAATAGAATTAACTGCCGTCCTAGAGATCATATTTTGCCTGCCATAAAAGCCTCTTCACTTTCATTATCTGGACTCTGAGGACATGTGTCTTGGCCTAATTGCTTTACACAAGGGTATAGACAAATAATCTTGTTTTTGGTATACGTTATATACAGTAATGTTAAGATTGGACTTGTATTGATTTACTCACAGTATCCATTAGGAAAATATATATGGCAAAAGACAAATGAGATAAACGCAGAAACATTTCCTTTAATTTTGTTCTTCGCATATCCCATACCACTACATTCTCCACAAGCACAGTTCTAATGATGGTATTTCTCATTCACAATGTTTCAATGCAGTAAAAAATGCTGGGCCTCTTTGAAGTATAAATAGGGATGGATGATGCAGGGAAGGTAACTCTTATTTTTTTCCCATCACCTGTATGCTTTGATTTTTATTTTCATGTGCATTTATTATTTTTATAAGAAGTAAGTATATCTTTAAGATGTACTCCATATTGCTTATTGAACAAAGATACAACATTTGACATTCTTCATGGTCCATTTCTAACTTTGTTGGGTTTTCTTCTCCAGCTAAACTATCCCTTACTCCAGCCATACTTGTCTGGTTTTTGTCTCAAATCTTCTGCATTCTCAGGACTTTGTTTAAACTTCTCCCTTTGCCTTATCCACCCTTTAAGGCTAAGTCCAAATCCCACCTATTTGAATTTTCCAAATCCCTCCATAGCAAGTACTGCTTATTCCTCTATATTGCAGTGGTGAATACCTCTATATATTGCAATTCCCAGAGACCACTTTTTCTTGGGGTTAGTTATTTATGTGTCTAGTTTTCCCCTTATATTTTGGGACTGAATTGTTTAGTTTTGTATTATCTCCTAGGATACATAGGATGGACATACAATGAGTGTTTCTTGAATTGAATTTTTATTGATTTTTAAAATATACACATTACTTCTTTTAATTCTATCCTAGAGAGACACTATATAGTAATTTTGCAAGAATTGCTAATTTTTTAGAGTATTCTACATTTAAGTTTCCATTCTCAACATTTATCTGTTATTTTGTGAAGTATAGGAATTACTTGCTGGTTACTGTCCCATAGTGCAAAAGATAAGAATAATTGCAAATATTGAATTCAAACTGTTGAATCTATAATAGTTTTTTCAGTCTATCTGTTATACAGATTTTGATGATTCTGCAACCTTACATTTAAGGAAGAGTATTTTTTAAATGATTTTTTTTCCCACGTGGCCATGTATTTTTAATTAACCGTTGGGTTTTCAGTTTTGATTGCCCTGCCTGATGATCCATCGCTCATTGCAGAGCAAACAAAGTATGGTGGTCCCCATTCCAGAGTCTGAACACACCCCCACCCCACACACAACCCTGGCTTTGCACACCTCTGCACAGAGCCAATGGGGTTCAAACTTGCGCACTCCCACAGCTCTGAGCTGACAGCGGGATCACCTGGCTGGTGGGCATCCACCAGGTGAGCTCGGAAGTCTGTGTGCTTAATGTTACAGGTTCCTGCAGAAATGTCTAAAATGATTTTTTATCCCTTTGTAGGTTACTTCCTCAGAATATTGGCCTTCTCTATGTTGGAGGTTATGAAAGACCCTTTGCACAGATCAAGGTATGATTGTTCAGTTTTCAGTATACTTTTCCTAGATAAGTTTATTTGCCCAGACTCCACCAAAAGCCTGCAAATAACTATCAACAAATCAAAAGTATTATGGATGTGAATTATTAATTCTGTTTTCTTTTGCATGTTTCTGCTGAGGAAATAATTCAGTTTTTCGAAGAATTATTTTATTTAATTTCTATGTATTTTTTAAATTTTCGACTAAGGTATTACTGATATACACTCTTATGAAGGTTTCACATGAAAAAACAATGTGGTTACTACATTTAACCATATTATCAAGTCCCCACCCATACTTCAATGCAGTCACTGTCCATCAGTGTAGTAAGATGCCACAGATTCACTATTTGCATTCTCTGTGCTACACTGTTTTCCCCGTGAATCCCCCACACCATGTGTACTGAACAAAATATCCCTCAATCCCCATCTGCCTCCCTCCCTCCCCACCTGCCCTCCCACACCTCTCCCCTTTGGTAACCACTAGTTCCTTCTTGGAGTCTCTGAGTCTTCTGCTATTTTATTCCTTCAGATTTGCTTCATTGTTATACTCAACAAATGAGGGAAATCATTTGGCACTTGTCTTTCTGCTCCTGGCTTATTTCACTGAGCATAATATCCTCCAGCTTCATCCATGTTGTTGCAAATCGTAGGATTTGTTTCTTTCTTATGGCTGAATAGTATTCCTTAGTGTATATGTTCCACATGGCCACTTAGGTTGCTTCCATATCTTGGCTATTGTAAAAAGTGCTGCAATAAACATAGAGGTACATATGTCTTTTTGAATCTGAGAAGTTGTATCCTTTGGGTAAATTCCAAGGAGTAGGATTCCCTGGTCAAATGGTATTTCTATTTTGAGTTTTTTGAGGAACCTCCATATTGCTTTCCACAATAGTTGAACTAGCTTACATTCCCACCAGCAGTGTAGGAGGGTTGCCCTTTCTCTGCATCCTCGCCAGCATTTGTTGTTCTTAGTCTTTTGGATGGTGGCCATCCTTACTGGTGTGAGGTGATATCTCATTGTGGTTTTAATTTGCATTTCCCTGATGATTAGTGATGTGGAGCATCTTTTCCTGTGTCTGTTGGCCATCTGAATTTCTGCTTTGGAGAACTGTCTCTTCATATCCTCTGCCCATTTTTTAATTGGGTTATTTGTTTTTTGGGTGTTGAGGCGTGTAAGTTCTTTATATATTTTGCATGTTAACCCCTTGTCGGATATGTCATTTACAAATATATTCTCCCATACTGTAGGATGCCCTTCTGTTCGGTTGATGGTGTCCTTTGCCGTACAGAAACTTTGTAGTTTGATGTACATCATTCCATGAGTTCATATTTGCTTTTATTTCCCTTGCTCGAGGAGATGCGTTCAGGAAGAAGTCGCTCATGCTTATATTCAGGAGATTTTTGCCTATGTTGTCTTCTAAGAGTTTTATGGTTTCATGACTTACATTCAGGTCCTTGATCCATTTTGAGTTTACTTTTGCATATGGGGTTAAACAATAATCCAGTTTCATTCTCTTGCATGTAGCTGTCCAGTTTTGCCAATAACAGCTGTTGAAGAGGCTGTCATTTCTCCATTGTATGTCCATGGCTCCTTTATCATATATTAATTGACCATATATGGTTGGGTTTATATCAGGGCTCTCTAGTCCATTCCATTGGCCTATGGGTCTGTTCTTGTGCCAGTACCAAATTGTGTTGATCACTGTGGCCTTGTAGAAGAGCTTGAAGTTGGGGAGCATAATCCCCCCAGCATTATTCTTCCTTCTCCGGATTGCTTTGGCTATTTGTGGTCTTTTGTGGTCCCATATGCATTTTAGAATGATTTTCTCCAGTTTGTTGAAGAATGCTGTTGGTATTTTGATAGGAATTGCATTGAATCTGTATATTGCTTTAGGCAGGATGGCCATTTTGACAATATTAATTCTTCCTATCCATGAGCATGGGATGTTTCCATTTATTGGTATCTTCTTTAATTTCTCTCAGGAGTGTCTTATAGTTTTCAGAGTATAGGTCTTTCACTTCCTTGGTTACGTTTATTCCTAGGAATTTTATTCTTTTTGATGCAACTGTGAATGGAATTGTTTTCCTGATTTCTCTCTGCTAGTTCATTGTTAGTGTATAGGAATGCCACAGATTTCTGTGTATTAATTTTGTATCCCACACTTTGCTGAATTTAGATATTAGATCTAGTAGTTTTGGAGTGGATTCCTTAGGGTTTTTTATGTACAATATCATGTCATCTGCAAACAGGGACAGTCTAACTTCTTCCTTGCCAATCTGGATGCTTTTTATTTCTTTGTGTTGTCTGATTGCTGTTGCTAGGA
Source organism: Smutsia gigantea (assembly GCA_032199065.1). Lineage (NCBI taxonomy): Eukaryota > Metazoa > Chordata > Mammalia > Pholidota > Manidae > Smutsia > Smutsia gigantea. Next base: position 153,884 of record JAVSCE010021688.1, on the reverse strand, counting down.
CCTCCAGTACAATATTGAATAGAAGTGGGGAGAGTGGGCATCCTTGTCTTGTTCCCAATCTTAAAGGAAAAGCTTTCAGCTTCTCGCTGTTAAGTATAATGTTGGTTGTGGGTTTGTCATATATGGCCTTTATTATGTTGAAGTACTTGCCCTCTATACCCATTTTGTTGAGAGTTTTTATCATGAATGGATGTTGAATTTTGTCAGATGCTTTTTCAGCATCTATGGAGATGATCATGTGGTTTTTGTCCTTCTTTTTGTTGATGTGGTGGATGATGCTGATAGATTTTCGAATGCTGTACTATCCTAGCATCCCTGGAATAAATCCTACATGATCATGATGGATGATCTTTTTGATGTATTTTTTAATTCAGTTTGGTGATATTTTGTTGAGTATTTTTTCATCTATGTTCATCAGGGATATTGGTCTGTAATTTTCTTTTTTTGTGGTGCCTTTGCCTGGTTTTTGTATTAGAGTGATGCTGGCCTCATAGAATGAGTTTGGGAGTATTCCCTTTTCTTCTGCTCTTTGGAAAGCTTTAAGGAGGATCGGTATTAGGTCTTCACTAAATGTTTGATAAAATTCAGCAGTGAAGCCATCTGGACCAGGCATTTTGTTGTTAGGTAGGTTTTTGATTACCAGTTCAATTTCGTTGCTGGTCATTGGTCTGTTCAAATTTTCTGTTTCTTTTTGGGTCAGCCTTGGAAGATTGTATTTTTCTAGAAAGTTGTCCATTTCTTGTAGATTATCCAGTTTGTTAGCATGTGATTTTTCATAGTATTCTCTCATAATTCTTTGTATTTCTGTGGTGTCTGTAGTGATTTTTCCTTTCTCATTTCTGATTCTGTTTATGTGAGTAGACTCTCTTTTTCTTGATAAGTCTGGCTACGGGTTTATCTATTTTGTTTATTTTCTTGAAGAACCATCTCCTGCTTTCATTTCTTCTTCCTATTGTTTTATTCTTCTCGATTTTATTTCTTTCTGCTCTAATCTTTATTATGTCCCTCCTTCTACTGACTTTGGGCCTCATTTGTTCTTCTTTTCTAGTTTCATTAATTGTGCGTTTAGACTGTTCATTTGGGATTGTTCTTTCCTGAGGTAGCTTGTATTGCAATGTGCTTTGCTCTTAACACGGCCTTTGCTGTGACCCACAGATTTTTTGGTATTGAATTATTGTTGTCATTTGTCTCCATATATTGCTTGATCTCTGTTTTTATTTGGTCATTGATGCATTGCTTATTTAGGAGCATGTTGTGAAGCCTCCATGTGTTTGTGGGATTTTTCATTTTCTTTGCATAATTTATTTCTAGTTTCATACCTTTGTGGTCTGAGAAACTGGTTGGTACAATTCCAGTCTTTTTGAAATTACCGAGGCTCTTTTTGTGCCCTAGTATATGATCTGTTCTTGAGAATGTTCCATGTGCACTTTAGAAGAATATGTATTCTACTGCTTTTGGGTGTAGAGTTCTGTAGATGTCTGTTAGGTCCATCTGTTCTGTTGTGTTGTTCAGTGCCTCTGCCTCCTTACTTATTTTCTGTCTCGTTGATCTGTGCTTCACAGTGAGTGGGGTGTTCAAGTCTCCTAGAATGAATGTATTGCATTCTATTTCTTCTTTTAATTCTGTTAGTATTTGTTTCACATATGTAGTTGCTCCTGTGTTGGTTGCATAGATATTTATAATGGTTATATCTTCTTGTTGGATTGACCCTTTTATCATTATGTAATGTCCTTCTTTGCCTCTTGTGACTTTCTTTGTTTTGAAGTCTATTTTGTCTGATACAAGTACTGCAACTCCTGCTTTTTTCTACCTTATATTTGCATGAAACATCTTTTTCCATCCCTTCACTTTTAGTCTGTGTATGTCTATGGGTTTAAAGTGAGTCTCTTGTAGGCAGCATATAGATGGGTCTTGTTTTTTTATCCATTCTGTGACTCTATGTCTTTGATTGGTGCATTCAGTCCATTTACATTTAGGGTAATTATTGATAGGTGTACTTATTGGCATTGCAGGCTTTAGATTCATGGTTACCAAAGGTTAACTTCCTTACTATCTAAGAGTCTAACTCACTTAATGCAATTACAAACACAATCTAAAGGTTCTTTTTTTCTTCTTCTTCCTTTTGCTTCCTCCTCCATTCTTTATATATTACATATCATATTCTGTACTCTTTGTGTATTCTGTGATTGACTTTGGAGATAGTTATTTTAATTTTTGCATTTGCTTCATAATTAGCTGTTCTACTTTCTTTACTGTGGTTTTATTACCTCTGATACCATCTGTTAAACCTTAGGAACACTTCCATCTATAGCAATCCCTCCAAAATACACTGTAGTGATGGTTTGTGGGAGGTAAATTCTCTCAGCTTTTGTTTATCTGGAAATTGTTTAATCCCACCTTCAAATTTAAATGATAATCTCTCTGCTTAAAGTATTCTTGGTTCACGGCCCTTCTGCTTCATTGCATTAAATACATCGTGCCACTCCCTTCTGGCCTGTAAGGTTTCTGTTGAGAACTCTGATGATAGCCTGATGGGCTTTCCTTTATATATCTTATTTCTCTCTCTGGCTGCTTTTAATAGTCTGTCCTTATCCTTGATCTTTGCTATTGTAATTACTATATGTCTTGGTGTTGTCTTCCTTGGGTCCCTTGTGTTGGGAGATGTGTGTATCTCCATGGCCTGAGAGACTATCTCCTTCCCCAGATTGGGGAATTTTTCAGCAATTACCTCCTCAAAGACACTTTCTATCCCTTTTTCTCTCTCTTCTTCTTCTGGTACCCCTAATAATGTGAGTATTGTTCCGTTTGGATTGGTCATACAGTTCTCTCAATATTCTTTCATTCTTAAAGATCCTTTTTTCTCTCTGTGGCTCAGCTTCTTTGTATTCCTCTTCTCTAGTTTCTATTTCATTTATTGTCTCCTACACCATATCCAATCTGCTTTTAATACCATCCATTGTTCTCTTCAATGATTGCATCTCTGACCGGAATTCATTCCTGAGTTCTTGAATATCTTTCCGTACCTCCATGAACATGTTGATGATTTTCAATTTGAACTCCCTTTCAGGAAGAGTCATGAGGTCGATGTCATTTAAATTTTTCTCATGAGTGGTATTATTATTTTTTTTGATCTTTAAACAAAACCAAGCTGCTTTAATATTAAACTTTCTGTTGGGTCTCCAAAAGAAACCATTACATAACTTCAATGAGCCTAAGTACACATGGAGTTTGCCTCTGGGGCTCTGTTCTGAGAAGGATATGTACCTTTCTTTGAGGGCGCTAAAACATGCACAAGCTACACAAACACAAATACCATGACCTTGACAATGCACTCTCACGTTTTAGTTACGAGAGCCTGACACAGAGAAGACCCTGTAGCCTGCTCCCGGCTAGGCAAATGGGCAGACTGAGATTCAACTAACATTGAGGACTTCCTGCTTTCTTCTCATGAGTGGTATTAATAATTTTACTCTGAACCAGATTCCTTTTGCGTTTCATATTTGTATATGGCTCCTTCCAGTGCCCAGAAGCTCTACTCCCTGGACCTGCTCAGCCCATGAAGGAATGTCAGGGTTCACAGGGGGTGGTATTGATGCCTGGTGGGAGGAAAGGAGTGTTTCCTGCTTCCCAGCTGCTATGCCTGTCTTCACTGCCCGAAGCAGTGGTCTGAGCACAGAGGTATAAGCCCCTATGCTTTGCATTTGTAATTGCTGTAGAGAGATCTTCTCTCTGGCTGGACTAACGCCAAGGTAGGGTTTCCTGGTTTGCGAGCCAGGGGGGGCTGGCCGGAAGACAGGCGCAGTAGGCTGTGTATCACAGAGGGGGTCCTTGGAGCTGTGTAGCCAGTCAGGGAGCTGGAGCTCCTGAAGATCATCTAAGGAGGAATATTTCTTTTTCCTCCTTAAATATGAGAGTCTATATGACAAATCTCCCAACCTGCTGGGCAGAGTGCACCCGGACAATTTTGTCTACCTGTCCTCTCTCCTGAGCAGTAAGCTCTGTGCAATCCTTGCCCCTTTAGCAGCCCTCTTGCTAAGGGCTTCCTTGTTAGGAAATCTCTCAGACTGCCCACCTTTCTTTTGTCCCAGAGCAGCCGGATACAGATCCCTGCTTTTCACAAGCAGCTGAAATCTCAGTCTCTCCAGGAATTCTGCCTGTCTTAGCTTTCCAACCCCATAATCACGAGAGTATCATGCAAGCACTGTGAATTGTAGGTTTGTGCTCCCAGAGCAGATCTCCGGAGTTTGGTATTCAGCAGTCCCAGGTCTCCACTCCCTCCTTACTTGGTTTCTCTTCCTCCCGCCCGCCCGTGAGCTGGGGTGGGGGAAGGACTTGGATCCCCTGGGCTACAGCTTTGGTATGTTACCCTGTTCTGTGAGTTCTGCTCTTTTCTCCAGGTGTATGCAGTCTGGCGCAGTCCTCTTTCCTGTAGCTCTTTCTGGATTAGTTGTATTAATTATATTTTCATATTATATGCAGTTTTAGCAGGAAGCCTCTGTCTCACCTCTCATGCTGCCAACTTTAATCCGTTTTAGGCATTTTTTAATGAAAAATCTCATCTGGGCTATCGAAGCATCAGCATTTTTTTGTATACCTCTATTAACTTAAAATACTCAGAAGTCTATTACAAGTATCTTAAATTATGGATCCTCTTGAGCCTTTCTGATTCATTATGACAAACATTCGGGAACATATTTTTTCTTCTATTTTTAATATTACTGGACCAAATGTTGAATTGGCAAGAGTCCCTTCATGAACTTCCCTCACTGTCGTACTCACTGAATTCAGCAGTATAACCAGAAACCCTAATAAGTTTGTGCAGGAACATTTCTGAAAGCCCAATTTTTTTCTGTCCGTTGGTTTGGAAAATCCTGTTACTCCTTATTAGAACTGAAATAACTAAAATGTGACAGGCTTCTCTGATATATTTTGGGAAGGGTAGAATTTGTGTGTGTATGCGTGCATGTTTGTGCACATTCATGTGTGCGTGTGTTACCTGTTTCAAAAGCACAGCCTGTGTATGTATGAGGGTAATTCTGTAATTCCTCCGTCATTCACCTGGTTCATTAACATAACATTTTCTTTATCCAGGCCTTTCCTAACAATCTGAGTGACAGAGGTCAATCCTTTGTCAACCCTTTATGCCTGGATAATCAACTCAATAGAGAAAGGTCCATTATTTTAGGGCATCTTTTTTCTTTGATGTTGCTGTGGGAAAGATTTCTCTCATACACTGTGAAAAGATTTTTTATGCTTATTAATTGTTGAAGTTCTTCCATAATTTCTGTGGTTCTTATAAAAATGCTATATAGATCCCTACCTAATTAGAATACATATTAGTTAATTGAAAAACAATTTAAAAATCATATTTTAAATGCTTGAGATTAGGCTAGGGATTTTTAAGGTTAATTTCCTCCCTTGCCTTGCAGCTGACATGTTTTGGGCATATTTTACCAGTATTTGTCATGTTCATTTTTCTGGCTTTAAACTAAATGTAATGATACTATGTTGTATGGCATACATGTGAGATATAACTTTTAATACATGGAAACTGCTTTGCTTTTCTTAACTTACTGGTTGCTGAAATTTTTTTTTTTTATAAATCAAAATAGGAAGTTATTCCCTTGAATATTTTGGAAAAGAAATTCTCAGTAACATGACAGGACTACATATGAGTGGCTTGGTGTTAGAGGCTCTTTTGTTAAAGAGACATTTTATAATTATATTTCTAAAAAGGAGCTCCATTTTATAAAGATCAGAAAGACAAAGATAAAAACAGTAAAAGGATAAATATTTGGACAAATGTTAAATGAATTCAGAAATTTGCTATAGCATGGCAGTAGGTATCTGTACTATTAATATATAACATGAGTCATTACAACCATTCTCATACACACACTCCTCTCTCTCCCATTATTACTTATCTTTTAGTTTTAGTTTTCTACCCAAGCCCTAAGGACACAGATATGTACAAATTTGGGGCTTCATTTTAGTCTTAGACCAGTACATCTGCATGGTAGTGTTAGGTTTCCTTATTTTTAGGTTAAGTTATTCCAACATACCTTTTATTTCTTAACATCTTCTAAAGTCATCAGAATGATCTTTTCCCAATAAGCTCAGTCTTTTTATGTATCACTTTCAACCAGGGCAGTGTCTCTGTTTTCAGATCATTGATCCCTTTCAGAATCCTGTGGAAGCTTATGGATCCTTTCCCTAGAAAAAATTACACACACATGTGCTTTTATTTATAATTTCAGAGGGTTCATGGATCCCATTGGATGCATTTAAGGACCCCAAATTAAGTAGCCTGCAAAGTGAATAAAATATGTTTTCCCAATTTTTCAGTTAGCTAAAAAGGTATAGAAATCCTAAATTTAAGTTTTTTGGGGGAATTTGTCATCTGAAGAACTTGAGTTTACACATGCATGATTATTATCTTGTTTATCCTAAAATATAATAAATACTGATCGTTTTATATTGAGTTATAAATCAGAGTGAGAGAAGTAACCTACATATCTACAGTGATTGTTTTGTGCTACAAATGAAGCAGATTTCACCCTCATTGAAGACTAATCTTTTTCAGCTTCAAGTTTCTAAATTACTAGACTGTGCATGACTTAGGGTTTTCTTAAAGAGATATGGTTCATTATACTTTTATATTCAGTCTTTGAAATTACAAGGGGAAGTTTTGATTAAAATAAAAATTTGCTTAATCTCTATTTCTATGCTTTCAACCTGTTAAAAGTATTTCTGAAGTCTCTTATTTGGGTGGAAGTTATGTCTGTATTTCTTTGCATAATACCTTTATCTTGATTGTGTTAATATTCATGGCTTATTTTTGTAGCCATGTTTAAGTAATAGTATACATTTTATACCTATACTGTGTTATTTTCTAGAGCATTCACAGTCAATAGTAAAAATCTTAATACTATTTTCATAGGTTTCTAGACATGGATGCTTCACTTAGCAGCCAGAATCCATAAAACCAAGAAGGACTGAATCCTTTCAACATCACTTTTAACCAACTCGAGGATTATTATGGACACTCAAGGCCACAGAGCTGTCCCTTCCCACAGAGCTTGGTATTAGTTACCTCTTCCAGTTCTGACAGCCCAAGAAGTCTGAGAGGCTGAGAGTCAGACAGTTTCCTTTGACACTACAGAATGGCTAAAAAGTGTCTTCAATATTTTAACTATGAATTCCATGCAGCAGCCATATGTGAAAGTAGGGAATGGAACCATTATTCTGAGGCAGTTATTTTATAGCCAGAGTAGCAAAGTTTTCCCTGCCTCAGAGCCTAGCTCTGTCCTTGCTGAGGGACTCCATGCCATTATTCATAGTCTCATACTCTAAGCTTTCTTAGCTTGAAATTTTAAAAATCTCTTTACAGCTGAGGAAATACAAGATTGGTGTTTGCTTTGATATGTATATGCAATAGATGCAAAGAAACAGTGATCACTTCTTCATTTTTGAAATCACTAGAGAATTCATCAAACCATTCCCTCATGCTCTTTTCTATTTAAAAGGAAGTAGAATATTTTTCCTTTAAGTTATATTGAGCTCAGATTGTTATTTGTTATTTAAAAATATTTTTGAGATGGCTAACAACTTTTAGGGTCAATTAAATTTATGATCAATTAAATTTAAAGGTAAAGTATTATTTGGGATCTATCATGAAATGACTGAAAAACAGTAGGAAATCTGATTTGGTTTGATTATTGACTGGCAATCTTTAAGAAAATATTTGGCTTCAAAAGATCAATTTTTTTTTTTACTTAAAGAAATTATTTAACACCCATATTGTAAATCTTTAAAATATCTAAAGTATTACATCAGACAAAAATGCAGTCGCCAGAACTGAGTATTCTAGTTTAGTAGCTTCTGAACTTTTCATCATGATCTGTAGGAATGTAAGACATGTATTTCCTGAGGTTCTAGTACTCATACACATACAATGTTTATACACACTGCAAACCAAAGTTCCAAAGTAAGTGTGGAACAAAGCTATATCATCCATTTTGTTTTATTTTTCTGTTCATTTGGTTTTTAAATGCTGGTCTCAATCCATTAAATTAACTTCTCTCTTGAAAATGGGTTACAACTCAGTTTGGCAAACACTGCTGCAGGGTAGATAGATCTTGTCCAGCTAATGCTGTCTCTTTGTCTGGTTTTGGTATTAGAGTGATACTGGCCTCATAGAATGTTTTGAAAGTATTCCCTCCTCTTCTATTTTTTGAACTACTTTAAAGTTTGGTATTAGCCCCTCTTTAAATGTTTGGTAGAATTCACCTGTGAAGCCATCTGGTAATGGACTTTTTTGTTGGGAATTGTTTGATTACAATTCAGTTTTGTTACTGGTAATTGGTCTGTTCAGATTTTCTGTTTATTCCCAGATCAATCTTGGAAGGTTGTATTTTTCTTTTTTCATTTCTTCTAGGTTGTCCATTTTATTGGCATATAATTTTTCATAGAATTCTCTTACAGTTCTTTGAATTTCTGTTGTGTTAGTTGTAACTTCTTTTTTCATTTCTGATTTTATTTACTTGTGTCCTTTCTTTCTTGATAAGTTCTCTATTTTGTTCACTTTCTTGGAGAACAGCTTTTGATTTCATTGTTTTTTTTATTTTTTATTTTCTTATTCTCTATTTTATTTATTTCTGCTCTGATCTTTATTATGTCCCTTCTTCTACTAAACTTTGTGCTTTGTTTGTTCTTTTTCTAGTTCTTTTAGTTGTGAGGTTAGATTGTTTATTTCAGATTGTTCTTGTTTCTTGAAGCAGGCCCGTATTACTGTGTACTTCCCTCTTAGAACTGCTTTTGCCACATCCCACATATTTTGAACTGTTGTATTTCTCTTTTCATTTGTTTCCATGTATTGTTTGATTTCCTCTTTGATTTGTTCATTGATCCATTGATTATTTAGAAGCATGTTGTTTAGCCTCCTAGTGTTTGTGTTTTTTCAGGTTTTCTTCATGGAATTTATTTCTAGCTTCATACCATTGTGATCTGAAAAGATTCTGATATAATTTCAATCTTCTTGAATTTTTTGAGGCTTTTTTTGTGTCCTAATACCTGATCATTTCTGGAGAACATTCCATGTATGTTTGAGAAGAATGTGCATTATATTACTTTTGGGTGGAGTGTTCTGTGCATACCAGTTAAGTCCATCTGGTCTAATGTTTGTTCAGTACTACTGTTTGCTTATTTATTCTCTGTCTGGATGATCTGTCCACTGATTTAAGTGGGGTGTTAAGTTCCCTTGCTATTATTGTGTTGCTGTCTGTTTCTCCCTTTAGGTCTGTTAGTATTTGCTTTATTTATTTAGGTGCTTCTATGTTGGGTGCATAGATTTTTACAATTGTTACATACTATTGTTGGGCTGATCCCTCATGCATTGTTTAATAACAAATCACATAGTAATTGCAGGCTAGCATTCCAAGAAGCAATCTGTAGTAGTGATATCATCTCCTTCAGTTTTTACCAACCTGCTTTTAGCAGTGTTATTTCCCGAATGGAGCAACTCTTAAGGCCTATAGTCACAGGTTTCAGTTTGAGCATTTTTGTCTTCATGCCCCTAGAAAACTTTACAAAACTATAAGCCTGTAGGATCTTGGGTACTTCTGTATCCTCAGCATTTATCCTAGTGCCTGGGACATAAAAAACCCTAAATATTTGTTAACTTTACTGTTGAAAAGTGCCTAGAAAACCAATTTTTTTTTCTTCATTGAAGTACAATTAGCATATTAGTTTCAGGTGTACAACATAATGATTTGATATTTGTATACATTGCAAATTGATCATCACAATACTTGTAGTTACTTCTGTCACCTTGCATAATAACAAAAAAGTTTTTTTCTTATAATGAGGGCTTTTAAGATCTACTCTCTTAGCAACTTTCAAATATGCCATACAGTATTATTAACTATAGACCCTTCTGTGCATTACATCCCCATGACTTATTTATTTTGTAACTGGAATATTGTACCTTTTGGCCCTCTTCACCCATTTCTCCCATTTCCTACCCACTGCCTCCGGCACCCATCAGTATATTCTCTGTGCCTATGAGCTTGGTGGGGAGGGTTTTGTTTCATTTTTTTTTAACCATTAAGTATTTACCATGAAGTTTATCAAAGTATTTAAAACTCTGGCTCCAATTACATACATATTGGCTGCCATAAAACTTATTTTCTAATCTCTATTACATGTTGAGTTGGCATGTCTTTGAGGCAATATAAATTAATTTTATTTTCTAATTTAAGATTGTGGTTGTAAATTACTATTAACATCAGTAGCTTTATTTGAAATGTAGATTTTATGAATACATTATTCTGAGAACATTTTAAATATAGTCCTGAAATTATTTTCCAATTAAGAAACTTAGCATTTTTCTTAGCCAGAAATTCCAATGACTTTCAATCTCTTGAGCTAGACGCTTTATAGAAAACTATTAGAAATTATTTTACATATTATAGCAATTAAAAAAACTAGATATATCCAGGTGAATTCCCGTTAAGCATGGTTTAGAGAGAAAAAGAACAAACAGTTCTTTTTTGTAATTTTGAAAAAATAAGTGGTATCATGTCTACTTAGGTATTTACAATGGAATGGGTCTCATGTTTTGGTGAAAGGAAATAACATTATACTTCTTCTCCTGTTGTGTTTTTTCCTACCAGTATTTTACTTCCAAAAAGAGTAGTTCTCTCACTTGAATTTCAAAAGCACTGATAACCATGTAATTATAAAAGATTATATCTAAAATGACAATTGCAGAAGTCATAGAAATAATGCCACAGTTTCTTATCTAGATGTATAATAGACATCTAGATGTTATGTATTTTACTTTATTCTCACAAAAGGAGAAAAGTAATTTCCCCAGTAAATAGTTCTGAAGGAATGTTCGCTTGACCTTTTGCCTAGTAAAGTTTCAAAAAACATCTTTTCAAATGCAGAGACTACAGTAAAGGCCCATTTCAGGTGTCCCATGGCCATGATTCAGACAGCTGGGAATGGCCATGGCCTGGTGTTCTCTTTGCTGACTCTTCAAGAACACTAAGAAAGTCTGAGACTAGATAATACAAATCCACAAATGTTGCCAAAACTGGTAATTAGAAGTTTTAAAGGTGCTACTGTGAGCACCTTCAGAAGTTTGAGACTGTTGGAGTGACATCCTATGATAAATAAATATTGTGAGGTGTGGGTAGGAGGTTCTTTAATTTTCTAAAATGGAATAAACAAATATAATTAAGTCAATCTTATACAATGTCTTAAGATATTTTTTTCTAATTAGTGAGCTAAAAATTTGTTTCCTGCATTACCCAAAATTCTGTTGTCTATACAATTATTTGCCAGTAAGTAAAAACAAGTGTAGCTCAGGAAATTCACAAACTATACTAAATTCAATGAAATACAAAATGTTATAAATTTAAGTTTAACATTGCAAATATAGGTCAACATTGAGGTGCCATTTGGATGTTTACAGTTCTACCAAAATATTTTAAATATTGCTATTTAAGTTTTTTCTACAGTATCACCAGATCAGAGATTTCTGATTCCCAGAAATAGCTTCACAAATGATCATTCACACATTAAAATAATATGTTGTTTCTGGTATTAAAGCAGAAACTTAAGTTTTTTCTGCTAAGATTACATCTGGTAACAATGAAAATAGTAGCAGTAAGCACATATATACACTCTTTTAAAAAGAACCTATTGTGGATAGACACATAAAATGGCATTTTAGGTTATTTAATTATCCAGAAGTTCTTCTCAATAGATTGCAATGTTTTACAATCAGATTTGACTCTCTTTAAGTCTTAGATAATGAAAACAGTTATGTAGTAGAAAGCTTATAAAATATAAAACTTTTTTTTTTTGGTCAAAGGAATCTGAGAGTTTGAAAATAAATAATATAAAAGACTGTTTAACATATCCCTGATGTATAACAATTTTTTCATTTTATCCTCAACTGTTAACAACCATATTGATACCTCTGTAGATATCTTTTTTTTCCTCCTTTGTCAGTATTTGAAAACTTCTAACATGAAAAAGGAAAACAGGATAATTATTTGTTTAAAACCAGAAGCATAAATAGTTCCAGTTAGTAGTGTTATCAAACAAAAAAATATAGCCAACATTTGTTGAGCACTATGTGCCAGGCACTGTTTTAATTAATTTTCAAACAACGCATGAAGTGTGGGTACTTTTAGCATCTCCAGTTTTGGAGATCAGGAAGATGTAGAAGGAAAAGTGACCAACCCAAGATTACACTGCCAACAGGTAGGACAGTTACATCATATTGCCTCTTATGGAATATCATTATAGTGTATGCTATTTAGTGTATGCTAGTTATTATTTATGTTGCATTTTGTTATCATCTACAGTATATTATTAAAGTCCTTGAAGCCCTCCTGAATTTTGGTGTAGAGTAGGCAAAAATAACCACTGTAGTTGATATAATAGTAGTTAAGTCACTGACTAGACTAAATAACTTGACCAAAGGAAATGTGGTTCCACCACAAGGATCAAGATAGTCATTGTGGTTTGTTTATGTAAAAAGAGATGGGAGTATAAAGGCTCAATGTTAGAACCTCACCTCTGCTACTTATTTAGTCATTGTTGAGTGTTTATGTTCATTAGCTGTTAATAGCAAGAGCTGAGAGTTTTTTTATATTGGGAACATTTATGAATCTGAGATTTAAAAGGCTTTTAATTATAATTATCTTCCGATACACTTACAAAGTATTTTCCTTCCCAGAGCTTTTATTTTGAAGTTTATTGTATCATGTATTTCCCCTTAGCTATCATTTGTTTGAGGGGCCAACCCTACATTTTGTTTTTCTTTTATATTAAATGCTTTTGATTTTACCTTTATTCTTAATATCCCCCAGGTTTGGGTGAATGTATTGTATGGTTATTGATTTGAATACTCTTCTAGAAATCTATTTTATCTCTTTAAATAAAATCACATGATAGGAAATCAGGTATATGATAAAATCACCTGAGATTTTGAGTACTCTGATTAGCTCAGAAAAAAGAGTTAATATCTTATTTTTAAGATTCTTTTTCTTCTACCAGGTGTGGTAGTTTTGCTAGATAAAGTAAAAAACATTTTTCCTTTTTTCTGGCTTTTAAGTTCAGTATGCTTTGTGTGCATAGCTGGAGTTAAAACATTTTAATATTTTTTAAGATCAGTGTATCCTGGAGGCATTTTGATGACTCAGGGCTGATTTTGGCTGCAGAAAGATTATAGCAGAATTGTAAGGAGAAGGAACAGATTTTTTTTAATTTAAATTTTTTATTTTATTTTATCAAATGTACATCACAGTGATTCAACAATTCACCCCACTCCCCCCTGTTCCCACCCACTCCCCTACCCCTTGGTAACCACTAGTCACTTCTCGGTGTCTGTGAGGCTGATGCTGTTTTGTTCCTTCTGAACAGATGTTTTTTAAGCTCAGGGTGAGTAGGGTGGTTCCACAGCACAAGGGTAATTAGATGATGTAAAAGCAGCGATCATGAGAATAAGCAAGGAGGTGTTTTCAGGATGGTTATGGTTTAGCAAAAGGATGAATGAAATAAGGTAACATGTGCATGATATAGGTTATTAGATGTCACGAAGTGGAAACTTCTGGGTTGGAATGGAGCTACCGCATGAGGAAAAGGTAGAAATTGTATTTATGAGGATATGTTACTGTTGGTGATGAACTGTTCCATGCTGTTGTATCCTACTAAAAGATAGAGACCTCCAGGCCCTTGGAGGAGTCATTCTTCTCCATGATAAATAAAATTCTAAAACTGATGAGGATTTTTGAATACCTTTACTGGCCTGAACAACTTACTAAGTCAGTAAAAAATCATGAAAAATTGTAATTTGGGATAAAAAGAAAAGGCACATCTCTTCTTCTGAATTCCACTCACTATTGGTGAAGTTTCAAATGTCCTTAATAAATCTACCTTCCTTGAGGCCGGGACTCTGCTTCAGTCAAGGCAGGACAGCTGATACCTCCCTCTTCTGCGTGACTTGAGGTGGTTGGTCTATATTACTTTCCTCTTCAAACCTTCCCCTCTATGAGGGTCTCTGTTTTAGGCATATTGACACTCTGTGGCATAAATTCAGTCTCCTCTTAATTGCCTTCAGAACCTTTCATAAGTTTACACTGCATTAGTTTGCTTTTCTTCATTTTTAAGTTACCTCCAAGAATGGCTTCCTGTCACCCTGTGTGGCAAATGTGAACTCCTTCCATCAGCTTTTCCCATCCCATGGTCCCTGATTTTTCTTGACTCCACCCCTCTCTAATGTTTACAGTTCCCTTTTCCCTTGACTATACATACTATTATCTTGTTCATTATATATTTCAAAACTTATCTGCTAATCAAAAAGAAACATCAATTAAGTCTGTATGTACAGGATATTTTGGTAGAGACTGGGTGTATAAAGATTAATGAAATACTTTATTTGCTCCCAACTTATTTATAGTCTGATCTGTGAGATGGAAGAAATCTCTTTGTAAAATAATGCAAAGTAGGATATGATGTGTGAGAAACTTGGAAATTGCTATAAATATCAAAAGTTGAGGAAGAATAGTGGACTGGGGCAGTTGAGGTAAGATTTACAAAGGAAGTAAGAACTGTGTTATTCTACCAATTAGGTAACTAGTAGGCTGTGAGAGGGAGAGGGAGGTGGGAGGAAGCAGGAAAGAGAAAGACAGGAGAGAGAGAGAGAGAGAGACTTTCTGTTCACCCCTCAGAGGGATAGAACAGTGACAGGTGTTTGAAGAAAATAGAAAATGCAATATAAAAATAGTTCAAGTTAATGTTTTTAGTTGTGTTCTCATACTGTTGCTGCTCAAGGTGAACTGTTGCTTGTGACGGGAAGTGAATGCTCTGGCGAACATTTCTTAATATAGCTTAGATGTACCTTTGAATCTGACAGTTCGGGTTGTGATGGTCCTGCCTCTTCACAGTTTTTATTTATTATTTTCATCTCTTTTTTGCGTCTTGAGAAATTAGATCTATTATACATATTCTTCACAGGAGAACTGTATTCTGGAAAAAGTCAACAGATTGATTGGTTCAGGTTTATTCAATGTAGATTGCTATTGTAAGAAAGAAGTCAGTTTATTGCACTGTTTCCCCCATTGGAGGCGATAAATACCCTTTGTTATTGCATTCACAGCTTCTGCAGAGAGTTATCTTCAGAATTATGACTTTAAAAACATAGCACCAAGAGTCTGTTACTGGGTTAAAAATAATTATTTATGAATAATACAGAAATAACTCAAAAATTCTACCTCCTATCGTGTACCATTTCCATTAGACATTTCTTGCAGTGTTTCTACATGGTAATCTGGAAGCAGAAACCTCTGCTAGAGTGATGTGCTACTCTGCAATAGAATTTGGACTTTTCTGGTTTGATATGTGTTCTTCCTTTTAGAAACAATAACCTTTGACATTATTTTCAAAGTTAGCTGTTTGGGTTAAGATCAATGATAACTTTAAAAAACTTAGCTCTGGCATAAATGGAATTGTAATATATGATTTTAATTGTACTAGGTGTAGACAAAATGGCATTTTTATAAAGAACAAAAGAAATAATTTTTATTGAGCACATATTATGTTTCCTGGACATATTATACCTTTTAATATTTATAGCAGTTTTATAAAGTAAATTTTACTTGTATTTACAGATGAGAGAATCAAGACATAAAGAGATTGAATAACTTTCTCATGATCATGCTACCCGTAAAGTATCTAACTGGTATTGAAAACCAGATTTTCTGACTCCCTAAACCTCCCATCTTGGTTTTTTACTGTTTCTGTGTAAATACTACTAACTTGAATTTTTCGTTCCATAATGTTGATCAGGTATTTCGAGGGAGTGAGCTCATATGACAATGCATTGAAAAGATAAAGCTGTAGAGAAGTGAAGGCAGTGAAGAGTGAAGACTTGTTATCCACCATTTAATGACGTATTTCCCATGTAGCTTTTTAAAGCAAACACATTCATTTTTTTTCCTTTGATACATTAGACGTTTCCTTACCTTATTCAACAAAGTGTTCTGTAATTTGTATAACTTTTATTTTGAGTATCACTTTAGGCTACTTGACTGTGCTTTAATAAAGTGATGGCCTCAGGAGTTGTTAAAGTCTCTTAAGCCGGTTACTACCTCAGAAAATGGCCCAAGATTACTGTCCTTTTGTGGTTGGTGATTTGCTGGCAGCTGTCATTTCTCAGACTCACATTCTGGCAGTTCCCTTCCAGCCCCTGCTTCCTTTTTTTTTCCTCCCTGCCAATAATTTAAGAAGTGCTGAAATGTATAGGGAAAATCAGGTAGCTGAACTTGTTTAAATCCGTAACCTTAATTTGCATCCAGTTATATTTATCTCTAAGTTGTGACAAGTAGACCTAGAGGTGTTCCTACGTCCTGTTGGAAAAGTGTGGTGCTTTTATTCACTGATATTGTGTTCCAATTTTTTTTTTTTTTTGTAATGAGGGAGTGCTAATTCTTCTCTGTTTTCCTTCAGGCAGTACTACTGTGGTGGTAGTGTTTGTTTACAGGGTCTCTACACCTACCCTTTATTTCTTTTATTTACACACATTGCTCTCAGGACCCTAAGTATTTGAGTGTGAGTCTGCTTACTGGCTGTGTATGTGTGAATATAGCCAAGAAGGCCCAAGGCATCAGCAGTTCTGCTCGGAACTAACATTCTTCCATTCGCAGTGGTTTCTGTCCTTCAGTGAGCTGCCGCTTTACTGCAAGCCTCCCTTTCTTCACGGTGGCGGTAGCTGATGTCTCTGTCACTGCTGCTCACAGCCATGTCAAGTGATGTAAAACAGGTTGAAGCTTAAAATACTTTTCCAGCTTAACTTGTGTGTCTCTTTGGGTTTCTCCAGCAAAATGACTGAACCAGTTCTGCTTGCTGTTCGCTTGTCAGGGGCTTACAGGAGTTTTCACTGTTGTAGCCGTAGCAATGCTACAAAGTGGGTTCATAATTCCGATTCCCCTGTGAAGTCCATTTGCCAGTTTAGATGCTTTGTCTCTGCAGCAGAGCTCATCTCCGATGCCTGAGTGCCTGTGTTGCAGGACTGTGGTAGCAGTGTATTTCAGCTTGACTGTGGTCATCGTAAAGGGACACAGGGGAGCTTCATATAAGCTGGGAGCTTTTCTATTTAACTAGAAAATATGCTAATGGCAGATTCCAGGAACTCTCATCAAACCAATATATTATTATTAAGAGGAACCTCTTAAAGAATGGTTTAATCTGTTTTACGGTTAATAAGGACCCTTTCTAAATTTGTACTTTGGTGCTTCCAATTTAAACATACGATGTTGGGTTCTGCATATACAAATAATATGCATTTGGCAATAGGTCAGCTGTACAGTCACACCCACCTTTGTGGTGAGCATTTATAATGGGAGTGATCGTCTGTAGACCACTCTCAGCTCTACTTCTAATCCTCATTCTTCTCTTAAACCTCAGTTTTGAACTTCTGATACCTACCGGGAAATTACACTGACTATTTCAGCATCACCTCAGGTTCGTTCAGTTTTGTTACTTATTAAATGAACATTTAACGAATACTGGCCCCCTGTTATGCATCAGTCATTAAACTTACATTCCTTAAGCGCCCACTGTGAGCCAAGTACTTTGATAGGCACTGGGATTAGAGTAACGAGTAAGACTGAAGTGGCCCCTGCCTCCACGGAGTTTGCTGTGTAAGGTACAAGACAGCTGACTGGGCAAGTTCTCCGGAGTGATGGTTGTAATGGCAGGGACAATAAAAGAGTTATTTGGATGGATGGCAAGGGTAGCTAGCCCTGTCTCATGGGTCAAGGAAGACCTCCATGATGAAGCCACCTTTACGCCAAGAATCAAAGGGCATAAAGGTGTGAGGTGGATGTGGGCGAGCTAACTGTTCTCTCTGTGCCTTGGTCTCCTCTTTTGGAAAGTGGAGAAACCAAGTGGAAAGTAGCAGTGACTTAGTTCACGCACGTGAAGCACTTAGAGCAGTGGCTGGCCCTGAGCGTGGCTGCCATCTTTATTACCTTTATCGTCACCATAACCATCAGTCATTCATTTATTCAGGCATTCAAATAAGCATTTATTGAGAATATACCAAGTGCTAGGTATTTTTCAGTATTGTGGTGGGGTTCAGAAATGAATATAAAATCTGTCCTTTCAAGGAACTTAAGATATGTATATAAGTAGCTAAAAAGCAAAGAATTATAATGCAGTAGGAATCATGTATGAGGTACAAGCCAGTTGTGAAGAAGCAGTCCTGTTTTTCTAGGAGTGGTATATGATTTGTGTCATTTCATTGACAAATAATCATATACTGACTATGAAATCTTACATAGGCATGCCTCATTTTATTGCATTTCACCTTACTGTACTTTGAAGATACTGCTTTTTTTTTTTAAACAAATTGAAGGTTTGTGGTAACCCTGTCTTGAGGAAGTCTCTTGGGTGCCATTTTTCCAAAAGCATTTGCTCACTCAGTGTACCTGTGTCACAGGTTGATAATTCTCATACTATTTCAAACTTTTCCATTATTCTATTTGTTACGATGGTCTGTGATCATCTTTGATGTAACTATTTTAATTGTTTTGGGCCTCCATAAATGATAGCCATGTAAGATGGTGAACTTAATCAATAAATGTTTTGTGTGTTCTCACTGCTCTACCAACTGGCTGTTCCCATCCATCTCCCTTTCCTCAGGCCTCCTGATTCCTGAGTCACAGCAATATTGAAATTTAGGTCAGTTAATAACCCTACAGTGGCCTCTAAGGGTTCCAGTTAGAGGAATTGTTGTATGTGTTTCACTTCAAATCAAAACCTAGAAATGATCTACTTAGCGAGGAAGGCATGTTGAAAGCCAGAATGGGCCAGAAGCTTCTCCTCTTGCACCAAGCTGTTAGCTAAGGTGTGGATACAAAGGAGAAGTTCTTGAAGGAAATTAAAAGTGGCGCTACTCTAGTAAACATAGAATGATAAGAAAGTGAAACAGCTTTATTGCTGACAGGGAGAAAGTTTTAGTGGTCTGGATAAAAGATCAAACCAGCCACAATACTCCATTAAACTAAAGCCTCATCTGGAGCAGGGCCCTAACTCGCTGCAATTCTGTGAAGGCTGAGAGAGGGAAGGACGCTTCAGGAGAAAATTTTGAAGCTAGGAGAGGTTGGAGCATGAGTTTTAGGGAAAGACCCCATCTCCATCGTATAGAAGTGCAGGTGAAGCAGCAAGTGCTGATGTAGAACTTGTAGCAAGTTGTCCAGAAGATCCAGCTAAGATAATTAATGAAGGAGGCTACACCGAACAACAGATTTTCAATGTAGGTGAAACAGCCTTCTATTGGAAGAAGATGCCACCTAGGACTCTCAAAGCCAAGGAGAAGTCAAAACCTGGATTCAAAGCTTCCAAGGACAGGCTAACTCTCTTGTTAGGGTCTAATGTATCTGGTGACTTTAAGTTGCAGTCAGTGGTCATTGACCATTCTGAAAATCCTAGGACCGTTAAGAATTACATTAAATATACTCTGCCTGTGTGTCTAAAATATAGCACATCTGTTTACAACATGCTTTACTGAATATTTTGAGCTCACTGTTGAGATCTGCTCAGAAAAAAGGACTCCTTTCAAAATATTACTGCTTATTGACAATGCACCTGGTCACCCAAGAGCTTTGGTAGAGATGTATAATGAGATTAATGTTGGTTTCATGCCTGCTAACATATCCATCCTGTAGTTCATACATCAAGGAGTCATTTTGATTTTCAGGTGTTACTATTTAAGAAGTGTATTTTATAAGACTATAGGTGCCATAGATAGTGATTCCTCTGATGGATCTGGGCAAAGTAATTTGAAAACCTTCTAGAAAGGATTCACTGTTCTAGGTGCCATTAAGATCATTCATGATTCATGAGAAGAGGTCAGAAGGTCATCATGACAAGGAGTTTGGAGGAAGTCACACTTAGCAGTGACTTTTGAGAGGCTCAGAACATCAGTAGAGGAAGTAACAGCATATATAGTAGAAATAGCAAGAGAACCAGAATGAGAAGTGGAGCTTAAAGAAGTGACTGAATGGCTGCAATGCCATGATAAAACTTGAACAGTTGAAAAGTTGCTTCTTATGGATGAGCAAAGAGAGTGATTTCTTGAGATGGAATCTACTCCTGGTGAAGATGCTGTGAAGATTCTTGAAATGATAACAAAGGATTTAGTATATTAAATAAACGTAGCTGATAAAGCAGTGGCAGGGCTTGAGAGAATTGACTCCAATTTTGAAACAAGTTCTACTGTGGGTAAAATGCTGTATCACACAGCATCACGTGCTACAGAGAACTCGTTAGTGAATAGGAGAGTCAATAGATGCGACAAACTTCATTGTTGTCATCTTTGAAGAAGCTGCCACACCCACCACCACCCTGATCAGTCAGCGGTATCAACATGGAGGCAAGACCCTCCACGAGCAAAAAGGTTATGACTCAGGGAAAGCTCAGATGATGGTTAGCATCTTTTAGAAATAAAGTATGTTTTAATTAAGGCATGTACATTGTTTTTTAGACAGTGCTACTGCACACTTTATAACAGACTACAGTATAGTGTTATGTACATGTACATACAACTTATATATACAGTGGGAAACCAAAAAGCTGGTTTGGCTCCCCTTTTTACAATACTAACCCTATTGCGGTGGCCTGGAACCGAACCTGCAGTATCCCTGAGGTGTTCCTGTATTTTGCGTGTTCTTATTTACCTTTTAAGATTTTACCTGTGCATATCTTTACTTGCCACTGAAACTTTCCATGCTTGATGTGACAAAGTATGTATCTCACAAACTGAGGTATGTGAATAGTAGGTGCTCTGTATGTTAATGACTAGTCTTGGAAACCTTAGTTAACATCTTAGGATTGCTTTTGCAAAAGCCTCGTGACTGCAGGAGACTTTTATTATAAGGGTATCACATGCTTGAGAGGGGCTCAGTATGGATTAAGAAATAGGCATTGCCTCCTCTAAAATAAAAAAGTATCCCCCATATTCTTCACGAAGGCACCATATGTTGATTCTACCAAATGTGTGTTTTAATATTTTGCTGTAGTAAAATGGCATTTTTGACATTTTTGAATGTCAGTAATTCATTTTTTAGATGTATTACTGTTTTCAACCGAAAAAAATTGAGTAAGAGTTAAAATTTGTGATCACTTTTAATTTTTTTTGTTTGACAGCAGAAGTAGCATAATTCATTCCCTTTGCTGATACAAAATAAGAAGCTTAGCAGACGGTTACATATTTCAACAATTTGAGGTTTTCAAAATGTTGCTTACTTTTCTGTCTTGAGAGAAAATAGTTATTGTGTAGTAAACAGCATATTGTAGCTTTTGAGAAAAATGTGTATTAAAAACATCTGTAGAGATGAGAAGTGCCTCTGCCTCACGGGTAGAGATCAGAGTGAACACTCCATTTTTTGTAGCCGATAATACCTTGTGTATCTGATTTGCTAAAACCAAAGAAAATTAGCCAGCATTTTATTTGCTGGAATCTCTTGTTTTTATGTTTTAATGAAGTCTGTTCATGATTAAGATATAAGGTGGGTTTTTTTTTGTCTTAAGTTCAAAACAGAAAATTCTTTCTGATAAACACATTTCCTTCACAACTTGGTGGAACACTGGCCTAATCATAGCAAACAAACTGTCTCATAGATTGTATCATCCAAGTAAAGGAGATTAATGGATTTTTTTAGTTAAGTGTGGTCTTTAGAAATTCCCTGGTAATAAGTCTTTGCAATGGCTTTTAATCTCTTAAAACATAAGGCTTGCATGGAATAAAGCATGAATTAATTTTCCAGCTTCTGACAAAATTGAATTCTAAAACCATCCACATACATATGACAGTCACTTCTAGAGTAATTAGCCTGCTATAAATATAAGAGATTTCCTGTGCGAAAATTGCTCATACTATGCAATCAATAGAAAAATTTGGCAGATTAGAGAAAAAGTATATCTTATGCAAAAGAATAGAGCCCTTCAGTTTTTTAGTTTGTTTTGGTTTGTGCTATTTTGCTTGTTGGATTTAATGGTGGGAAATGTGGCAGACTGGTGTGTGAGACATGTGAGATGTCCTTGATGGGGCGTAGGATTAACTTTCATAATTAGTGTTTTTTATGGAATTTTTTTTTTCATGAACCTATTAAAATGTATGAGGATGATTGATTTGCCATTCAGTTGAAAAGTAAATTAATCCCTGAACCTTAGGATAGACTTTAGAACTAGACCAACCTGGTAGGATTTTCAGCCAATTTATATACATTGGTGGATATACCTTGAGTTTTCATCTATAAAATGGGAATGACGATACCTACTTCTTACGATTATTGAGTGAACTGTATTGAATAGTGTGGATAAAGCACCTGGCACAATACCAGTCTAATAAAAGTCATTTTAAAATGGTGTTTCCTTCTACCCCTGTCATTCCTATTCCAAGGCATTTGATAAGCCATGACAAATACGGACCTTAACTCTTCTATCACTTTGGAATCCAGGTCATTACGATCTTTGATGTTACTTTCTTCTTACATTTTTCTTTCATATGAGAAATTGTGACATGAGAAACTGAGTGAGCAAGTAACTAAAACCACAGGTGTGTTTTTTGAGTATTTGTTATGGGGACTTGTGATACCTAAAACTGAATACACGTCACCTAAAAAAGTAGGGAACGTGCTGTGCTCAGGAGTTCACATCTGTGGGACATTTTGGGCTCAGGGTATTCTGTGTAAAACCCAGCCTTTACCAATTCAGGCTGACAATGAATAGAATGCAGATAAACCAGAAATAGTCTATTATTTGCCTTCATTTGCTACCATTGATAATTTTATGCAAAAGTATGTATTGAATAAGAGTGAGCCACCTGGGGTTTAGTTTCTTCCATTTGTTTAGTTTTATTTTCTTGTTGTTTAAAGTGGACATTGTAGAAAAATAGAATGGAAGAAAAATTCTTCTGTTTATGGAATACATTATCATGTTTTCCTGCACAAATAGAGCACAGAATAACGCTAGGAAATAACAGGAGAGCAGATAACAGAGTGTGTCCCCTGATGTCCACCAAATGGTTTCCGTAGGTCAACTCATTAGATCCCAACAGCAACCATCTGGCTGATTCCGAGCATTGTACTCCAGGTTGTATAGCTTAAAAACTGAATAGCCTAGAGCAGCGCAGCCTGGAGCCTAAGGATTGTGTGTCAGGAGCACCTGGGTCCGAATTTTAATCTACTTCTGCCTCTTCCACAGTTCTTTCTGCTCTCTTGTAGTACTCCTTCCTAAGTTGTCCCAGTAATCTAGCAAGGTGAAGAAGACACTACATAGAATAGTCTTTAAATTGTTGAGTTATGTTTATCCGTGAAGAAACTGCAGTCTTTTCCTAAAAACGAAGCAGTGTGGTATGTTGGAAGCAGCTAGAATTGGGTGTAAGATTTGGGTTCTCATCTGTCTTAAAACATTTTTTTTTAAGTAAAAACATGTTTTTTCATTACATCATGTCCAGGATTCTTTCTAGTTTTTTTTTTAACCCAAACTAAAATACAGTCATTTATGATTATTTGACTTTAAGGATTTATAAAAGAAAGGTGAAAATACTCCAAGTCAAATGGAATAAATGCTTTGAGAATTCCATTCAGATTATATGGGTAAGAGCTTTGGAGTCAGGGGAAAAAGTAGTCTTGGAATCTTCCGTAACTAGCTGTTTGAATTTTGTGAACACTCTCTGTGACCTCATGGTACTATCTATCTGTTTCTCCTAATAAATTTGATCTAGTTTACCAAAGAGTGATATTATTAATTAGCAATGATAAATTGGATAACTGTAAAACAGGATTCAGAAAACCAGGATTCAGAAGAAGTTGCAGCCTTCTGGCTTTCCTAAGAGAACAGAATCTACTCCAGGGTGCTTGACAATGTGTGTACCAAAGACAGTGGTCAGATGAGGCCTTCCTCCTTATTCTGCTGGGCAGGGGCTAGAGATTGCCCTGCCCATAGGAAAATTGTAGTTAGTTTTTTTTCTGATACAAATGTACTCCTGCCTAGGTGGTGATAGGGGATGCTCTTTTGATTCACCAGAATATGATTGCACAATAATACAAGCTAAAGAAATATTTGTTGTATAAATGACCTATATCTCTTAAAAAGGAGAATGTGCCCCTATTTTTGTAATGAGGAGCGGGAGAGGGTTGGATCTGTGATACATTTTCAGATAAACAGTAGAAACCACAACTCCTATATCTACAGATCTGAAGACTATAAATAAAAATAATCACATACATCCAAGTGAAAAAATTAAAGTATATCTTGGACAGTGTGGTTATACAAGAAAGACTGCAGGACTGATAATCAAGAATATAGCATTTGGTTCCTGAATATGTTATTTTGTTTGTGCATCAAGGGCTAGCTAGGAATTGTTCATCTTTGTAGGCCTTGGAAGGTTCAAAAATGAAAGACGTGCTTTCTCTCCCTATGCTATTCTCCATTTTGGGAGGCTTGATTTATTTCTCTGTGTAAATTTTATAACTCTTTTGTATCCAAATATCAGCTACATGCTTTCTAAAAGCCCTGAATTTGATACTTAAAATCTGGGAAAAAATATGTATACATCATACACATGCATCAAACATAGACACATGTACTTGCATATATGTGCACACACACACCCCAAACACAGAAAACAAATACAAAGGAATGATTGCTTCTATGTTTATTTCTTTCCTGTTATTTTACACATTTTGTAGTTTTCTGGGTGAGTATAAAGAGAAGGATGGAAAAAATAGTGAGCTAGAAAAACTACTCAAGCTTAACCCCAATTCTCCATCTATCAGTAGGATATTCTTTCTTCCTTCAAGTAACTTTCTTCCAAATGTCTACCTCCTGGTACAGTAATATGACTCTGTTAAAAGGGGTTAGAACTATTAATGATTATAATAGATGTCTCATTTTAAATCTTGTTCTGCTAATCTGTCTACTGTCATTTCTCTCTCCATGGTGATTACAGCTTTCCCATTTTTCTCTTACATGTTAAATATTTAAAGGACTTCGTCTTTATATTTTTTCCAAGTCATATTTTGTTTTCTGCAATTTTTTTTGTTTCTGAGACAATGCCTCCTCTAAAAATTCATTATGTTACTTTTCTTAATGGATATTCAAAAGAATTTTCAAATATGAATTTAGATCTTATTAGTAGGCTATTCATGAAGTCATCTGTTGGATCATTAATAAAGTAACAAATTATTAGAGACTTGAAGCCAACCCTTTGTCCCTTTGTATACTCAGGGCAGACTCTCAGTGGCTTGTCATAAGTCTTTGATCAGTTTATATAGCCTTTCAGCTTTGTGTAGTCCTATCGAATATTTTTACTGAGGCCACTTTGAATTAATTTGGCAAGTCATATTTCTTATAACAATTTGCTGATCCTTCTACTTGCAGATTTGGCAGGAAATTGATTTTGATGGAGATTTTTTTTACATTTTTATCGTAGAAAATTTTAAGAAGGAATTATAGGCTCATTTTAGTCAGGAAGGCAGAAACCTATTTTGAATTCATCTGTATTTAGGTGGGTCCTAATTCACTGTTTAAAATAGGAATCTTGGAAAACTAGCTCACAAGATTGTGAAGGGTTAATGTTTATGAAGATGTTTCAGTTCCTATAAGTACAGCTATGTAAATGAATCACATGCTTAAAATTCGCAAATTTACAGCATGTTTTACCTAGCACTTCTCCTGTATGGACACTCAATGCAAAAGGGAATGCATGCATTTATCTTTCTTCCAACTTTGAACAATACTGATAACCAGTGAGGTGATGCATCATTATCATTCATATTTTGGGAAGCTGAAAATTCTTGGTTTATAAAAAATAGGATGTGATAGTATGCCTGGATGATTTTGTATATTTGTTTCTCAACTGACATAAAAATGCATGGTGGATGGTTTGCTTGCTTACTTTTTCTTCCCTATTTTCCCCCCTTCTGTTCTTCCCAATAGCTAACATCCTGTTTCCTCTTTCACTAGAAATCATATCCACATCCAGGAGAAACTTAATTTTATATGGTAGGATTGTTTAAAGCTGTGATTGATCAACTACTAATTACCCATATAACTGGGTCATTAGATTGGGCTTATTTTGTTTTGTTTTCAGGCCAAAACTACATGATTGTCCTGCATGTATGCATGGAAGAATTTTAATTGTGCACATACTGTGTGCTAGGCTTTATTAAAGTTCCATCCTGATTGAGCTTATTGTCAAATTAGAGATGTAGAGAATTCAATAGGCTGGCTTTCTAACATAATGAAGAATAAGGTACTGTGAGAGTATGTATCAATAAATCACAAGAATTTGTGGAATCAGAGAGGGCTTCCCAGAGAAAGTAATCCTAGTAAAAGAGAAGTGGGTAGCTAGAGGGGAAGAGGGGATGCTGTGCCAGACAGAGGGAAAGATTAAGTACAAAGGCCTGGAGCAAGAGAACCTGGTCAGTCCAGGGGACGAAAGTCAGTTAATAATGGCTGGAGTGTTCTGAAATCTGTTGTCATTTCTATATTTGTGTAATGTTCATCAACTTTTTAAAAAACATATTTACTGAGGACCTATTATGTATTCAGTGGGATCTGGCAGTGAACAGAACAAGAGCCCTTGTTATGTTTGATCAAGGAGCTTATTACCATCTATTGGGGGAGAATGTAAACAGAAGGAAGAAATTATACCCTAAAATAACATATCACATGGTATTTCTGGAGCTGACAAAACAGGCTCAATTCTCTAGAGAATAATGTTATCTGAAATTATTAAAGTCAAGCATCAGTTTTTTTTTACCAGGATGTTTTATCAAAGAGAGTATGGAAGAGATGGGTGAGAGTGTTTGGCTGCCCAGGGCTGCCTCTTCACGGTGCAGCTGTTCAGGGAAAGGAGATGACATGGGGAAGGTGGAGGGGGCCATGAGGTAGGGACTAGCTTGGCACCCCAAATAGGAAGACTCCTGTCCTGAGGGTTGTATGCCTCCATTTTCATGTAATTCAAGACTAGGAAAGGTAAGATGCCTGCCTGCCTTCTTGCTGGTGGCTTGAAATTGATCCATTATTCTCTTTGTATACTCTTGTGATGTTTTTTCCCCTAACTTTCGTGATTGGTCTTAAAGCAATTTAGTGGATTTCAACCAGTTTGGTTTTTTGTTTTTAATGAAATAGAAGAGAAAATAGCAAAGTGAGGAAGGCATTTGTGTTGCAGAGAAACCAGTCTTTGAGAGGGAGAGGTACCTTATACCCATTATCCATTTCTTGTCATTGGTTGCCTGTAAGCGTTCCCTTACTTCTTTGTGAGATGCCAGGGTGGCAGAAGATACCTTCCGTGAACCTCTACCACTGTGGGGAGCAGGGAGCATCAAGAACAGGGCGATTCTCCAGGCTAGTCCCCTCTGGTACTTGAAGGCTGCCTAAAAAGAAAATCCAAGTGTGAAGAAACAGAACTTACTCTGTTCGTAGGTTTGGGCTCTTGAGGTCAGTTTTCTTGCAGGAGCTCACCTGTATTTTGAGATAGCAGCAATTAGACTGAGCTAAGCGTAACCAACTAATATATATTACAAACTAAGTTAAAAGGCTCAGGTTCCAGGAAGATGGCAATGTGAGCAGGGCGGCGGAAATCTCCTCCCAAAACCATATATATTTATGAAAATGCAACAAATACACCTATTCCTAAAAGAGAGACCAGAAGATACAGGATGAAACCCAGCCTGCAGCTACACCTGAGAGGACTCGGCACCTCGCGAGGAGGGTAAGATATGGAGCCGCGACCCAGCGGGACCCGAGCACTCCCCCACTGCAGCGCACCGGCAGGAGGAGAGGATTCAGAGCCGGGAGGGAGTGGAAGCACAGGCCCACCAAATAACCAGCCCTGGTGATCTGTGCCGGGAGCACTGACACACTTTGTGCAGTGTATCGGAGATTGGAGAGACAGAGGTGCAGGATCCAAGATGGCAGGTCCACTCAGCCGGCTCCCCGGGACAAAAGAAAAGCACACGCTTTTTTAGGGGTCTTAAAGAGACAGGGGCCCAACGGAGGGGCAGGATCGTCCCAGCGCACTCAGGCAAGCAGGCTGGAAGTCCTGGGGAATTTCAGTCCCCTTGGACTGCGGCTGGGAAAAGCAGTCACACCAAGACTTCCCACAGAAATCAGCAGCCTCCCATTTGTTCCCTCCCTGGCCAGAGTCACAAAGGGCCTGGCGGAGCGGCCACGTCTGCGGAAAAGTGGAGCAGCAGCGCCACCTACAGCATCCTCACAGAAACTACACCCGGCGGGCGTTTTTTTTTCTCTCTCTCTCTCTTTTTTCCCTTTCTTCTTTTTTTCTTTTTCTGACCACTTCTATCGCTAGCAAAAGACAGAGGAATGTGGTACAAACAAAGCTTACCCAGGCAACCCCAGAGAGGGAGCCTGATGGGATGGACATGCACAATCTTCCTGAAGAAGAATTCAGAATAAAAGTCACAATCATACAGATGGATCTACAGAGAAATATGCAAGAGCTAAGGGAGAAAGTGAGGGAATTGAGGAAAGACAATGCAGAGATGAGACAAGCGATCAACAGGCTTAGCAGCAGATTGGACAAGATGCAAGAGACTGTTAATGGAATAGAAATCAGAGAACAGGAATACAGAGAAGCTGAGGCAGAGAGAGATAAAAGGATCTCTAGGAATGAAATAATTTTAAGAGAACTGTGTGACCAATCCAAACGGAACAATATTCGCATTATAGGAGTACCAGAGGAAGAAGAGATAGAAAAAGGGATAGAAAGTGTCTTTGAAGAAATAATTGCTGAAAACTTCCCCAAGGTGGGGAAGGAAATAGTCTTGCAGTCCACGGAAGCCCAGAGATCTCCCAACACAAGGGACCCAAGGGAGACAATACCAAGACACATAATATTGAAATGGCAAAGATCAAAGATTAGGACAGAGTATTCAAGGCAGCTAGAGAGAGAAAAAATATCACCTACAAAAGAAAACCCATCAGGCTATCATCAGACTTCTCAACAGAAACCTTACAGGCCAGAAGAAAATGGCATGATATATTTAATGTAATAAAACAGAAGGGCCTTGAACCAAGAATATTGTATCCAGCAAGATTATCATTTAAATATGATGGAGGGATTAAACAATTTCCAGACAAGCGAAAGCTGAGGGAATTTGCCTCCCATAAACCACCTCTTCAGGATATCTTAAAGGGACTGCTCTAGATGGAAGCACTCCTAAGGCTAAAAAGAGGTGACCAGAGAAAATAAAATCATAGCAAAGAAAGCAGACATCCAAATACTAACTAAAGGCAAAGAATAAAACACCTAGTACATAAAGAATGGAGAAGGAAGAATAAGAAGGGAGAGAAATAAAGAATCATCAGAACTGTGTTTACAATAACTTAACAAGAAAGTTAAGTTAGACTGTTAGATAGTAGAGAAGCTACCCTTGTACCTTTGGTAACCACGAATCTAAAGCCAGCAATGGCAATAAGTGCATTTCTATCAATATTCACCCTAAATGTAAATGGACTGAATGCACCAATCAAAAGACACAGAGTTACTGAATGGATAAAAAAGCAAGACCCATCTATGTGCTGCTTACAGGAGACTCACCTCAAACCCAAAGATATACACAGACTAAAGGTGA
This sequence comes from Smutsia gigantea, assembly GCA_032199065.1. Taxonomy (NCBI): domain Eukaryota; kingdom Metazoa; phylum Chordata; class Mammalia; order Pholidota; family Manidae; genus Smutsia; species Smutsia gigantea. Next base: position 124,200 of record JAVSCE010021688.1, on the reverse strand, counting down.
AGGGATGGAAAAAGATATTTCATGCAAACAACAAGGAGAAGAAAGCAGGTGTTGGAGTACTTGTATCAGACAAAATAGACTTCAAAACAAAGAAAGTAGCAAGAGATAAAGAAGGACATTACATAACAATAAAGGGGTCAGTCCAACAAGAGGATATAACCATTTTAAATATATATGCACCCAACACAGGAGCGCCAGCATAAGTGAAACAAATACTAACAGAATTAAAGGAGGAAATAGAAAGCAATGCATTCATTTTAGGAGACTTCAACACACCACTCACTCCAAAGGACAGATCAACCAGACAGAAAATAAGTAAAGACACAGAGGCACTGAACAACACACTAGAACAGATGGACCTAACAGACATCTACAGAACTCTACACCCAAAAGCAACAAGATACACATTCTTCTCAAGTGCACATGGAACATTTTCCAGAATAGACCACATACTAGGCCACAAAAAGAACCTCAGTAAAATTGAAAATATTGAAATTCTACCAACCAACTTCTCAGATCATAAAGGTATTAAACTAGAATTAAACTTTAGAAAGAAAACAAAAAGGCTCACAAATACATGGAGACTTAACAATATTCTCCTAATTAATCAATGGGTCAATGACCAAATCAAAACAGAAATCAAAGAGTATATGGAGACAAATGACAACAACAACCCAAAGCCACAGCTTCTGTGGGACGCAGCAAACGCAGTTCTAAGAGGAAAGTATATTGCAATCCAGGCCTATCTAAAGAAAGAAAAACATTCCCAAAGGAATAGTCCAAAGACACAATTACTGAAATTGGAAAAAGAACAACAAATGAGACCCAAAGTCACCAGAGGGAGGGACATAATAAAGATCAGAGAAGAAATAAATAAAATTGAGAAGAACAAAACAATAGAAAAAATCAATGAAACCAAGAGCTGGTTCTTTGAAAAAAGAAACAAAATAGATAAACCCCTAGCCAGACTCATTAAGAGAAAAAGAGAATCTACACACATAAACACAATCAGAAATGAGAAAGGAAAAATCACAACGGATCCCACAGAAATACAAAGAATTATAAGAGAATACTATGAGAATCTATATGCTAGCAAGCTGGAAAACCTAGAAGAAATGGACAACTTCTTAGAAAAATACAACCTTCCAAAACTGACCAAACAAGAAACAGAAAAACTAAACAGACCAATCACCAGCAACGAAATTGAAGCGGTAATCAAAAAACTACCCAAGAACAAAATCCCGGGACCAGATGGATTCACCTCTGAATTCTACCATACATATAGAGAAGAAATAACACCGATTCTCCTTAAAGTTTTCCAAAAAATAGAATAGGAGTGAATACTTCCAAACTCATTCTATGAAGCAAGCATCACTCTTAATACCAAAACCTGGCAAAGAGCTCACCAAAAAAGAAAATTAGAGACCAATATCCCTGATGAACGTAGATGCAAAAATACTCAACAAAATATTAGCAAACCGAATTGAAAAATGCATCAAGAGGATCTTACACCATGATCTAGTGGGATTCATCCCAGGGATGCAAGGATGGTACAACATTCGAAAATCCATCAACATCATCCACCACATCAACAAAAAGAAGAACAAAAACCACATGATCATCTCCATAGATGCTGAAAAAGCATTTGACAAAATTCAACATCCATTCAAGATAAAAACCCTCAACAAAATGGGTATAGAGGGCAAGTACCTCAACATCATAAAGGCCATATATGACAAACCCACAGCTAACATCATACTTAACGGCGAGAAGCTGAAAGCTTATCGTCTAAGATCGGGAACAAGACAGGGATGCCCACTCTCTCCACTGTTATTCAGCATAGTACTGGAGGTCCTAGCCATGGTAATCAGACAAAACAAAGAAATACAAAGCATCCAGATTGGTAAAGAAGAAGTCAAATTGTCACTATTTGCAGATGACCTGATATTGTACATAAAAAACCCTAAAGACTCCACTCCAAAACTACTAGAACTACTATCTGAATTCAGCAAAGTTGCAGGTTACAAAATTAACACACTGTAATCTGTTGCTTTCCTATACACTAACGATGAACCAACAGGAAGAGAAATCAGAAAAACAATTCCATTCACAATTGCATCAAAAAGAATAAAATACCTAGGAATAAACCTAACGAAGGAAGTGAAAGACCTGTACCCTGAAAACTACAAGACTCTCCTAAGAGAAATTAAAGAGGACACTAACAAATGGAAATTCATCCCATGCTCTTGGCTAGGAAGAATAAATATTGTCAAAATGGCTGTACTACCTAAAGCAATGTACAGATTCAATGCAATCCCTATCAAAATATCAACAGCTTTCTTCAATGAACTGGAACAAATAATTCCAAAATTCATATGGAACCACAAAAGACCCCGAATAGCCAAAGCAATCCTGAGAAGGAGGAATAAAACAGGGGGAATTACACTCCCTGACTTCAAGCTCTACTACAAAGCCACAGTAATCAAGACAATTTGGTATTGGCACAAAAACAGACCCACAGACCAGTGGAACAGAATAGAAAATCCAAACATTAACCCAAACATATACAGTCAATTAATATATGATAAAGGAGGCTTGGGGAGATGGGGAGATGACAGCCTCTTCAGCAGCTGGTGTTGGAAAAACTGGACAGCTACATGTAAGAGAATGAAACTGGACTACTGTCTAATCCCATACACAAAAGTAAACTCAAAATGCATCAAAGACCTGAATGTAAATCATGAAACCATAAAACTCTTAGAAAAAAACATAGGCAAAAATCTCTTGGACATAAACATGAGCAACTTCTTCATGAACATATCTCCCCAGGCAAGGGAAACAAAAGCAATAATTAAAAAGTGGGACTATGTCAAGCTGAAAAGCTTCTTCTGTACAGCAAAGGACATCATCAGTAGAACAAAAAGAGATCCTACAGTATGGGAGAATATATTCATAAATGACATATCCGATAAGGGGTTGACATCCAAAATATATAAAGAACTCATGCACCTCAACAAACAAGCAAATAATCCAATTAAGAAATAGGCAGAGGACACGAATAGACACTTCTCCAAAGAAGAAATTCAGATGGCCAACAGGCACATGAAAAGATGCTCCACATTGCTAATCATCAGAGAAATGCAGATTAAAACCACAATGAGATATCAGCTCACACCAGTAAGGATGGCCAGCATCCAAAACACAAACAACAACAAATGTTGGTGAGGATGTGGAGAAAAGGGAACCCTCCTATACTGCTGGTTGGAATGCAAATTAGTTCAACCATTGTGGAAAGCAGTATGGAGGTTCCTCAAAAAACTCAAAATAGAAATACCATTTGACCCAGGAATTCCACTCCTAGGAATTTACCCTAAGAATGCAGCAGCCCAGTTTCAACAAGACATATGCACCCCTATGTTTATCGCAGCACTATTTACAATAGCCAAGAAATGGAAGCAACCTAAGTGTCCATCAGTAGATGCATGGATAAAGAAGATGTGGTACATATACACAATGGAATATTATTCAGCCATAAGAAGAAAACAAATCCTACCATTTGCAACAACATGGATGGAGCTAGAGGGTATTATGCTCAGTGAAATAAGCCAAGCCGAAAAAGACAAGTATCAGATGATTTCACTCATATGTGGAGTATAAGAACAAAGAAAAAAAATGAAGGAACAAAACAGCAGCAGACTCATAGAACCCAAGAACGGACTAATAGTTACCAAAGGGTAAGGAACTGAGGAGGATGGGTGGGAAGGGAGGGACAAGGGGGAAAACGGGGCATTACGATTAGCAGACATAATGTTGGGAGCGGTGCGGGGAGGGCTGCACAACTCAGAGAAGACAAGTAGTGATTCCATAGCATCTCACTACGCTGGTGGACAGCGACTGTTATGGGGTTGGTGGGGGGGACCTGATGAAGGGGGGAGTTTAATAATCATAAGATTGCATATGTAATTGTAGGTTAATGATACCAAAATAAAATTTTTAAAAAAGGCCCAAAGAAATTGTTCTCTGCATGTAGCTTGTTTCTTAATGTTATGGAAAGCAGAACTGTGTGGCCACCAAAACGACAGAGCTGCTAGCAGCCCCATTTGGGGCTTTGTTATATGGTTCTGTTGACACATGAATACATTTCGGATGATTATCATGAAATTGTGGCCTGGATATTGAGCAGCCATGCTGCTGCATTTCAGGCTCCCATGTATAATGCGCTGTAATAAAGTAAACATTTTAAATGGATATAGGAATAGGCATTACTTGTGATCACAAGTGTATGTTCAATTGAAGTGCTTTTGAAGCTCAATTTAACAAAGCAAACATATTTCCTGGCTCTATTAACATAATTGTTCTCGCTGTTGGTTTTGATTTCTAAAAAGTTATGTAAGCAAAAGAAAAACCAACCCCAAGTTGCTAAAAAAAGCAAAAAGAAATTAAGAAGTAGCTACTTGTCCTTTTTTCATGATTAAAAAAAAAAGAAGTTCCAAATGGTCACTCTGCCACTTCCCCTAACTTGCCACATAACTCGCAACCTGTTAGACTCAGAGTTCATATTCCATGATTGCTTTGGGGTTCAATTCAGCTGTTTGCTCTGCCAGCAGCAGGCTCTGCGGTGGGGGTACACAGCATTTGTCTGCTCGTGAAACTCTGGGCTGATAGGTAAAACAGGGACTTCTCCCTTCCTGTTTCCTAAGGACTGGAAAGAACTAGAATATCCATTTAACACCAAAGTGAGGGAAGCATGACTATGTAAATTTAGCACCAATGATAAGATTCAAAGTACTGTTGTTCCTAGAATATTCCAAAAGCAAAAATGGAAATGGTAGTAGTAACATCTGAAGTGTGGTGGCAAGACAGTGAAAGCAGTGATAATTTGGAGCCTTCGGGCACAGAATAGTACCAGGAGGTGATCGCCGTGCCTTCCATGGCAGCTGGCAGCTGGCAAAAAGCAGATGATGTAGTGTTCTCAGCTTGTTAGTTTCCAACACTCCACTGTGTTCTCCAACTTTGAATGAATCCCCAAACAAACATCCTTCCTGTATTGTCACTTGGCTAGAGCAGACCCTCAGAAAGCAAAGTGTGCTGCTGGCACAGTGGTCTCCTGCCACGGCCGCCCCGGGAGCTCAGGGGCATAGGTGTCCTGGCCTAAACGCTGGCAGAGGCACAGTGGCACTGGTAAGAGGAGAGTCTGCAAAGACCCCAGTAGTGATTTCCCATCATCATGGAGTTGAGCTGACTTAGTTGAAATTAGAGGAGGCACGCTGGTGTGAGAATATTCTAGAAAATACTGACCATTTAAAAGCATTCTTCCCAAGCACACCACCTATCTATCTGATATATTATTTTTATTAAACACCAAGATTGTGCTAGATGCTTTTAAAGAAAAGAGAAAAGCCAGCTACCTTATTTATCTTCAGACTTAGGTCCAAGTAGTTTAGCATTATAGCCCAGAAAAAAATTTCCTTCTTAATAGGTAATCACAGCTATCTTATTCAGCATAGACTCTCTGAAGGTTTGATAAAAGCTGTTGAGTGAGTGGTGATTATCCACTGATGTGGGGGTTTTTACTCATGTAATTTTGATTTTTGTTCTTTATTCCCAGTAGGAGACATTCCTATTATCCTCACCAGGACAGGACTAGAATAAAAACCTATGGTGGTCTAGGGGGAAAGGTGGGAGCAAGAGGGAACTAAATGAGAAATGTAATCTGGTTCCAAATGTAGTCTTCAAGAATACAAATCGTGAGAACTTGATCTCTCAAAGATCAGGCAATCAGAAGTAGAAATCTTTAGATAATGGCTTGTATTTTTGTACATTTTACATATGTGCATACTTCTTTGCAAGATCCTTTTGTTTTTTTAAAGTTTGAAAATAACAGCAGATAAACAGTTGCCAGGACAGAAAAGCCTTTGAATCAGTCGAGCCTGCTAAAAACTTAAACAGCTCTAGTCTTGACTAAAATCTTTCTTTGTTGTATATTACTCAACTGAAAGGTACTTTATCTCCTTTTCACAGACCTGGCTTAAGGCACTTAAAACTTCCTTTGTCTCCTTTTCTACCTCGTTTCCCTACCCACTTTTTAGAGTTCTCCCACTTCATTCCTCCTAACTTCCTTCCAAACCTCTTTTCTCCAAATTAGCATTAGCCAACCCCATGGCACTTCAGACTGGTGAGGTTTTTGACTATTTTTTTTATTTGTTCTTTTGCACATGCAGCCTGTGTTTCTTATATTTTTGTTTTAGAAGATTATATTAAATGTAACATGACCTACTATCATCCACATATCTCCTTTAGTGTATGGTGATTGCAAAGGGTACTCCATTAGCTCTTTGGTTTAGCTATTTAGTGATTTCTTGATTAGGAGTGAACAATAATAAAATTTTCCTTTCCTCTAATGTATTGAATTTCCTAGGTATTACCAAGAAACAGTATGAATAGAGCTCTAGATCCAAACACAACCTTGAAAGAATTAGTTAAATACTCTGATCCCTAATTTCCTCATTATTATAAAATGGATAATAAAGTATATGAAGTGCCCTGCATGGTGCTAGCTACATAGCAGGTATTTAATAAATGTCAGTTCCTTCCCCTTTCTTCCTTCCCCATGAAGGAAAAAAATCTCAGTCCACAATTTTAAAAGTAAACCTTTCAGATGAAAATAAATATCTTGGGTAAAATTACAAAAATAATGAATTTGCTCTTTCCCCCTAGTTTTATACCTCTTCAGTACATGAATGTTCACATACATAAAGTTTCACCAATTAGTAGAGATAATGGGGGATGCACTTTAGTTCTCGAATATATCAGGAAAAAGTGTTTGATCTGATAATCTTTAAATCTCCCATCAACTCCAAAATATTGGAATTTAAGAAAGGTTTTTGGAGGAAGGTATTTAGGGAATGTGACACTTGAGGCAGATAATTTATTGTTATCATTTTCAAACTTCCAACATCTTCTGAGTGGTTTTTAATATTCCCTGATATCTGGAGTTGAGGCAGATTTAAGTAAGTCCATTGTGAGTAGCATTCAAAGAGTACATAAGAGATGTAAGATAGATGCTGAGGGTTCTGAGAAGGGTTATTACCACTCTGTATTTGTGGTATGCCTTTGACGGTAACTTCAGGATTTCCTTCTCAAAGAAGAAAAAATACAGTCAAGAAAGCATATATAAAAATAGTGTGTGTGGCAAAGAGTAAAAGGATAATTCTGAATGGCTGATTGGGCATACCAGAGGCCCGTCACAGCTACTGTGGGTGGAATACCTCAGCGGGAATCTGCACTGACCTGAGGCACAGGCATGGAAGCTAAAGGAATCCTGGGAAGCTTTGTTTGCTCAGATGGGTCCCAGTCACAGCAGAAGCACTAATCCCTAAACTAAGAAGCTCTGTGAGTCTAAGCGTATGATTCAGAGGTGTGTTAGTCCGGGGGTTGGTGCCCGTCAGTGCTGCTAGAACAAGCTGTCATTTTAAAACAAAGAGTTTGCTCGAGAGGATGATCAAAAGGGAAGAACTTCAGCATTTCTGTTGGTATTTCAACTGGTAGAACAGAAAGGAAATTTTCATTTATTATTTTAACATTTTGGTTTATTGCCACATGTCACGTAGATCTGTCTGGAGGACAGTTCTCTTGAGGTCTCTACTCATAAGGGCATCATTGAATAATTGGACTTAAAATGGGTGGGAGAGGAGATAAAATTATATGTAACCAGCACATATTGCTAAAGGAATAAAAAAAGTGAATATTATTCAGTCAAATTGTTATCAAATTCTTGGAAAGTAAATGAAGGACTCACTGAAGTAAATTTGAACTGTGCCCTGACATCTTAATGAGTTGCCTAGCTAATCATTAGATCTGGTATATTGTGCATTTGCTAAGCATAGATATTTAATGATCATTGAAACAATTTAAAGTTACTTGTTACTGCCAGAAGTACATAGACCATTTATCAAATTCAATCTGACAAATATACTCTATGAATTATTGGCATTGGCCATGGGGCAAATGTCTTAAAAAACAAGCAACACATACATTGGATAAATCTGTCATCATACTTAGAACTATTTAGAAAGCAAAAAGTGTTAGACATGCATATTGCATGTCAGCCTCCCCTATGTTATTGGTAAATTGTAAAGTTCTCCTTGCTTATGTATTGTTTTTTATTATCCCAGGCATGCACTGAATCCATGATCTGCTTATAATCCTCATCATGCTTGGTGCTAAACTGACAGGGAGTCATACATTGTGCCATGGGGTTTGGCACTCTGTTTAGTAAGCTATTATCATTATTACCTTGCCTTACCTGGCAGAACTGCCTGTTTTGTCCAAGTGACCTCTTCCTTTTGCTAGTCATGTCCATGGAAAGGTCTCCAGTCCAATAATGGCTTCTCATTTGCTCTAGAAATCGGACAAAAGCTTTGCAGCTGTGAAATGCAGCCCATTTTAAAATTAACCTATTGTAAATCCTTAATGATTGAGAAATTCTGCAATTTGCTATGATTTGTGGTTTGTGCTGCAACTAGAATAGCAAACAGCAGAGATGCTGCAGGTCAGAATGGCATACATCCAGTAAGTGAAGAAAAAGAAACTTGATAGACATTGTGCTTGGTTCAAGCCAGTATGTTATGCCCTCTGCCTTCATCTGTCACACATCACTTCCCATCCCACCCACAGACTCTCCCAAGTGGAATGTAATCCTTTGAAATACTTATTTAAATTACTGTTGATTACACAAGAGGTAAAATCATCCACAAGTTTAGTGTATCTTTGCTTCCTTTAAAACTTTTTCAATCCAGAGCCAGCTTCTTAGGGAAAAAGAGGGCAAAGGGTTTTGACTTACCAAGACCTAGAATTTGAATTTTGAGAGCAAAACGAATTACCCCTGTATCCTTAGGCAAGTTACATAAACTCTCTGGTCTTCAGTTTCCACATTTGCACATCCCATTGGATTCTTATACAGATTAAATTAGATACTGTATTAGAAAACCTAGTAGAGATACAATATATTTCTCTGTTGCTTACTAGCTACAAGACCCCTGATCAAATTACTCCTCCATGCCTCTGTATCTCTATCAGTAAAAATGAGGATACTTCCTGTGGTTGTGAGGATTAAATATTTTAATCCATGTGAAGCACCTAGAACAAGACTCAGCTCCTAGCAAGTATTCAGTAATTATTAACCATTCTGGTTGGCAGATATCAAGAAGATAATCAACAAAAAATCCTATTTACAAATGATGATATAATGTAAAGGAAAGGTGTGGGATGCTCTAAGAGAATTCATTCGAGCTAGAAAGATATGCTAAGCAGGGGCTATGTCATGTAGTCCTTTGTAATGGGAAGCCATTGACGGGGGATGTCATAATTAGATTTAATTTTTTTAATTGACATTTTTCTTATTTAAACTCACCTTTTAAAATTCTGCACAGTAAATCACTCCATTTGGTGTACAGTTCTATGAATTGAGATAAATGCATACAGACATTTAGCTGCATCTAGAATCAAGGTACAGTAGTTGCCCTTTCTCCACAGTTTTGCTTTCCAAGATTTCAGTCACCCATGGTCTGGGAGCAGGTGGTCCTCCTCCTGACATGCCAGTCTGAAGGTTAGTAGTGCCTAATGCTAAGTCACAATGCCTTGTCATTCCCCTCACTCCGTCTCATCCAGTGGGTATTTTATTACCTCATTACAATCACAAAAGAAGGGTAAGTACAGTACAACAAAATATTTTAAGAGAGGACCACATTCACATAACTGTATATTACAGTATATTATTATAACTGTTCAATTATTACTTTTGTTTATCTCTTACTGTGCCTAACTTATAAATTAATCATAGGTATGTATGTACAGGAAAAACAGTGTATATAGGGTTTGATAAATCCGTGGTTTCAGGTATCCACTGGGGGTCCTGGACATATCCCCCACAATACGGGGGAGCACAATTCTGTCACCTCCCAGAAAAATCCTTCACGACGTCCCTGTATAGTCAGCTGCCTCTCCCACTCCCAAACTCTGCAATCACTGATCTGCGTTTGTTCCTCTAATTTTGCCTTTCCCAGGATGTCTCATGTGGAATCACATCTCTATAGCTTTTTAAGTCTAGTTGCTTTAATTTAGCATAATGCTTTTGAAATTCATTCTTGTTACTGCATTTATGAATAGTTTATCAATAGGCCTGTTGCTGGGTAGTGTTCCATTTTATGGCTGTAGCAAAATTTATCTCATCACTGGTTGAAGGACATTTAAATTGTTCCCAGTTTTGGGTGGCTATGAATAAGACTAAACATTTCTCTTAGGTTTTTATGTGAACACAAGTTTTCATTTATCTTGAGTAAATACCTAGGACTTGGGTTGTTGGCCCTTATGATAAGTACGTGTCTTTTTTTTTTAATTGAAGTATCATTGATATACAATCTTATATTGGTTTCAAATATACAACATAGTGGTTGAGCAGTTACCCGTATTCCTAAATCCTTACCTCCACTAGGGCAATTACTATCTGTCAACATAGGAAGATGTTACAGAATCATTGGCTATATCCTCCATGCTGTACTACTATCCCCATGATCAGCTTATATTATGACTGAGATTTTTATGCCCTTTATCCCCCTCCCACACCCATACCCAAACCCCTCCCCAGTGGTAACCAGTCACTTCTCAGTGTCTATGAGTCTACTGCTGTTTTGTTCATTTTGTTTTGCTTTGTTTTTATATATGACAAATAAGTGAAATCATATGGTATTTGCCTTTCTCCGCCTGGCTTGTTTCACTTAGCATAATATCCTCTAGGTCCATCCATGTTGTTGCAAATGGCAAGATTTCTTTTTTATGGCTGATTAACATTCCACTGTGTGTATGTACCACATCTTCTTTGTCCATTCATCTATTGATGGACACTTAGAGTGTTTCCATGTAAATAATGTGGTGATAAACATAGGGATGCATATCTTTTCAAATCAGGGATTTTACTTTCTTTGGCTAAATTCCTAGAAGTGGAATTACTGGGTTGAATGAGATTTCTACTTTTAGTTTTTTGAGGAACCTCCATGCTGCTTTCCACAGCAGTTGTACTAATTTACATTCCTTCCACCAGTATAGGAGGGTTCCCATATCTCCACATCCTCACCAACACTTGTTATTTCTTGTCTTTTGGATGGATAGTGGTTATTCTAACTGGTGTGAGGTGATATCTCATTGTGGTTTTGATTTCCCTGATGATTAGTAATGTGGGGCATCTTTTCATGTGCATGTTGGCCATCTATATTTCTTTGGGAAAATGTCTGTTTAGGTCCTCTGCCCGTTTTTTAATCAGGTTATTTGTTTTTTTGGTGTTGAGTTGTATGAATTCCTCATACATTTTGGATGTTAACCCCTTATTGGATGAATAGTTTACAAATATATTCTCCCTTACTGTAGGATGCCTTTTTGTTTTGTTGATTGTGTCCTTTGCTGTACAGAAGCTTTTTAGTTTGGTGTAGTCCCACTTGTTCATTTTTTATTCTGTTTCCCTTGCCCAAGGAGCTGTGTCCAGGAAAAATTGCTCATGCTTAATTTTCAAGAGATTTTTGCCTGATTTCTTCTAAGAGTTTTATGGTTTCATGTCTTATATTTAAGTCTTTAATCCATTTTGAGTTTACTGTTGTGTATGGAGTTAGATGGTAATCCAGTTTCATTCTCTTACATATAGCTGTCCAGTTTTCCCAACACCAGTTATTGAAAAGGCTGTCTTTTCCCCACTGTATATTCATGGCTCCTTTAACATATATTAATTGACCATATATGTGTGGGCACTGTATTCTCTTCCTTTGATTGAAGGGTCTGTTACTGTGCCAGTACCATACTGTTTTGATTACTGTAGCTTTGTAGTATAGCTTGAAGTCAGGGAGCATACTACCCCCAGCTTTGTTCTTTCTCAGGATGATTTTGGTTATTCAGGGTCTTCTGTCGTTCTGTATGAATTTTAGGATTTTTTGTTCTAGGTCATTGAAAAATGTCATTGGTATTTTAATAGGGATTGCATTGAATCTGTAAATTGCTTTGGGCATGATGGCCATTTTGAAAATATTAATTCTTTGACAAAATTAATTAATTCATGAGCATAGGATATATTTCCATTTATTGGTGTCCTCTTTAATTTCTCTCATGCGTGCCTTGTAGTTTTTGGTAAGTATGTTTAACATTACAAAGCAACTGGCAAATTGTCTCCCAAAATAGTTATTCTATTTTGCATTCTCACCAGCAATGCATAAGAATTCAGTTGCTTGGCATTGTTGTCAGCACTTGATATTGTCCATATTTTTTATTTTAGACATTTTAATCGAGATATAATAGTATCCCATTGTGATTTTAATTTGCATTTTTCTAATGACTAATGATGGTTGAGCATATTTTCATGTGCTTATTTGCCATCCATGTGTCTTCTTTGGTGAAGTATCTGTTCGGATTGTTCGCCCATTTTTTTAATTGTGTTGTTTGTTTTATTATTATTGAGTTTTTAGAGTTCTTTATATATTCTGGAAACAAGTCTTTTGTCATATATGTGACTTGCAAATATCTTATCCTAATCTGTATCTTGTCTTTTCATTCTATTAACAATTCTTTAAATAGGGTATAAGTTTTAAAATTTGATGCTGTTTAATTTATTGGCTTTTTATTTTATGAATTGTGCTTTCAGTATTGTTTCTAAGAAGTCTTGTTTAACCCTATGTCATAAAGATTTTCTTCTGTGTTTTCTCTTAGGTTTTGTGTTTAGGTGTATTTTCCAGTGTGAAAAGTTAATTTTTTGTAAGGTGAAAGATAAATGTCAAGATGTATCATTTTGCATCTGGATATCCAGTTGCTCTGGCACCATTTGTCGAGAAGACTATCCTTTCTCCATTGCTTTGCCTTTACACTTCTGTCAAGTATCAGTTGACTTTATAATTATGGATCTACTTCTGGACCCTCTGTTCTGGTCCACCAATCTCACCAGTACCACACTGTCTTGATTTATGTAGTTTTATACTAAATATTGAAATTAGCTACTGTCAGTTCCCTAACTTTGTTCTGCTTTTGTTTTTGTCTGTTCTAGTTTCTTTAACTTGCATATAAATTTTAGAATCAGGTTGACAACACCTACAAAAAAATCCTGTTGGGATTTTGCCTTTAATTTTTGTTTGAATCTATAGATTAGTTTGGGAAGAGTTGACCTCTTAACAGTATTGCATCTTCTAATTCATGAGCATGGTGTATCTTTCCATTAATTTAGGTCCTTTTGATTTCTTTCTTTCATTGGTACTTTGCAGGTGTTAGTATACAGATCCTGCATATATTTTTTAAATTAATATATCTAAGTAGTCCATGTTTCTGGATGTTAATCATAAGTGATACTTTTTAAATTTTAAAAGTCCAACTGTTCATTGCTAATATATAGACATGCAGTTGGTTTTAGTGTATTAACCTTAGATTCTGCAACTTCATTAAACTTACTTATTAGTTCTAGGAGCATCTTTGTAGATTCCTTCTATGTAAGTAGTCATGTCTTCTGTGACTAGACAGTCTTATCTCTCCCTTTCCAACCTATATGTCTTTTATTTGTTTTCCTTTTAAGCAAGGGAATTGCTTGATTGTATCTACATTCAAAGACCAATCTGGCTGCTCTGTAAAGAATTGATAAGATGGGGAAAATGAGAAGATACCAATTGAATCTGAAAGACAGTGATGGCTTAGACTAGGGTAATGGCAGTAAGAGAGGGATGAAAAGATGTATTTAGAATATATTTTGGAGGTAGAATTGGTAGGCCCTGGTAATGAAATGAATATGAGGGAAAATCAAAGGGAAGGGAACAGGAGGACACCAAGGTTTCTGTCATGAGAAACTGGGTGAATGGAGTTACCGTTTATTGAGATAGAGAAGACAAGAGAAGAAATAGATTTGGGGGAAAGCGAAGAGTTGAGTTTCGAGCATGTCAGGTTTGAGAAGTCTACAGGCAAGTCAAATAGGCAGCTGGACTCTCTCTCTATATGTATGTAGTATAAAAGGGTATATATATATGGTATCATGTATATAAGTTAGTGAAGTGAGTCAGGCTTATGTGGTACCTCCTTCAAAGGCTTGTAGAGAATATTTATATTAAGTTTCTTCAACATGCCAAGATCTTAAGCTCTTTTTCACCTCAGGCCTTTGGACACTCTGGTAATCACTGCCTGAAGTCCGTGCTTCCCCTCACCCACTCCCACTTATTCCCCTCCCTCCCTTTCTTCTTTCTGTAAGCTGCCTTCTTATCATCGGTATCAACTTAAAAATTATCTCCTCAGACTACACCGCCTCAAACCAGGTATTCTTCTCCCTGTTTTAGTCTCTAATACATACTCTCTTTTCTTCATAGCCCTTGTCATGATTTGTACTTTTTTTATTAGACTATATTCCCAAGGGCCGGGACTGCGTCCGTATCACCAGTCTGCAACCCCGTGCCTGGCACATGGCCGCTCAGTAATATTTGTCAGATGGCAGGAAGGATGGATTTACAGCTCAGTGCTGTGGCCAGGTTAGGTCCAATGTCTTTGTGTTTTCATATGACTGACATTTTATACTTCTGTGTACATAGAAGTGGCTGTATCTAATTTCAACCAAAATCTAAGCAGGAAACTTACTTTGTTTGTTTCATTATACACTGATTGGCTACAGAGTGCCAGGCTCCATAATAGCTGGTGGGATATGAAATGTGGCTTTGGACAGGGGGACCTGTATCTAGGCCTGTGACTTTGGGTGAAATATTTAAGTACTCTTAAGTTTTAGTCTCCATACCTGTCAAAGGGCAGTGATATAATCCCTACCTCATAAAACTGCAGTGCAAATTAAATGAGATTATATGTGTAGATCATGAATTTATAATGCTTACCACATACTAAGTGCTCAATAAATAAGTTATTAATATTTATTTATATACAAGTGAATCATACAATTCTAGAAATGGTTGTCATTACCGGCCTAGTAAGGGGTTGTGGGGGAGCCCAAAGAACTCTTCCTTTGTCTTTCCCTTTCCTCTACCTGTTCTTCACTGTCAGAGGAAGAAATTCTGCCTTTAATACCATGTTAACAAAGACTAATGGTGGTATCACCTCCACCTCAGGCACCCAGAAACAGCACAGATGCATCATGTGTACTCAGATGTCAAACTGAGGGTATTTAAGTCTCCAAACTGTTGTTTTGTTTTGGGGGAAAGAAAGAAAGGGTGAGGAGGAAGGAGGCAGAGAAAGGCTGGAGATGGTGCTAGCGTACTTCACCCAGCCAGCCACCAACTGTGCAAGCCTGTTGGTAATCTGAGGTTCATGGTTCTTTAGAGTTCAGTAAGCATCTGCCCTGGACTGGGTGCAGTGCTGACAGTGGGGAGCCGGTAAGGAGTACATGTTTAGTGATCTAGATCAAAACCAATGAAATTTACTTAATAGAAATTCTCATTCTGTGCCATGATCTGTTTTCTATACCTCAAGCAAAGTTTCTCACTACTCTACTTAGTTTCCAACTAAGTGCTAGATATAAACCTTCCTTTGGGTTTAGAGACTAGGAAGTATAAATGAGAAGGACTTAGAGCAGAGATTATCAAGGTTTCTTGGTTCAGTTTGCCTCATACACAGCACCTCTAAGCCAAAAGAAAGATCTAACAATGCCATTTATTAAGTGGATTGAACCAAACAACAAATGTTTATGTCTTAGCAACTTAGCATGCGTTCAGGACTACATAACTTCTCAAATCTAGCCTCATTTACTGTTTCACACTGATTTTTTGTGATGCTTGGGTTTTCATCACAGTAATTGCCGAAAATAGCTTTGCAAAGAATCTAAAGCAATCCCATATTGAAACTGAGAACACCCTCCGACCAGTAGTGTGCATGGTGTCCAACACATACCACTGTATTTCCCTAAAAATTTAAAATACCCACAGTGCCTCTGTGAGTTTGCTGTAGCCCCCTGGGGTGCCTCATCGCACAGTTTGGGAACTGTGGACTTAGGCCTTACTCTGAGACTTTTATTCCCTACTTAAATGTTTATTTATTCTTTTTTGGGGGGGGGCGCTTTACAATGAAAAAAACTGATGGTTTCATGTTTATGAAATAGTTTATTTTAGGAACTTATTATTATTAAAGTTAAGCATGTGTAAAATAGAAAATTGGAAAGTGTAGCAAAGCAGAAGAAAATAAGTCATTTTCAATTCTATCATCCACCCATAACCACTACTACTATGTTGTTTTATCTGTCCAGTTTTCTCTATGAAGATTTATTACATTTTGAATAATAACTGTGACTAATTCTGATTATATTAAGAGGCAATAGTCTGTATTTTAGTGGGACTATAATACCCTGGACTTAAGACTTCTTTACAATGAACTTTAAGATAAATAAGGCAGAGTCCTAGCTGCTCTCTCTTTATGAAGTCCTTTCATTAGCTAAACACCTGATGGGAGGGTTCAGCGACCCCACCACCCAGGAGGAAGAGACTTCCTGCCACTGTGCATCTGACCAGACATCGTAAATTGTGTTTTCACCCAGTAGTTCTTCATTATGGAGGCCCGACAGTGATAGAGTTTAGTGGAGGAAGTTTTTAAAAACTTTTTTAAAGGGTAGCTTGTCAAATATTTTACTTCCCCCAGTAGATGGATGCACTTTCTGCAAGTAATATAATGTCGTATTTCTAAAAGAGTATTTATCTAATAATTGAGATTTAAGCTGTTTGTATTATTCTGACACCACAAAGAAAACTTTTATAATTCCATTTCACTTCTGATTTGTTACTCTGTTTACTCTGCCTTCATAAGTACTAGAAATTGAAGCTTTTTACATGAAAATAATATTTTTACTTGAGTTCATCTACTTGAAATAGGTTTTTCAAATCTACCTCCTGTCACACTGTAGGGATAGAACTTGAATTATCAGAAAGTGGATTATAACTTCAGAAAACCAAAAAGGGCCAACTTAGTTTAGCTCCAGAGAGCAGTTCACAAAAGCTGGGGTAGAAACCTCTAAGTGCAAACATATGGTCGTATTTAGAGTTTTATTGCGACTCTCTCTTTTTCTCACTCACTTTCATTCTTTCTCTTTCTGTCAATAATAATTTTAGATTCTGACCAAAACACGTGGTAGCAATCCTTTCTTAGCACAGTCTGAACTGTTGCAGAGTAATTTTATTCTCACAAAATCCTGGGAGAGGACTCAATGGCTGACTGCAGTGTTGGGGCAGAGAAGGTACAAGATAAGGCTGGAGTAGCATCTTGTCGTCAAAAAGTAAATGCTAACGATAAATAAATAAGGAAGTAGAAGTGGAAACAGGTTAAAAGGACACAGGAGACCACTGGAGGGTGTTCCCTGTGGCCCAAATGGAAACAATTTGACCAACAAAATAAATGACAATAGTATTTTATTATTATGAACCAAAGAATAAATATCCATGAGTCCAAATTGACATAAATAAGCAAATAAATGAGGGAGACAGGACAAATCTTCTTTACAGAAGAAGTCCAGATAATAAATGTAGGAGTGGAAGAAATAGAAAGTTCCATAGAACACAGCAATAATCATTGCTGCAGGAAGATTCATGGATGAATGTTAAAATTAAGTGAAACTTTAAGGAGAAATAAAATGTGTAGTCTAAATATTTCTCTCAAGAAACTTATTATGTGGTGGTTTTAATAAATGTTTACAAATTCTTTGATACACTTTCTTCCAAGAAGTGGAGCCTACCTCTCTCATCCTTGAGTGGGTGGGGCTGGACATGGTGACTCTTAACTAATCAAAGAATATGGAAGAAAAGAAATAGTAATTGTATAGTAGAGAAACTGGGCAGATACCATCTTAACTAAGAGGTCAGGCTTAACATCACCGGTAATAAGTTACGTTGCTATTATATGGCTGCAGTTATTGTGCAGTGAGAAGGCACTTCACCTCTTGGCATTCTTCCCCAAGATGCAGAACGTCAGTCTGGTTATGAGGAACATCAGAAAATCCTCAATTGATATAGAATAGTATATTTGACTGGTGCTCTTGGGACGTGTCAGGGAGAGTCTGAGAAACCACCACAGTTCGGAGGAGACTGAGGAGACCTGGTGCCTCCATGCACCATGGCTTCCTGGATGGGCTCCTGGGACAGATACAGACCTGAGTGGGGAAACTGGCAAAGTCAGAATAAAGTCTGTAGTTCAGTTAATTGTGTCATGCTGATGTTAATTTCTTAGAGTTGATAAATGTACCTTGATGTATAAAATATGAACCTTAGAGGGAGTTGGATGATGGGAATACTGGAATTCTCTGTACTATCTCTACAACTTTTCTGTAAATCTAAAATTATTTCAAAATTCAAAGTTTAAAAGAAAAAAACACCTCACTCGTGGCCTTTTCTGTCTAAGTATATTTGTTTTTTAGTGTCTCCAGACACATTAGTTCAGAGAAATTTCTCCCCTAAGCTTTTGTGCAGTATCTCTATAACAGAAAAATGAGCTCTTAATAACAAAACAGTCCTCATGAGCACAGGCTTCCTTCCCACCACTAGAAATAGAAGCACACCTTTGCCTGCTCTGCATAGGCCAGTTCAGCCAACACTGTTGGTTTGCTTCTAGTGACTTGGTAGTGTGCCCAGCACTTAGGTTGTAAGAAGTATTCTGTTAACACAGTGAAGAGTGGAGCGACTGTGATTCTACCTGCCTGTGTTTTGGGCCCCTTTGTTCCAGATACTCTTGTTAGACTGCTAATCTGAAACCTTCAGATGTACTAGATCTGGTTTCATCTGACTGTCTCAACCCCAAATTATTGATAGATTCAAATAAAAGAAAAAGTTCTCAATAAAATGGATACATGAAAAAATTTAAATATAAAATACACTGTATATTGCTCTTTTTTCCCCCCCAAAAACAGGAAAGTCTCAGTAATTCAATGTAATTTTGGGTACAGATGTGAAATCCTGATTTATAAATATTTTATTCTTATTACTTTCAAGCTCTCATTAACTCAAACTAGGAAAACAGAGTTATTACAGAAGGCCTATCAGGCTCCTGTTTTAGTAAATAATAAGTAACTGAGGATGATTATTGTCACGGTAACAAATTAGGATTTGGATACTAAAATTAAACTTCTCCTCTGTATGTCAATCATTCTCTTGGTCTGACCATTAGTGACTACTGTCTTCAGTTTATGCACATATGGGGAGCATTATTTTTATCAGTTAAATATATTTTACTGCCTAATCAAGTGAGTACCTTGTAGTGTGTCTGTCTTGGTCATATAACTGATGTGACCAATGATGAATGATGTACTGTTCTTGAACATGGAGATACATTTAGGTTAGTATAGTGGCAGGTCCATGCATTTTTTGGAAAGCTCTGTTTCCTAGATTGTTAATGCACGCCAAATACATACACAGATACTTAATAATACTGCTTAATTGCTGTAGTCAGATTGAGCAACACATAATTTATAGCAATTCTGAAACTAGGAACACAAGAATGATGAGCCATGTGATTAGCTGTAAGAATTACTACAATGGCTTGTCAGTAAAACTATAGACTGCACATTGTTGATAGCAAGTCATTCTTGTATAATGGATATGATACAATTTTCTTGACAGCTGTTTTCAAACTACCTTTTCATGTCATCTTGGTTTCTTGAGTGAATTTACTTTTAAAGTTTTTTTTTTAATAAGCAATGTTTCATTTCCTAATTTTTTATTCAATTAAGAATTTTGTTGCTTGTCTACTGTGTGCCGGGCACTTTGATTTATTATTCATCCAGTGTCCCAGCAAATTAGAACCCCCTTTGCCCATTTTAGAAATTAGAATATGGAGACTAAAAGGTTTAGAAACTTACCGCTGTTGACAGAACCTACATATGATGTGACATAAATATGGTTGGTTACCTAACTGAATGAGTTACCTAACATTTGGTTATAGATAATGTACCAAAAGTACAAGTAGGTAGATCCCTAGGCAAGAAAGAAGGAGAGTTGTTTACTATTACTAGCATAATATCTGAGAATAAATTTAGCAAGTTTGCTAAGTGAAGCATCACTTTTGTGTAGGTCTGGTTCCAGAGCCACTAAATGTATTGGCCCTGTTAGGAATTTTTGAAAATGCAAATAGTTCAGTCAAACGTAATACTCATTAAGGGAAAAGTAATACCGTTTGAAAGTTTTTATGAAGATATTCACTGCCTAATTGGTGAATTGAGAGCATCTTTTAAAAATTTGTTTCCCTTCATATTCCTAGGTGGTAGTGAATATATGGGTAGAAAAATGAAAGCATTTCAAATAATGCTAATGAAGTTTAAATGATTGCAATCTACCATATTGTGAGGAAAAGTTGTTAGCTGTGAAGGATGAGGGCAAAATTAAAATATTACCATGACTGGCATTTGATTTGAAAACTGTAGAGATAAGAAGCTTAGGTTCCTATTTATGAAAACCATCCTCACAGCCTGATGAAATATCTTTTAAAAGGTTTTATAGTTACCATGGATACTTGTTAGCTTTGATAGAGTAAGTTGTAATCCATATTCAATCATCTGAGGTGAAGTAGCCAAAAACCCACTAACTAAAATCAAAAGTAGCTTCATTGCAAAATTCATACTAGTTTGGAGATGGAAAGGGTAAATAATCTAAAGATTAGGTTTTTGGTTAATTATCACTGCTCTAAAAGCAGAATAGTTCTGATGCACAGTACCTGAATCTGATCTTAATAATTACTTCTTATGTGTAACTTCTTCTTTTGATTAGTGAAGGGTTTTTCCTAGGTTTGGATATAGAAATTTAGATAGTGAGATCTTTCTGAAAGCTGATGAACCCTAAGCAGCCCACTCAATTTCTGAAAGCCACAGCGGCACAGACAGTATTGAAGATGTGGATCCCTGTGGTAACATATTTGCATTGCGCCCAGAAGTGGCTGGATTCTGCCTAGCCTCTCTTAATTGCTATATATTGACAGCCGATTGCACGACCATTCTAGAATGTCGGATTAATGAGCATGTGGAGCAGGGAGAGCGCACCGTATCCGTAGGCTTGATGGGGCACTTCGGACGACAAAAGCCTCTGCGTCCAGAGGCACTGCGATGCGCCTGGCATTCCCTTACGCCTGTCACATAGTGCAGACAAAAAGCCTTTCATCTGATTTAAATATTTTCCCCAATTCTCTTTTAAAACAGGTGACAAAAGAGCTAAAACAGTATGACAACAAAATTATAGAATGTAAATTCGAGAACAACAGCTGGGTCTTCATGAGACAGAGAACAGACAAAAGTTTTCCGAATGCCTACAACACCGCCATGGGTGAGTGTGACAACCTGCCACGGCTGGTTACAGCTAAAGAAAAAAAAAGCTCAGGTCTTAGAACCAAAATGGGCTGCCTTTGTTGTTCTCCCTAGTGGAGTGTCGTCATTCCGACCCCATCCTTGCTTGCTGGGGAGCGGGTCGTGGCCGGGCTCTCCTCGCTTGACCTGCACGCTTGTGCACCTGCGCCCGAGAGGGAAGGTTAAAGGGCAGGAGGGTGGGCTGTATAGGAGCTGAGTTTGTTGAATGACAACAAAGCCATGATAATTTCAGATCTATTAAAAACTATAAAAACCAAGTTTGGCAGATGGTAAAAGACAAAATTAGCAGGGGAAAATGTAATTTCCAGCTCCTAAAATAGCTTTACAAACAATGGAGAACAAAGTTAAGTGCAAATCATTCAAGAAAACACCCCACCAAACCTAAAACCTGCTGTGCTGTTCTTTGGGTACAATGTGAATGCTTTGAGAACCAGAACAGGCCGTTTCTTTCATAGGGAACCACACAAACTAAGTTTATAAGGTAAACTACTGGGAGCAGTTGCCGCTCTACATTGCATTTTTAAGGGAGTTGAAAAAAAACATAAAGATAACAAGATGAGTTAACTTTGAAAATAGGAGTAATTAGGCCAGTGTTTTTTTTCCCCCCAAACCAAATAGGTAAATAAAAGGACTGCTACTAAATTTTGATCACATAAGAAAAGATGCTTTATTTATTAGTAATTTTGTCATAATACCTTACTTCAAGCAAGTCATTAAAATATCTGCCCGCTGCAGTGAAACCTATTCAGTGGGAATGGTGGCTGGCGCTATGTCATATGCCGCACAGTGCAGACCTCTTTCTGAGAGAAAGACTGGAGGACTATAGCACACATTGTTCTGTAGAAATTTTGGTTGCATATGGACTAGAGTGTGCTAGATTAAAATCCCATGAAAACTGTTTTGGACGGATGGAAAACCATAGTGAAGATGCGCTTATCACCCAAATGCTTGAACTTTTGGTTTGAAATTAACAATACAGAAAAAAGTAGCGACCAGCAAAGCACTCCCTTGGGAGCAGAAGGGTGAGGAGAACACCTGACGCCGAGGCACATCACCTGGTGGGTGAAATGGAAATGTTCCCATATGGGGATGGAAACCCTGCCCCGTCTCCTCTCCCTGTGGTGAGTCAGCTGCCTTAATTAAGCCTCACGTGAGACACGTCTCCCTTTGTCCACAGCTGTGTGCAACAGCATCTCCAACCCTGTCACCAAGGAGATGCTGTTCCAGTTCATCGACAGATGTGCAGCGGCCTCTCAAGGGCAGAAGCGGAAGCACCATCCGGACCCTGACACGGAGCTCATGCCTCCCCCACCTCCCAAGAGACTGCGCCCTCTGACCTAAGACCTGCCTCTGACTTTTAAGTAGCGAGAGGAAAGATGACTGAGAAAAAAATGCTTGTGCTCATTTTTGCAGCCAGAGAAATTAAAAAGAGAGTGTGCGGCTTGATGTTGATACCCATTTGAGGTTTTTTAAAGACGGAAAGTGTTGTAGCCAGCCTGTAAATACTTGATACGTTTGTTTTCCTCAGTGCGCAGGGCATCACGGACTTACACATGTTATTTATAGCCGATAAACTCAGCCTTACCTTGTGGAATCTGAAGAATGAAATATCCAAAGGTTTGAACAAGATTGAAATTAATGAAAAAGAGGCCTTGTTTATATATGGGTAACTTTCATCTTTAATTTATAAAGTTAGCAATTTGGAACTGTGAGTGCATAGAACACTGTTTTTTAGAAGTTGTATTTCAACTCTGGTAAATTTTCCTTTTAAAAAATAGAGGCAATGGCATACACATTCTGTCTCTCATTTGCTGCATTTCTGAGATTCTTGTACTGAAATATAAGTATGGTACTTATATTAAACAACTTGGTCTGGCTTATATCATTTTAAGACTTTTTTTTTTGAAATGTAAACGTAGAAGCGTAAAGCTCCATTTTTGTGAATTGCATCCTTGCTAAAGGAAGTACGTTGAGTATTTTCATCTCTTCCTGTTGTTTGAATTATGTATCAGATGCCCAACATGCCCATTCTGGCATGGGTTTTGCGTTACTTCTGAGAACTTCGATCTACACTGCCTGTGCTTTATGTGTGGTTCTCCTGGGGGCTTTTTTTTTTTTTATGCCAGGGCTCCTTCAGCTTTACCTCAGTGGTGTCAGCACATTGCAAATTACCTTAAAACACAACTCACTGTGACATCAAACACAGACGATGTTGTGTGAGTTCCCTTGAACAAAACGGCAAAGGGAATGCCAGCTACTCCTCTGATTGGAAGGGAATGTCGGTGGAACAGAATGCTGTCACCAGAACTTACTCTCCTACTGCTAGGTAAGTGCAGAGGCAAGGAGTAGACATCCGTAGGAACCAAACATCAAGGAAGCCAAGACATTTCTTTTCAAATTCTATCTGTATTCTATTCTGGGAATGCTATTTCTGTTGTACATCTGAATTTTAAAGCATTTACTGATAGATAATAGACTTAAAGGGCAGCTAATTGGTCACCTGCCATTGTTAAGAAACTGTGTTCTGACTGGTTTGTGAAGGAACTCTGAGAGTTAGCCGATTAGAGGCTAATGTATTTATTTTTAGAGGTACAGGTTTTAAATGTGTGTATTTAAAACAAATGTCCATGACCTGAATTTTATATATGTATATGCATATATCTGTGAGTATATGCAGCAGTGTATATTCTTCTACTAATAGATATGAAAATCCAGACGAGCTACCTAGTAGACTGAATGTCCGACAGGATATATGATATAGCACAGATTAACCAAAAATGTATTTATATTCACTTGAGTTTTAATGTTTTTAAACAAAGTTTTCTCCTGCAGTGCTTTTCTATATGAAATACCAGAGCCATGCCTGAGCTTTTTCCTTTGTTGTTCCAGTTATGTAATGTATGGTGAATGATATCCAAAATGCCGTTTTAGTGTTTCTTTCCTAGAACGCTTTTGTGCTTTTGGGCACTGCAGGGATTAAAGCACTTGACTGCCATAGTAGCTATTGCAAGATGGAAATTTGTCAAGGCTCAGTAGTATCTTGTACAAAGCAAGTCTGAAAAAAACTCCTATGCAACTCCAAATAGTCTGGTGCCTGCTTCACCAGGATCAGTGACTCTTTTCGTACCGTATGTTGCTTTCTTCTGTGCCTGTGGAAGTACAGAGTCCTTTTGCAGATAGACCACCAAACATTTGCTGGTGATCTTTAAGGGAGTTAAAATGTCTATGGTAATTGCGACCTTTTAAATGAATTATGTGAAAAGAGCATCCCATTTTTAATACACCCAGATATTTTTCCTTGCCTTTGTGCATTTTGCAGGACTTAACTTTCTCAATTTATTCATTTTCCTTCAATTACAGTGAAGTATAATAGGCGGCCTTATAAGTAGACCCCATTTAGTAGCTCCAAATACAGTACCATCTGCAGTATCATCAAAAGTCATCTAGAAAGGCAGGGGACAGTTGAGAGGCAGGGTTTGGAACATCAGAAAGGAAACAGTTCCCTTCTTAGCCCACTTCACAGTAACTATTTTCTGACACTGAAGTTTTACAGACAAGAATGAGAAAACTTTGTTTTCCTGTGTTTTCACATGTAAAAGTTTTTGCTTTTGTTTGGAAAAGATGTGGATGACTCGACTACCTGGATGGTTCCATTTGCTTTCCATGAAATGCTCAGAAAAAGTTAGGACATTCCTTCTCGACTTGTGTGTCAGTTTGTATTGTAATAAAACTACTGATTTAAAATAACAGAAGGTGTATATATACTTTATTTTACTGGTGAAGCCTTTGTGTCCCTTATCTAACTAATGCTTTTGTGTCCCTTCTGTTGCTGGCAACAGAACCTGCTGCTAATCAACCATACCCAACATTGTCCATCTGGTTTTGTTGCATTCTAGAGATTAGCATAAACACTTGGAAAATTTTCTATTTTTCTTCTTTAGAAACGAAGAAATTTAATGACATGGGGGATGTCAGTGTAGGGGAGTGTTGATGTTTATAATTTCCTATTCATTGCCTCATCTTAGACCCAGGTAGG
Source organism: Smutsia gigantea (assembly GCA_032199065.1). NCBI lineage: Eukaryota > Metazoa > Chordata > Mammalia > Pholidota > Manidae > Smutsia > Smutsia gigantea. The sequence goes on along the minus strand of JAVSCE010021688.1, from coordinate 98,833 downwards.
TATTCTGTTACTTTTTTTTTTAAATACATTTAATTCTTTTAGAATACTCAGCAATAAGTATTCTGAAATGATGACCTAATTTCTTAATTGACTATGCATTTTTGTAGTATGGAATTTGCCATCTTGAAATGTTTAAATGATACCACCATTTTGAACCATGTATGTAATCTTTTCTGGTCAAAAAAACCCTTTGAAAGTCAAGAACCAAATTCCTCCAGCTAGAGAAAACTAATATGCTAGAGAGAACCCTGGGCCAGACCCCGGGGACCAAGTGTAAGCTGCCTCTCATCGGTTCCATGTTCTCTCTAGAAGTCATTTCTCCCTCCCTACCCCACCCCCATCTGTAAGCTGCCAAGACTGTGCCAGATTATCAAAAAGAAACTTTTCTGGTCTAGCATGATTCTTGTAAAAGCCAGTGCTTTGTAAATAACCTATGTGCACAATAATGGTAATATTACCATGATTGAATATTCACCAAGCACCAGGGCTGTTGTAAACAATCTGTGCAGGTAGGTTCTGTTATTAATTTCATTGTGTAGTTGAGGATCCTCAGACCCAGAGGTTTGAGTTACCCAGAGTGACACAGCCGGGCAGCTGTGAGGCAAAACCCATACATGGTCGTTCTGACTCCAGCACTTAATTTACTGTAAATTCATTATTATCCTGTAGGCTTTGTTCCAGTCCCTGCCAGGGGTCCCTAACTATTTAAGTTTCGTCAGTGCTAACTAGAAAGAAGCTTCAAACACCTCTCCCGAAATAAGGAGATGGAGTTGAGAGTGGAGAAGTAAATACATTTTTAGGATCTTATTAACTCCTTATTTAACCGTTTTTTTAATTAAGGTATTATTGATATACACTCTTACGAAGGTTTCACATGAAAAAACAATGTGGTTACTACATTCACCCATATTATCAAGTCCCCACCCATATCCCAATGCAGTCACTGTCCTTCAGTGTAGTAAGATGCCACAGAGTCACTGTTTGCCTTCTCTGTGTCTTCCCCGTGACCCCTCATACCATGTATACTAAACATAATACCCCTCAATCCCCTTCTCCCTCCCTCCCCACTTATTTAACAGCTTTTAAATGTGAGTGACACAGAGACCCTGAAAAGAAGTTTAATATTCTCATTAAGATGCAAAATTACAAAGATGTAATTAGGAAGAAATAAGGGATTGAATCACACACGGGGCCAACGTTTTTCTGATTGTTGCTGTCATCTCTGATAGCAGGTGACCGCTGCGCGTGACGAGCAAGGTGGTGGCGGACGGCACTCACAGCAGGGGCCGCCAGGCTTCTAAGAACATCGCACATTTCAAAAAATAATCAGTGCACAGATCTGGGGTTGCCAACTATTTTGCTTGGAAGAACATTTACAAAAAATTACGGTACCATCATTTCATTAAAAAAATGGAATTGTAACACCCTAAAAGGAAGTAGAACATAATTTCGAAGAAAGGACACACCTTTATGTAGGACAAATTTTTTCTATGAAAGACTTGCCACATTGTCCTTTGCTTCTCCATTTTACCCCAAACTAGTGGAAGTTTTTTCATGGACCCCTCTTGGGAATCACTGAATACATGAAATTCCAGACAGGGGTTGTGGGCAGAGAGAAGAACAAGAAAACCCTCAGGGAAGAAGCCCGAGGTCATTTTCAGAGCCAGAGCTGACCGTGATAAAATGGCCTCACAGTGGTTGATTGTGTTCTTGTGACATAAGGTGTATAGGCAAAAAATGAAATCTGAATGTTGGAAAATACCCCCAAACCGAATTTGGCCTTGACAGCAAACCAGACCAACAGGGTCGCCAGCTTTCACCACCTTGAAGTCAGCATGCAGTCTGTCTCCCCTTTAGACCACTGCCACCAGAGCGACCTTCCCGAACCACGACCGGCTCCTGTCGCTCCTCCCCGGTGAGGGCTCCCTTTGGGGCCTGGCCTCAGCCTGGGCGTCCAGATTTGGGTCTCCTTCCTGCCCTGCGATACGGCCGTGTGACCCACGCTGTGCCTGGAACTCCACGCTCTGTCAGCCCCGGGCCGTGGCTCATGACACCTGCAACCGCTGGCAGAAACCCTCAGCCTCCCCCGGGCTCGGGGGCCTTGCAGCCCCAGGCAGTCTCCCAGGCTTCCCCTGTTGGCCTCTCCAGACGGGGCTCCCGAGCAGAGGGGCTGCGTCCTCTGGGGACCACAGCCCAGGGCCTGGCCACAGTGCGCACCCCACGGTAGTTTGGGCAGGAGGTTCAAATGCCCCTTGTGCTGGCTGCTGGCTCCCTCGGTGTGGCCTTCCGTCAAGAGAGCTTCGTCACTCCAGCCGTCCCATCCTCACGCAGCACTGCTAACCTCTCTCTTTCTTAAGAATTTCTTCCCCCTCTGGGGCGTCTTGTATTTAATCCTGACAGAAGTGCCTTGTCTGTTCTTGCCTTTTGCACTGAAAAGGAATGCTTCCGAGGGAAACCTCTCCGCAGGAAGCCTTAGGGAAGTGCCCTGCTCGCCTCCCTGTGATGAGCTCCGAGGGAGCGGCGGGAGGCGGTGTTTTTAATCAGGTTTTTAGTGCGGTTTCACTGAGCTTGCCACGTCTTGAACTGGAAGCCTCCTCTCCCTCCCCACCTAATCCCGCCCAGTTGCTGATGTTTTCAAAGAGAGGTCCTTGGGGAACTGCTGAGGCTTTTCGGTTAGCTTTAAAAATAAATACCAGTCTGTGACCCCTTAGCGTGAGCTGGTGCTTTTAGCCATGTCTTTTAAGAGTGGAAAGGCAAGTGAAGAATGCTATTCTGGTTGCTACTATTGACGCTGTCTTCCAGGATCTAAAGGCATAAGAAACTTTAGGTTTCTGTACAAGTTCTGCTTTCCTCCTGAAAGCTGTCAGGGGAACATTGTGTAGTTTTTTTTTGTGTGTGTGTGTGTGTGTTTTGGTATCATTAATCTACAATCGCATGTGCAACATTATGGTTCTTAAACTCCCCACTCGATCAGGTCCCCCCACCAACACTGTGTAGTTTTGATCTACAGTATAAACAGTGTGTTCTGATGCCCATCGAGGATGAGGGCCGGAGACCCCAGCAGAACACTCTACAACCCAAACTGTCTTATGAAAAAGCTCTTGAAAATTCTGCACGTAGAAACTATACACCTTGAAGACATCCCGTACAGCTGGGGTGATGCAGGATGTGGGATGTGATCTGGGCTCAGTGAATGGGTGGGATGGGCGAGATGGGGAGGTACAGAGAGAATGTGAGGAAGGGTGCTTTGAAGGGGCTGCCCTAAGGCTGTGTGAGGGGCAGCGACAGCACATAGAGCTGTAAGCGCTCCATCTGACACCAGCCAGCCGCCCTTGGCCCATGGTGTCCTCCCAGCCGCCCAGGTCTCTGATCACCTGTCCTGCAGAGTTCCTAGGAGGACCTGGCTGCACTTGTTCATTCCACACCCTTTCCTCCTGTCCTCTCTTGACCCCCAGCCAGCAAGCTCTTGTCCCTGCTGAGCCTGCCCTTGTCCCGATGACTGACGGCCTCTGCAGGGGCAAATCCACTCTTCTAATTTGACATTTGAACCAGTTTCTCACTGCCTGTTTTCTGTTTTTGTTTTTAATGGGAAATTTCAAACACACAAAAGGAAAATGGTAAAGTGAATTCCCTGTCTGCCCAGGTTCAGCACTGATCGATCTGTGGCAGTTCAGGTTTGTTTATATACCAGCCAGTCACTCACCCTTCTTCACAGGCACACACACAGGATTTTTTTTTAATTAAAGTATAATTAATATACAATCTTAGGCAGGTTTCACATGAACAACATTGTGGTTTCAGCATTCACCCATATTATCAAGTCTTCACCCCCACCCCCACCCCCCCATTGCAGTCACTGTCCATGAGCGTAGTAAGATGCTCTGGAGACATTACTCGTCTTCTCCGTGCTGTACTGCCTTCCCTGTGACCTACCTATATTGTGATTGTGAATTACAGTGCCCCTTAATCCCTTTCTCCCTTTGCACCCACCTTCCAAACCCCTCCGATTTGGTAACCGCTAGTCCCTTCTCGGAGTCTGTGAGTCTGCTGCTGTTTTGTTCCTTCAGTTTTGCTTTGTTGTTATACTCCACAAATGAGTGAAGTCATTTGACACACACAGGATTTTTTAAAACAAATCACAAACTACTCTCTTTGTTGAACCCTTCTGTACTTGGCCTCCAGGCCACTGTTGCTTTCTTTTCTTCTGCCTGTTGGGCTCCCAGGCAGGGCCCTCTTCACCTTCTCAACCTCTACGTGTTGCACAGACCCAGGTTCAGTCCACTGGCCTCTGTCTGCACTCTTAAGAGATCGCTCGTAGTTTCTGAACACTAATACCGTCTACACACAGTTTCGTAATTTATTTCTAGCCTGGATCTCCCTCATGAAATCTAGACCCAAATGTCCAATTGACAATCTGACATCTTCACTTGATGTCTAATAGTCACCTCAAACTTAATGCATCAAAAACTGAACTTCCCCTCTCCTGTAGACTTCCTTCTCTTCCCACAGTGTTCTTAGAGAACTTAGTTCAAGGCAACTGCATTTTTTCCAGTTGTTTCAGAATCACTCTTGATTCTTTCTTTCTCTGACACTTCAGTTCCAATCCATCAGCAAATGCTGTCGGCACAACCTTCAAACTAATCAGAAGCTGACAACTTCTCAACCTCTCCAACACCTCTCCTCCTGTCTCTTGCCTACATTATTGCAATAGCCTCCCAGCTGGTATCCCAGTTTTCACTGTCCTTCATCCCCAACTCCCTCTGCTCTCCACACAGCTACTGGTAATGCTTTTTTAGAATGTGTCACTCAACTACTCAGAACCTTCCAATGCCTTCTACGTCATTTAGAATTAAACCCGAAATGCATACCTGTGGTCTGCAGGCCTATATAGCCTTTCTGATCTCTTATTCTGGCCCCCAGCTGCCTTTCTAATCTCTTATTTTAGTCCTTGTTCACTGCTCATCCATACTGGCTCCTTCGCTGTTTCTCCAACTTGCCAAGCAGGTTCCCACTTTAAGGACTTTGAACTTCTCTTATCTCTACCTGAAATGCCCTTCCTTTAGATATCCATAAGGCTCCCTGTCACTCCATTCAAGTCTGTAGACAAACGCCACTTCCTAACAGAGGTCTTCCGACCATCCCATCCAAAGTGCCCCTCCCATCACCATCTTCCCTCTTACCCTAGTTTATTTTTCTACAAGCACTTACGATCTAACACATGTTTACTTGTTTACCCACTGCCTGACTCTACTCTCTAGAATGTTAGTTCCATGTGAATTGAGAATTTGATTTCATCCATTGCTTTATTGCCACCACTAAGACCAATCTGGCAAAGTATAGGAGCTCAAGAAATAGTTCTAGAATCTATAAATTAAGGAGACATAGATAGGCTGGGGCTAGATTATAAAGGGATTTGGATGTCTGGCTAAGAAGGCTATAAACCTGATCAACAGTAGGGAGTTCTTGATTATTTTTAAACAAGGGAGGTCTCTATGGGAATAAACTGCTAAGATTCTGTCTAAGGGGTCAGAAGAAAGAAAAGTAATAAGATGATAGGCCAGTTGGGAAGAAGCTATTGTGGTCCAGGTAAGAGGTTAAGAACCTAAAACAGGGTGGCACCTGTAGAAAGAGAGGGCACGGCTATGACAGGCATCCAGGAGGGAGAATAAGCCAGATTCAATAATCAGTTGGGAAGCCCAGGTTGCCTTTGAGGGTTTGAGCCTGGGAGTAGGGGTGGGGGTGGCTGGGGAGGGGCAGTGGAACAGCAGAAACAGGGAAGTGAGAAGGCAGAGCTGATGCGGGGCGGGGGCGAAGAAGAAGAAGGGGTTTCCGAGCCTGAGGAGCCGGTGGTGCTGTCAGGAGGCTCAGCGGGGACTGTCCCCAAACAGCAGGCGGAATTGAGGATTGGAGCTCAGACCATCGGCAAGACTTTAAACTTGTCCACACAACAGTGATAGGAAAAGTGTGAGTAGAAGGCATGGAGGAGGGGGTCAGGGACCCCTATGTTAGTGAGTGGAAGGAAAACAAGAGCTAGTAAAGAAAGGCATCAAGAAGTAAGCCAAGTAAAGATCAAGAGAAGGAAAAGAAGGAAATGGTACAGGCCAGGGGAACTGAGAGAGGAGCTGCTCCTTGTTAGAGAAGGCAGGAAAACGTTCTGACTGCTCCAGGGGAGTCAGAGAGCTGAAGACGGAGATCAGGGCCTTGAATTTGGTTTCTAGGTGGCCGTTGGAGGCATGATGGGAATGGTGAGGTCATGGAAGGAAAGGAAAATATGAGGAGATGGAGGTGGTGGGGTTTGGGGCTTCATCTGTGCTAACAGATGAATTAAGATTGCCAAGCAGTGGTTACGTGGCATGTGTTTTACTTTGGGGCGATGTGTCTGGCTGTCCAGAGAGCTTCCCAACCACTGTTTCAAGACCCTGTGCTGTGTGGCCCAGTGGTTAGAGGTGTGCTGTAAGTGTGATCACCCTCTCAGCCCCAGGGTCACCGTGGAGGGCCTGTTGCCTTCAGCTGAGAGATGCGTCTGGGCTCCCGAGAGCACCCCAGGGTTCCCGCAGGTGGAAGCAGAGTGGCCAGTGGCGAGCTCCACCTGATGCTGGTGCCCCGCCGTGGACACTGGGCGGACGGCCCACAGAACACGGCCCTGCCCAGCCCCGACCGAGAGCCCTTGGGGCGGCTGAGCACGGGTGTGGCTGATTCAGAAGGGGCTTCTGGGAGGCTGCTGAGGGCTTGAGGGTCTGGAGCTGTCTGCCTCCACGTTCGTCATACTCCTGTGCACTCTGGCCGATGCGTTGCCGTGCTGGTGCTCATTTTGGGTCCAGAGACTGCTTTAACAGTGCGAGTACGCTGCACGTCGGGTTCTCTAACAGTGCGCGTACGCTGCACTTCGGGTTCTCTAACAGTGCGCGTACGCTGCACGTCGGGTTCTGTGCGCATACGCTGCACGTCGGGTTCTGTAACTGCGCGTACCCTGCACGTCGGGTTCTGTGCGCATACGCTTTACGTCGGGTTCTGTAACTGCGCGTATGCTGCACGTCGGATTCTCTAACTGCGTGTACGCTGCACGTCGGGTTCTGTAACAGTGCGCGTGCGCTGCACATCAGGGATTCATCGATATTAGGAAATAATTGATGTGAAAATAATTCTGCTGGACTTGAAGTCTATTTGCTTTTTTATCCTAAGAAATATCCACAAGAAACTTGCACGTAGGAACGAAAAAGAGAAAATGTTATTTGATTCTTTAAATACAATTTCAACTGTTGACATTTTTGAAAAGTTGCAAAAAAAATTATTTTAATTTTTTTATTCCCAACATGTGCAAGGTTTCTCATTAACAGCAAATACTGAAAATTTGAAGAGATTATCATTGAAAAGTTTTGATCAGGATTTGAGGTCAGGTCAGCATTTGAAGCATTAAACGTGGTATAGAAAAGGCATGTTCATGGAAGGTAGCTCAAGTCTCTCATTTAACATTTTGAAGATATTTTATTTTGAAATCTCATATAAAGCATCCTTGGGACTTTGTATTTTACTTTTTCTTACCACACTTTTATACTATGCAGAAAGTGTTATGGATCCATATGGACACTCTAATGCTTTAGTTTACCTCAGGGTGCCCTTCGAAGATTGTCATCGTCTGTGTTTGCCATGATATGAAAAGGGCTGGGGAGCAGTGTTCCGCTGGCCGAGGACTGGAGATTGGCCAGGTGAAAATAGATGAAAAGGTGAGGGACTTTACCCTAGGCTGGGTAAGAAATCAAAGTCAGAAGGGGGTGATGGCCCAGGTGAATGGGCAGGATTAAGGGAACCAGACCCCAAGGGCACCGCGTAGAGCCAGTGGCAGCAAGCTGAGAGAGAAGGGGACTGAGAATGCCGGGCATGGTTTTCCACCTCTCTTACGCTTGTATTTTCTTTGCAGCCTCACCCCATTATCAGGACTTTTTCTTTTATAAAGTGAGAGAAAAACAAGCTCACCTGCTCTAGAACTGAGTAGTCCAGAAGGCAGGATGACTTCCTGGCTTGGTCAAGGAGCTTTCTGTCTCTCCACCCCAGGCATCGTGGGCTTCATGTAGCCCCCTGGTACCTCAAGAATCACATCTCCTAAAAAGTCATATCCATCATAAAGAATGATTATTAATAATTATCTCTCTGCCAACAGTCCTAGCCAAAGTTTTGTGACATCCCAATGCATCTGACTGGGTTGTTTGCCATTCGTGAACCAGTGACCGAGGCCAGAGAATATAATGTCCTCCCTGAGTGGTCAGACTGATGGCTGGTGCCCAACACTGTGGCTGAGAATAGAACCAACTCTCCAGATATTTCCTTTGTTGACTTACTACTTTCATCATTTCTTTGTGGCACATACCTGAGCTTTACTCAGATTCATTAGTGACAGTCAAAATATTAACCAACTGATGGGCATGGGTACGGGCCAATCAGAACACCTCTGGAGAGCATACTGAAGGTTCTCAGGTGTTAACCCTCCCTGGCCCTTAGGCATGGGGATGTCTGAGGGCTCCAGGGGAGAGGCAGGGTAGCTAGGGGGGTGCGGGAAGATGCCTGCAGGTGGTGGTTAGGGAAGCGGCTATTTCCCAACTAGTATTCTAGTATTCTCTTTCAGTATTTACAAGCAGTATTGCTATACCATGAATATTGGTACTGCTTCAATACTAGCTATTTCTGTGCATCTTTAATCCCTTCCACCATTATAGCTAGACCATCCTCCTAAAGGCTGGGAAGAGGCCTTGATTGTTTCTGAGTCACCCACAGCACCACAAAGTACATTTGTCCATTCGTTTAGTCACTCAACAAGCATTTCTTGAGTCCAACAAATAGTAGGTCCTGAATAATTTAATTGAATGAATGTAATAGCCTCCTTTAAAAGGGCTGCAAAGGAAGTAATACAGTTGGACAAAGAATAAGCTTCATTTAAGGAGAAGGGGTAAGCAGAGTTGGAGGAACCTGGTAAGCGTCTAAGGGAATGTGTAGTATTAGACACAATCAATTTGCTCAGGGACAGTGACAAGGATTTATCCAAGGCTTGTCCTGGTTATAAATATGTTACCCCAGATATCTTGTTGGTGGGATCCAGTGGAGGGGGCTGCTTGTGGGGTGGCCAGGGCTGGAGGGAGCCTGGGGAGGCCTGGGCAGAGGGGTGGCCCTGCCCTGGCATGAGAAGCAGAGAGGCTGTTCATCTGGCAGGAAAAGGTACAACAGGTAGGAGGCAGCACGAATGGAGGAAGTTTGGGGAGGATGGAGCTGCTTCCTGGACCCTGGTCAACTGCTGGGATCTTCCCAGGAGAAGAAATGCATGAGACTGAGTTTGAACTGGGATTCGCCTTTGAGAACATCTGGTTCCATTTTGCAGGTGAGCAGAGTGAGACCCAGAAACACTAGGTGACTTTAACACCACTGGTCTCCTGGCTTTCTGATTCCCCTAATGCTCCTTTGGCATTAGTCCCTGTGGAGATAAAGATGGGGATGAAAAAAAATTGTCTCCCCTCAGGCCATTTGACCTTTGACAAAGCCCATGTGTAGCCAGGGGGACCTGCTCTTAACTCTTCTCTCATCCTGGAGCTTGAGCAACTTGGACACTGGTACGCGCATGGGAGCACCGGTGTCCATACCTTCCCCGGGAGAAGCCAAGACCACAGGCAGCGCAGGTGTCCATACCTTCCCCCAGGGGAAGCCAAGACCACAGGCAGCGTCGCCAATGAGGGCTCAGAGTTGCGTAACCCACAGGTACACAACTACTTAGGGAAGTTTGATTTTGATTGCCATAGAAGGCAAAACATCTTAAAATGAAGTTGAGCTATCTTTGGGTAGGATGCAAAACCGCCCATGGGTATATCACATCAGAAACGATGTGTGATTTCTTCCAGTCCCTCAACTCAAAAAAGATGAACAGATTTAACTGATGCATTCTAAAAATATATAAATAAATAGAATCTACTTTGAGCTTGAAACCAAGTAGAGAAGTTTCAGGGTCTTTTTTTTTTTTTTGGCTGGAGAGGGACATTTGGAAGATGGCGAGGTAAAGGACAGTGGGAAAAATTTTTTTTTTCAGTCTAAGACAGTTATAATGGGATTGCTTTAGCTCTGAGCATTTTCTGCCGGGAATCACAAGATTACTAAAGGCCACGGAAACAAGGTTGGCTCAAAAAAAATTATGAATGGTGGGTATCCATTTACGTCATCACACGTATGCCTGAAGAGATGTCTTCTTCTAGTTGAAAACCAACACTCCTTTCTAAAGCCTGTAAGTCTGAATAACAAAAAAATCAACCACAGGCATGACCCAACTCTCAGAACTCAAATTTGGGGGCATAGCACCTGCCTTCGGGGGTAACAATGTGTGGCCGCAAACCCAGAGAGCTAGGCCCTGGGCAGGGGGGGACTCAAGCTCTTCCTGACCAGCCTCCAGGTGCTGGGGTCTTGGGTGGGGGACATAGCCCCACGGTCTTCGTCACACAGTCATCCCCTCTGGTGGCTGGAGACACATTGGCTTCCCTCTGATTTGGGGCACAGCTGAGTCTCATTACGTAACAGGGCTTTCTGGACAGACACTAAGTGTCCTTTGCGGGTCATCCACTACGAAAATAGGCAGCTTACTAAATTAATTTTGTTGTATAAGAACACCCATACCCCCACCCACTGGAGTAGAAGTTTATTTTTAGTTTTCTTTTGTCTTTTTCAAAAAGGAGATTTAATATGTTACTGTGGTGCCGAAAGTCAATGCTTTGAAATCAATGGTAATTTTTCAGGCTGTTTAAAATTATTCACATGGCTGCCTAAGCCTGCTGCTGATGGAAAAACAGTTTCATTGCAGAGGAAATCTTCAAGTTTGAAACCTCACTGCTGTGTGTATATGTGCAGCTTTTCTTCTTAGGCTTTGAATATTTATCCCGTGACCCTAAACAATTCAGTCCAGGCAGCAATCTTCATAATGTGCTAGAGGCTCTAGGGTGTGTAAATCTGAACTGGCTGTCAGCTTGGCCCTCAGACACTTACAAACGTGACTGTATATTAGGGCCATGGGTTGGGGGTGGGGTGGACAGCAAACATGTTGTATAGGTGAGTAATCACTGACACCAGACAAGAAGAGGGAGATAGGAAGGGCACATGTTTCTATGGCTGTTTGAAAGGGGCTGGGATGGTCTTTGGTTGCTTTAAGAAACTGTGTCATGGAGGAAGGTCTACAACCCTGAGCAAAACTGTTGGGAACTTTTTAGTGAACAAACCATGTCCAACCTATGACTAAACCCTCCCAGCAGCACTGGCAAATCATCACCATTCTTCCCGTTATACAGGGGAGCACGCCAGAGTTTAAGTGATGTGCCCAAGGCCACCTGGCCAGGAATCTGTGGAGCTGGGACGTGACCTTCTCGTTTTATTTCTCCACTTGGCTTGGTGGTGGCATCTGACATGGGTCCTCAGGGTGCAGAGTGTTCTGGTCGTGTCAGATTTTTCTGAAGGACAGAGACACTACTCAAGGGGACTCGTGACTGCATGAGCCCAGTGGGATAACCCTTGAAAATGATCTGCGACAACTTGTCAGCAGGAAGTGTACTCATTCACATCTGGCCCCAACACAAGGGTTCCTGGGCGGCAGCGGTGCCTTCCTCCGAGAGGTCTGAGCTCCTTGGACGCTACAGCAGACGCCTGTCCCCCAAACCAATGCAAACCGGATGATTTGGGGCCTGTCTTCTTTGTCCTTACTGTGGAGCCTCGGTCCTGGTCAGAGAGCGCCTCACTCCTAGGAGTCTGCCTCTGCCCGGCTGACTGGGGCCCATCGTCATGCACCAGTAAGAGGCCGTTTTAAGGGCCCTGCGCACCCATACTGTGCCTCTGTAGGATCACAGCAACTGCCTCCTCAGGGCAAGGCGGCACCAAGGCCGCAGAGCTTCTAAGCAGGAGTCAGCTCTCAGCCTCCCCTCCCTGGTCAGGGCACTGACTGCACACCCTAAGGGGGCGCCTGGTCAGCCCCTCTCGGCCCTTGCGGAGCCAACCAAGACCTCACTCTGTGCCAATTGCCCAGGAGAAAGGTTTTGCCCAGACCTAGCACTTCTGTCCTACCAGCTAAGAATTTGGATTGACCAGTGATTCCTAAAACCTCTAGTTCTGGTGAGCACTCCAGAGAATGCATTTGGAGTGCCGGGGAGGAAACGGCAACCCAGTAGGGGGAAACCAGGAGCCTGTTTCCACGGCGAGGTAACATGCGCTTCAGCGGCTCCAGACCACAGCTCAGCTACTCGGGCGTAAATCACAGCAGGTGAGTGAACCTGTGCAAATCCATTACTGACTGTCACTAAACTTATCTGAGACGAGCGCTGCTCAGATAAATTATCAGAAGCAGACGAGATGCCCAGGAAAAATCAGTGACGCACCCAGACAGTCTTGAGGCAATGGGCCTGCAGCTGATGTGCGTCCTGGACAAAACCAGTTCCTTCTAGGCGTGCCCCTCAGATTCAGCCCTTCTCTGTCACACCGCAGAGGTATCTTGCTTTATCGGCAGAGACATTCCTGAGAAGTTGTAAATCATTTGGATTTTTGGTAAAACCAGTCATTTATAATATGATCAGAGACAACTCAGTATTTTGCACACCACAGTGAGGAATCCTTAGAGGGACTTTTTGTCAACTCCCAAAGCTGGGTCTTAACCTGGAGGTTATAATGAGCTCCAAAGGTCCCACAGAGGCAAAATTCGTGCAGATGTACATTTCTTCTGGAGCAAGGGCCCAGAGTTCTGCCTAAATAATACTCAAAGGATTCTATAATCCCAAAAGCTTAAGAACCAGAAGCTTCTTCTTGGACAAGTTTGCAGCTGGGCTCTTTGCCCACACCTGTCCCAGCAGTACGGAACTGTCCCTTGCGTGGGCTACTGCTACGAAATAAGTTCTGGTCAGGTGACTCCCTTATTCTTGGAGCCCAGCGAGTTATCAGACCTTTTGGCGCGCATTTGTAAAAACGACAGGGAAGGAATCCAGACACAAAGATGACCTTGTCTCCTATTTCCAAGTGCAGTGACCCATCTACGTTCATCACATAGGGTTACACCCCTCAGAGTCCCTCTTGGATGTGGAGGCTTATGCTTCTGTCAATACAAAGTAGTAGAATTGCTGGACTAATCTGCTGTCTCAGACCCAGCACATAATATGGCCAGAGCTTCCTAGGAGGCACAGTCCAGAGTCACGCTATGCTGAGCATCTGAGGCTGTAGCTGCACCCCAACCTCAGCTCATCCTCTGAGGTGGGGCTGCGCCTGTGTCTTTGCCTCTTCCACGCAAGGATTAGCATACTCAGCGCTGCGGGAGGCATCCCTGCTGTCAGCATCTTTGCTGAGAGTTGTCATTAAGTGCCGGTGGGTGGCTGGATTTTGGCGTCACACTGGCTCCTAAAGGACAGTTAACTGGGCAACTAATGTTGAGGCTGGACTGTTGGACATGATGGAATGTCAGGCAGGGGACAGAGGAAGCAGGTGATTTATTTATAAGTGTCCGAGTGACTTTGGGTGAGAGCTGGCTTGCCTTCTTTAGTTGTTTCTTTGCCTTCCTGGTTAAGTGTTTGTTCATGAGCTTTGCCCGGTAAGTCGCCACTGCAAAGAACCAGAGGGCTGAGGGAGGGGCCAAAGGCTCCGCAGTCCTCCAGGGATTGCTGGGCTCTGTCCTAGTCCTTCTGAATGAAAAGCTGAGGCTCCTTCATGTGTCCTAGATTCTTAGGGGTATCTTGGGGTCCAGGCCTGGCCTCCAACATCGCCCTATGAAGACTGGTTTAAGTCACTGGTGGTTTGAGTGAATGCTGGTTGGACAGTGTTCCACCCTTCGAATATTTTCATCGCTGTCCCTTCCCCTGCCTTCTGAGAGGAAGGTGTGAAGCTGACATGCTTGCCGTGTCTTCAGTGACTTGTAACTAATGCCTGAGTCCTCTCCACCCACCTTCCACATTAGGTAAATGCTGCCCAGGAAACTATAATGTTTCAACCATCCAAAAACTCAGAGAGCAGTCCTGACAAAGCTAACTAGTCTCCTTTGGTGTCATTTAGACCCCACAGTGTAAAGCATCTCCCTTGCCAGTGTACGTGGTGGTTTGTTTTATTTTTGATGATTTCAGAGGTTTAAAAATGTCAAAGAGATTCTGGCTGAAAATGTCCCCACAGTGATTTTGTCATTTTGTAGAGAAAAGAAAGCAAGCTTCACCACCACCCCTTTCAGAACAGACCAAGCTGTGGACCCAGCCCCCTCCATTCACTACCCCTTCCTACCACACCCCCATCCTATTCATATTCGGATCTTCAACACACTTGAAAAGATGTTATTTCAATGTTCCTACTGAAGAGAAATCTTTTGTTGTTTTTAGACCCTGCCGTCAAAGGACTTAATCTGCATTTGGGGCCTGGCTGCAGATGTGGGCGATGGAAGCTAGAGCATCACGCACAAAGGCAGAGCTCACTGGGCCTTGCTTTATCAGGCCAGCCCCTAGCCACACCACTGAAGCCACCCGGGTGGGACAGGGTGGTGCAAGGTGTCACAGCAAAGAGATGGGAAAATCCAGCCTCCTAACTCCTAGGGCAGGGTCCCAGCCCTCCCAGAGCCGACTGTGCATCTGCCTGGGGGCAGCAATAAGCCTGACGCAGGAGTGTGCTCTGCCCTTCCTAATTCAGTCTTCACCATCAATTGATCAAGGTTAAGACAAAGGTTTCTCTTGCCTGCAGATGGTAGGACTTGGTCTGAAGGCGAATTAATCAAATAGCAAGAATTGATGGAGAACTTTTAATAATCTGAGAAGTTTGAGAAGCATTTTTTGATGGTCTACTGTGTGTCAGGTGATGAGGGTTGCAACACCTATCTCTATTCTAAAGGAGTGAAGTGGCCAGATGACCAGGCACATACCATGCCGAGCACTTGGGCGCTCCACGGGGTAGCACAGGGGCCTAAGGGGGCTTACATCAGAATTGGGAAATCAGGGCCTTGCACATCTTCCCAGTGGCCGCCATGTCAAGACTGAGGCTTGAAAGATATAAAGTGAAGGTTTGGAAAAATCATGCTGCCTTCCACAGGAGGAATAGATGGGGCTGCTGAGGGGGGAGGAGGGAGTGGGAAGGCCACTGTAGGTCTCCTGGGAAGAGACAGTGTGGCCTGACCTCTGGGGTTGAGAGTGGGTGATAGAAGCTGCAGCCTTGGAAATGGATGGGATGTTGGGGGAGAAGTGGAGGAAGGAGTTTTTGAGTGGGCCCACGTTTTTGGGTTAGTTGTCTGCCTGGATGATGGTATGTTCACTGACCCGGGATCCTGCTGGAGAGAAGCCGAGTCTGAGGAGTGGGTTTCTTAGAAAGGGCTGCAAGCGTAAGGAGGGAACGAATTTGATGAGTTCAGTTTTAGGCTAGTTCAGGTAGCTTCTGTAACATAGAAAGAAGGGATCCAGCAGTGGGACACCTGGGAAAGGTGAGCAGAGGGGAAGTCTGAGCCGGAGGTGAGGTCTGGGAGGACCTCAGGTAGCTGAGACTTGAGTGAAGATGACAGTCATCCCCAAGTATTGTAGCAGCATCCTTAGCAATCAAGAATTTGGTGCTAATTACATATAGCAGCAGGCCTTATTTGCATATTAACAACTAGATGTACTAATTACAAATTAGCTTTATCTATTAATTAAAACAAGCCCAGGAGGCCTTTTTACTTAAAAGGCTTTGATAGCATTGAGTTAAATTACTGTATGTGCACCTGGAAGTAATAACAGCTGCATTTCTTGTATGCCATTGTATAAATCTGAGTGGCAGAACAGAGGCGTTAGTGAATTTAAAACCAAAGAGGAGATTCAATTTTGTACCCTCCAAGAACCAGAGGCGTGCATATAGCTAAAAGTAGCCTCCAATGGAATTAAAAGGAAAATAAAAAATTACAGCTTTTTTGAAACAGTTTTATATAGTTCCTTCTACCCGAGGAAGCAGGGTCCCCAAATGGTTTCCAAGAGGGCCTCTGAAGGCAAAAGGATTTTCCAGGCCAAGAGTGAAAAATATCCCCTATGTGCCAGTGGGGCAGGTGCCTGGAGGACAGCACCTCCCACCCAAAGCAGGAGAGGAAGGGTCCAGGAGGAATGTGTCAGGAAAAAAGTAGGTTTGGGGCTCAGGTGGAGAGGTTGGAATGAATCAATGATAGTTACATGGAAAAACAAAGCAAACTAACAATTACTAACTCCAGGAAAAACAAAAAGCAAAGCAAAAGAAAATGTTCTAATATATTAGGTGGCTCGGCTATGCTGAAAACACCAAACTAGCCACTGATAGAGAGGTGGCAAGGTATGTATGGAGAGATGGCATGTTCTTCCACTATAAATCTAAAACTGGAAGAAATCTTTCTATGTATGCTGCCTGAAAATATGGAAGTCCATACCAGAAGACATCGTCTTTGGCAAATGAGTACTGGGATGAGGACAGATGGGGCAGGGACAGCTATTTTCTGTTAATACAACTTATAGTCATCTTTGACTTTTTAAACCTATGGACATGTGCTACTTTGATAAAAAATAAAAATCCATTTTAAAAGACCTCTGAAGACATGAAGACCAGCTTGTTTTGCTTGCATTTCTCAGCAAGGGCATGGACAAACAAAGTGGCCTTGGGTCTCCTCAATTTACCAAAGCAGAAATGGAGCAGCTGGCTGTGAGAGCATCTGACACCCAAACCCAGTGCTGCTGGGATAAAGGCTGTCTTGGCTCATCAAAAATGCATTCCTTCTGTGGCAATCGCCTGTCGCACTGTTCTCAGGGGCTTCCCGTCATCTACCTGAGAAAACCCCAGTCCCATAACGTTGGCCTTTAGGGCCTCTCTGATATGGCCCCTGCCAGCCTCTCCACTTCCTAAAATTCCCCCCTCATACCTGCAGCTTCAGCCACCCTAAACGGTTGTAGCACTGCAGTACACATGCACACACACACACACACACACACACACACACACTGTGCTGGTGGACTGTCCTTGTCCACCACTGGGTCACCTGGCCAACCCCTAACTCCTGCTCAGCTACCCTTGACATCTAGTCCAGACCTTTCCTTCCCCGAAAGCCTTTGCTGACCCTTCCTGTGAGCTTCACACCCTGCATTCAGCTCTCACATCATCTGCAATCCCTCACCCACGTGAGCCCCTCAGGGCAGGAACTACACCCAAAGGGTACAAATGAGTGGCTCCTCCAGAAAGTATGTAAAGGAGTGAGAGCAAGTCCTTCTCTGTCTTCCTTTCCCTCCTCCTTCCAGTTCCCTTTGCAACAAGACCCCACCCTCAGCAAGAGCCCCTCAGCCACTGCGTCTCCTTCCCTTCAGGAAAGAGAAATCCAGATCCCACTGAGGGAGGGAGGCAGACACGTCTCAAAAAGGAGAGAGGGAAGGTCATGATGCTGGGCTTTGTGATGATTTTCAAGCCCAGACACCAACCTAGAGCGCAGAGGAACATTTGAGGGCCTGGCCCTGCCTCCCCAGCTGGGTGGCCTCTCGTGGAGAGTCACCTTGTTGTATTCCCTGGACCCTGCCAGGGGATGAAAAGCCTGACATCTCACCCACCGGCATCTCCGAGCAACATGGGGCCTGCTGTCTGAGGGCTGAGACCCAGCAATGAACTCCATCGGCACCCTCCCTGACCTTAGCTGGCCCCTGCCTGCTGCCTCTCAGAAAGGCTTTGTTCTCTGCCTGGCCAAGGGGGCCCAAGCAAAGACATGTGTGGAGTGCCACGCTCCTTACAGTGAGAACACCCATCATGGCTCCGGACAGACACAGAGCCTTCTGAGGGGAACCCCAGCTAGAGAGGAGGGAGATTGTCAGCAACAGAGCAGGCACTGGGAGAAAGGGGTCGAGAGGTATGACAGGCCTTATGACTATGGGAATGCATGTAATAAATAAGGATGGCAAGCATTTTTTTAACTCTGTGCCTGGCACAGGGCTAATATCTTCCACACATCATCTCATTAATCCTGCCGACACCTGCAAGGTAGGAGCCATCACCACCAGGGCCTTGGTCTGCAGGCCCCAAGGCTCAGACAGAACACTCACCTGCCCAGGTCACATGGAGGCGGAGCTGTGAGTACGTAGCCCACCGGGTCTGTCTGGCCTCAGAGTGTCTGAACTTTCAGTTGGAATGTTTTGCTGTTATGCACCAGGTTAAAGGAGGGAAGTAGAGAAGAGAAAAACGGTGATGGAAATTTTTCTAAAGGTTAGGGGAACCTCAGCACATTTGGAGAATGAAACTGTCAGGGGAGCTCTTGACTGGGGTATGTCCTGCCAACACCCCCAAACTCAAGCCAGCAGCCCAAATACTTCAGGAGTTCTCAAGTCACTTTTTCTTCCTCAGTTCCAAAGTTGAATCAACTGTAAACAAGCAAATGCTTTAAATAATACTCCCTGAGGTGCGACCTTAATCTGCATGTCGTCTAGACTTTCTAATGCCTCGCAGAAGCGCAAGGATCTTATCAGTGTCTACATTTTTGACAAGCAATAAGCTCACACTGATCTAGGGTGATGGCTCTGGATGGCTTCCTCAGCTCGTTAGTAACTTCAGATGTTGTGGGAGGGAGTTCTCAGTGGAAGAATCACACTTTCAATCCAAAATTAAAGCTCAATTTGGTCTAATTGTCCTTGATTTTATCAGTTGCATAAAATGGTTGATTCCATATGCAAAAAATAAATAAATAGTTGCCAGCTTCAAAATCCCTTCTTCTTGGGGACAGAGCCCATCAAGTTCTTTGCTGTGTCTCCTGCTATTTTCATCCAACAAACACTGCTGATCTTTCTCCATCCTCTTCTATTTTCTCTCGCTTCTCTGCACTGCCCCCAGCCCTTACCAAAAAAAGAAAAGCATAGTTGTCTCTCTGTGTGTGTCTATCTCCTCTGTCTGTGTCCTGAATAATTTTAGAATGGAAGTTCCTTAAGAGCAAGAATAGTTCTTTCGTGAGCCGATGACACCCAGAAATCTGGAAATTCCTTTTTAAATGCTCAGTTGGTAAATGGAATAAAGAAAATAATAAAAGTGGCCATTTATTTCTCCAGCAACAATTTCTTTGCAAAATCCAGCCACAGAGACCATATTCTTGGTCTGGAATGAAGAGGCAGAGAGACCATTGCAGGCCTTTGGCGGAAGACACCTTCCAAGACCAACCAAAGATTTACCCTCCAGAGCAGTGAGGGGGCTGGAAGGCACTCAGCACGAGTGGCTCGCAGCCCTGGGCTCTCTGGTCTGCCTCTGCGTGTCTGCCTGACTTTGGGAAGGTCCCTTTCCCTCTCTGTTACTCGGGTACCTGCTCAGGAAAGTGAGGGGCCATGGTATGGCTAAGATGTATTCCAGCGGTGGCCCAAGCACCCCTGGGAAGGAGAAATGAGGTCAGCAGGGACCCAGAGGACACGATGGACACAACAGAGGCCCAGCCACAGCTGTGGTGGAGGGATGCAGACAAGCTGAGGTATTTGAGAGAAATTTGGCAGGTACAGTCAACAGGGCCTGGTGCCCAGGAGTGTGCGGGGAGGACGGAAGAGTCTGGAGAGAGGCTCTCATTTCTACCTTGGGGACAAAAGAGGATATAAAAGACATAGATCAAGATCGAGATACCAGTGGAAGGGAGGGGGCGAGATGGGTTTACCATCGGTGTTGGTTTTAAAACATGTCACAAATTCTTTAACACAATTCCCATCTTGAATATGGACTTGCCTTAGTGACTAGCCTCTAAATAACACAAGACAATAGAATGCTAGGTGACTTTTAAGACCAGGTCAGAGTTCAGCTGTATGGCTCCTTCTTTGTCTCTTGCCCTTGGGACGCAGCTGCCATGCAGGGAGGAAGCCAAGGCCGTATGAGAAGCCCATAGGTGGGGGCCACACGGAACTGATGGATCACAAGAGCGAGAGGCCTTCGAGATGTCTCCAGCCCCCCACACTGTCTGACTGCAGCCGCACGTGAGGTCTGGAGCACAAACTGCCTCTTTGGGCTGAGCTAACAGCCAGGCCGTGAGAAACAGCAGTAACACGGGGCTGATGATGAGCGGAGCCACTATGTTGAGGGTGGCTTGCTGTGTAACAGTAGACAAGCAGAGCCTGCTCTAAATGGGGAAGGGCACTGGGTCATTCTGGGTCCTGGCAAAACACAGGTGGTCCACGCAGAAGAGTTACAAGGAGAGCATTTGAAGAAGTGGCTATTTGCAGAGGCGTGGGCAGGGTGAAGAGAACTAATGAGGCCTGGAAAAGTACCCGGACAATAGCCACAGGAAGACCCCTTCCTGCCTCTCTGCCTGAAGGGAAAGGGGGGACAGTGTGGCTGAGGACTGGTGGCCACGGCTGTCATCAGAGAGAGACACAGGAAAAGAGGGCCCACCAGAATCACAGCAAGACTGGGAGGGACACTGGGAGGAAGAGGGTCATGGACACCCCCTTCCGGTCCTCCCACTGTGGCCAATGCCTCCACTGGCTGATCTGCTACAGGCCGGAGGGCCAGGGAGGTGACCGGGAAGTCTGGGGGGGGCCAGGCTCCCAGGCCACAGAGCGCAGGAGAATAGGTTCAACGACTGTACGTGGAATCAGTCATTAAAAATGAATGAGGAAAGAGAGACGGTGGGCGGGAAAGCGGGCAATGCAACATTGAAGGACAAAGTGAGGCAAAGGTGCCCACAAGGGAGAAGGAGGAGGTGAGCTCTCACGGCAGTGGAAGAACGGGGCGGGAGAGCTCTCTAGCCTGGAGACCCACCGAAGGAAGAACCTGAAAGGGAAGCGAGAGTCTGGAGCTACCATGTTTCCGTGGAAGGTTCCTGTATTGTCAGATGGCCGGGTCCTTCCCGGACTCTGTGGGAAGAGGGTCTGCAAGGGGGCCTCCATCCGTCTCTCGTAGCCACTGCCCTGCAGGCGGGCTTTCCCTCCACTTGTGGACACTGGTGCCTCGAGGTCAGGACAAGTTGGGCTGCTTGTGACTCTTACATGTGGTCACAGAGATGTGGGTCCTTCCTGTGGATGGCTGGGCACGTGGCCAAGTGGGAGTGTGTGTGGAGGGTGGCAGGACCCTAACACACAGGCAGAGTCCACCCGGTGGCCATCTTTCCCCACTGGTGGGGTGGGTTGGGAAGCTGAGGCAGCCTCCAATTCCAGCATAATTGGCTAGAAAAATTCTCAAGAGCATATGTTTTGCTTAAAAATAGTGCCCAGGAGAACAAGACTGACCAGCTTCCCCACAGGCGGGCGCCACGATCGGATTGTCCCTGCCCTCCCTGAGCCCTCCCTTTCCTGGCACAGGGCAACCCTGGGGAAGTGGTCAGTGGGCAGCCCCGTGACATGGACAGTGCTTGCTGCTGGGAGGGTGACTGCTTAAAAATCCAATATGGGATTCATGTTTGGGGCTTGGGCATCTTTCTCCAACTCACAGTTAGTGCGAAAGTCTTCTCAGAAAGAGATGCAAGATGTTCTGGACATAGGGTTCAGCCCAGACTCGAGGACTGTGTCTGCTGTGTCCGTCTGTCAGGGCGTTTCTCCGTCCCCATGGGGGGCAGGACTGTCCAGGAGAAGCTTCCGCAATGATAGGAATGTTTTCCTGCACCTTCTCATGCAGCAGCCTCCAGCCACAGTTGAAAAGCGGCTGGTGTGGCTGAAAAGTTTTATGTCATTTGAATGACTTTGAATGTAAATGTACAGAGCCACACGCGGCTGGCGGCTCCTGCAGAGCGAGACGGGGCATGAAGAGTCTGTGGCTGGGAAGATGGTTCTGTTGTCAGTCCTGGGTCTTCCCGGGACCCAGGAGGGGTGAGGCACAGAATGTCTGCCTTGGGGACCCGAGGAAGATCTGACAGAGCTGAAAAGAGGGAAGGGTTTAGGATCAGAGCAAAAAAAAAAAAAAAAAAGAGCATAAAGTTGAACTGTTGAAAGAGGAGGAAGGAGAAGATGGAGGGCTCATGGAGCCCACTCTAAAGAGGCCCCCGAGGGACCCACATCCGCCTCACCTGCCGGCTCACGTTGCTCAAGGCGTGTGCCAACAAGGGGCCATGGGCTGGAAGAAGTCTGGGCAGGCCCCCCACTCCCAGCACACTCCTCCCTGGGAGCCCCGGCTCCTTCCCTTCCAGCCCCTCATTGTGGGGCTCCTGGCGCCCCTCCTCAGGCTCAGAGCTGGGAGCAGGTCCCCGGCTCCAGCCCGCTCCCTACCCCTGTGTGTGGGCAGCCACTGGGGCTGAGAAGTGAGCAGAGATGCTGGCCAGAAGCTGGGAAGGGGGCTCTGCCTGGTGCTCTGATCTACAGCCAAGGCTCCCGTTTCTGCTGGGATCCAGAGAGATACTGCAGGGCCAGTAAACACAGAATTCTTTCTTTTTTTATTCTGTTCTGATGAATCACTTTTCAAATAAGAGTAGGGCGGTGGTAGCTGGTTGATTTAAGCTTTGAAACTGAATAGCTCTGTGTCTTGGTTCTCAGTGGAGGGCCTTTTACTACCCTCCGTTCTTGGAAGAGGCCATGTTCTTGCTCCAGCCAAGGCGGACACGCACGTGTCGGTGTGGGTGACAAGGCTTCAAGTCCCGCCTGCTCCTGTGCACCAGCTAGTCAGGGCCGGCGCAGAAGAGGAGATGGCTTTTTCTATGGGACCCGACAGACACGAAGGCTGGTAGGTTCCCACCACCACTCACTGGACATGGGCTTCAAGGGGCCATCGAGCCTGCTGCAGCTACCTTCTACCTCATCCACCCATCTCCCCATCTGCCCATCCATCCATCCAACCATTCTGAGTAAAAATCCTCCAATACCCTGAGTTCATGCCTTCATACCCTAGCTTTTACCTCCCAGCTAGATTTCTTTCTCTGGGGAGAGTTTCTGTGCTTTTAAGCATACCGCGTAATCCAACTGACATCCTCAGGGAAACATTTGGAGGCCATGAAGATTAGGAATGTGTGTGCAGAGCACAACTACCTCTTTGAATGACTAAAACAGGAAGCAGGCCTACATTTTATGAGCATGGTTGGGAGTTCATTTGGAGTTGGCTCAGGAAAAGGCCATTTTCTGCCTTTCTGCTCAGGAGTAAGTTTTGTGGTTGGTGCAGGAAGCCCTCTTTGGGAGCAGGAAGGGGGGGAAGGGGCCCGTGCCTGACACGCAGCCATCCCAGCCTCACCCCCGCCCCCAGGAGCTGCACAGACTGGACTGTGATGAACAGTGACGCAGGTGGGTGCTCTCTGTCTGGTGTTCACCCAAATCCAGCTTCAGCTCTCTCCAGGAGCTGAGATTGGCTCTCACGTCCCTGTACAAGTTTGTCAGCTCACTCGTGTTCTGTTCCCGAGCAGCCAGGCAATGTGGTGTCTTAAATAACAAAACCGTACAAATGGCAGTTCAGTTTTGAAGGAAATGCCTTTCCTAAGAGATAATCTCGCCGTGCCAATTGTGGGATGATCATTTTCCACACCAGAAACACACTGAAAGTGTTGGCTTTTAAGACACATAAACAGTGGAA
This sequence comes from Smutsia gigantea, assembly GCA_032199065.1. Lineage (NCBI taxonomy): Eukaryota > Metazoa > Chordata > Mammalia > Pholidota > Manidae > Smutsia > Smutsia gigantea. The sequence goes on along the minus strand of JAVSCE010021688.1, from coordinate 75,397 downwards.
ATGCGAATTCACTTGCTAATGCAGAGAGAAGAGAAACCACACTCCTTTGAATGGCAAGTCAGGAGGCTTGCTGCCGGCTTGCGTTTTCCCAGCAGGGTACCACGCTGCTGCCCTGGAAGACTGCTTGAGCTTTTCCGGAGGAGGTGGTATCCTCAGCACGTGCACAAAGCTCACAAAGGTTGGGCGTCTTTACCAAGCTCCCCCTGAGAGCTGTCTTTGGGGCAGTGATCAGACCCTGGGGTGACAGGCTGCAGTGGACACCACTCACCCTTCTTACGGACCTGCAGCGGTGGAAGCACATGTCTCTTTAGTTTTGCTCACTGCCTGTAGTGATTTGTTGGAGCCAATCGGTATTCAAATTCAAAGCCAAGGGACCTTGCTCAGCAAGGAGCTGGGAAGTGTGGGTTTAATCTGTGCCACTGCCATACAGGGCATCTCTCTAGAGATGGACTGTACATGGCACACGTGACCTAGGGCCACAGCTCTCCTGTCAAAGCAAACTGCCGGGAGTGCTTTTCTGCCCTTTCCCAACATTTGCAGGTGGGAAGCTGCAAACATGCTGCTCGTCCCCATCTCTCCTCGCCTCTCTCCGCTCCCCACATGTGCACGGTGAGCCCTCCATGGGCTTGTTGCTTTGTCTGCCTAACTGCATCCATCATCCCTTAACGCACCAAATGCTCGCCTGTGCCCTGGTGCTCTCTGACAGTGAGAATGAATTCCCCTCTTATGTAATGTTAAGGAAGAAGGAAAAACAAAACCGAGTGACCTTCTTCTGTTGGTGGAGAAGTAAGAGCAGATACGGTTTTATCACCATACTGTAGCCCGCAGACAGTGGGAACTGCTGTGTGCTGGGGAAGTGGCCCTGGCCTTGAGTCTGTAGATGATCACGCTTGCCTCAGAGAGCATCTCTTTGCAAGGTTAAATTACCTTGATGCCTGAGCACAGAGCTTTCCATTAAAACTGAACTGGGGCTTCTGGTTCGTTCCAGACGAAATGGAGCAAGTGCATTCCACCTATGCCTCCTGCTAATTACAGCTGAAGTCCCTGCACAGTGTGCATAAGGCACTCCCTGCCTGAAGATTCTGACAGGTGGAGGAAAGAAGATGGATGGCTAGAGACCTGGGGATTCCAGAATAACCAGAGGGGAGGCGTGCATGTGTGCGTGCATGTGTGTGTGTGTGTGTGTGTGTGTTTGCCTCCTGTATGTCATATCCTAGCCTGGGCATTAGAGAAGCCCCAAACCTGGAAATGCCAACTGACTCAGACTATAAAACCCCGAAACAAAACCCAAAAAGCCTGCGTTGTGTAGCCAAAGGACCAGGAAAAGGATCGTCCTGTAGGATGGACTGTTTTCACTATACCTGCCTGCACCAGGGAGAGACAAGGAAAAAGCTGCCACCATCTGCCTCCCTGTCGGGCGTTGCGGCTGCAGAGGCTAGGGTCAGGACCCCTTGGGGATCGTGCCTGCCTGCCTCAGGGAGGCCACAGCTCACCCTCTGCTCGGCCGTCACTGTGGAGGTTGTGGGGTGGAGCCCTGTCAGCCGCCCCCACTCCCTGCGAGGGAAACGTTGGCCGAGGTGCCTCCGCTGTCCCTCCGCTGCCCCGCCTCCCCCCGCCCCCCCCCCCGGCAGCTGCAGAGACAGGAGGAGGACCGCGGGCCGGGACACCCTGCGCTGAGAGATGAGCAGAGGAGGCAGCACCCTTGCCCTTCCTCAACAGAGGCTGGAGGAAGGGTTACAGAGAACAGGGAGCTGAAGAAAAGGATTTTAAAAATCTATGAACGAAGTCACGGGCAACTCTCAAGTGGCCCAAAAGTGAAATTGATCAGAATCAACACAACAGGTTTGAGAACTGAACTAATACCAAACATGCCTTCAGAAGGCCTCTGGTGAGCACCCAAGCGGGACATGCAAGGAGAGCATGATAAAGACCCTGAAAGTGAAATTGACACTTAAATCACACTCTGATCCTAAACAGGGTGACTGCTTGCTAAATTCGAACAGTTAAATAGGTACCAGAATCTCATGACGTAATACTCAAACTGTCCAAGATGCAATCCTAAATAACTTCTCATACAAGAACTAGCAAAATCCCAACTCAGATGAGAAAATAAAATTAACAAATGACAACAAAGAGATGACACAGATGTTGGAATAATATTCCATTTTTTTTCATTGTGGTAAAATACAAAAATCACAAAGTTAATCATTTTAAGTGTACAATTCAGGGCTATTCAATATATTCACCTTGCTGTGCAATTCCCACCACCATCCTTGACTTTTCATCTTGTAAAACTGGAACTCTGTTCTCATTAAACAACTCATTAAACCCATTCTCCTTCTCCCCAACTCCTGGAAACCACCATTAGATTTTCTGTCTTTATGATTGTGACAACTCTAAGTACCTCATATAAGGAGAATTATAGTTTTTGTCTTCTTGTGATTGGCTTATTTCACTTTGCACAATGTCCTCAGGGTTCATCCATGTTGTAAGTACATATTACAGAATTTCCTTCCTTTTTAAGGCTGAATAATGTTCCCTTGTAGGTATATATGACATTTTGCTTATATACTTAACTCCAAAGGACATTTGGTTTGCTTCCATATTTTAGCTATTGTGAATAATGCTGTTTTGAACATGGGTGTACAAATACCTCTTTGAGATTCTGCATTCAATACTTCTGGGTATACACTCAAAAGTGGAATTGCTGGATCACATGCTAATTCTATTTTTAATTTTTTAAAGAACTGCCATACTGTTTTGCATAGTGGCTGTACCATTTTACATTCCAGGAACAGTGCACAAGAGTTCTAATCTCTTCTCATCCTTGCCAGCACTTACTGTTTTTTTTTTGATTGTAGGCATTCTAATAGGTGAGGGTGGTATCTCATTGTAGTTTTGATTTGCATTTCCCCATTGATTTGTGATGTTGAGCATCTTTCCGTGTGCTTATTGGCCATTTGAATATCTTCTTTGGAGAAATGTCTATTCAAGTTTTTGCCCATTTTTCTATCAGGTTGTTTGTTCTTTTGTTGTTGAGTTTTAGGTTCTCTCTATATTGTGGATATTAATCTCATATCAGTAATTTGCAAATATTTTCTCCCATTTTTGTAGGTTGAGCTCTTTTGATAGTGTTTTTTGATGCACAAAATTAAAATTTTTTTCATAAAGTCCATTTGTCTATTTTTTCTTTTGTTACCTGTGCTTTTGGTGTCATATCCAAGAAATTGTTGCCAAATCCAATGTTGTAAAACTCTTGTCCAATGTTTTCATCTAAGGATTTTATTGCTTTAGATCTTAAATTTAGGTCCTAGATCCATTTTTAGTTAATTTTTGTATATGGTGTTAGGTAAGGGCCCAACTTCATTCTTTTGTGTGTGGATATCTTTTTTTCCAGCACCATTTGTTAAAAAGACTGTCCTTTCCTTGTTAAATGGTCTTGAAACCCTTGTCAAAAATAATTTGATCATATATGCAAGAGTTTATTTCTGGGCTTTCTAGTTTATTCCATTGGTCTATATTTCTATTCTTTATGCCAAAATCACACTGTTTTGATTATTGTAGCTTTGTTTATGCATTCAGGGCCCCTTGAGATTTGATATGTATTTTGTGGATAGGTTTTTCTATTTCTGTAAAAGTCATTGGATTTTGATATAAATTGAATTGAATGTGCAGATCCCTTTGGGTAGTATTGACTTTTTAACAATATTAAGTCTTCTAATCCATGAACATGGATGTGTTTCCATTTATTTATGTCTTTAAGTTCTTTCAGCAATCATTTGTGGTTTTCCTTGTACAAGCCTTTTGTATCCTTGTTTAAGTTAATTCTTGGGTATTTTATTCTTTTGATGCTATTATAATGCAATTAAGTGTAATTATTTTTGTAATTTCCCTTTCATATTGTTCATTGTTCACATATAGAAATGCAACTGATTTTTGTGTGTTGACTTTGTATCCTGTCAGTTTGCTGAATTCATTTATTAATTTTAACAGGTTTTTTTTTTTGTCAAATCGTTAGGGTTTTCTCCATAAATGATTATAGTATCTTCAAACAGAAACATTTTTACTTCTTCCCTTCCAATTTGGATCCTGTTCATTTCTTTTTATTGCCTAACTGGTCTGGCTAGAGCTTCCAGTACTGTGTTGAATAAAAGTGGTGAAAGTGGTAATCCTTGCTGTTTTAATGATCTTAGAGAAAAAGCTTTCAGTTTTTCACTGTTGCATATGATGTTTGCTGTGAGTTTTCATATATATGGCTTCTATTATGTTGAGATAGTTTCCTTCTATTTTTGGGGATGTTCATAAATAAAAAGATGTTAAATTTTGTCAAATGCTTTTTCTGCCATCAGTTAAGATGATCATGTGGTTTTTCCCTTCATTCTGTTGATATGGCATATTACACTGACTGATTTTTTAACGTTTAACTATCCTTGCATTCCAGGAATAAATCCCACTTGGTCATGGTATGTAATCCTTTTGATATGTGGCTGAATTCTGTTTGCTAGTATTTTGTTGAGTATATTTGCATCAGTGTAAGGGATAGTGGTCTGTAATTTTCTTATAGTATCTTTGGCTTTACTATCAGGGTAATGGCTTCATAGAATGAGTTGGGAATTGTTCTCTCCTCTTCAGTTTTTTTGGAAAAGTTTGAGAAGGATTGGAAATAGTTCTTCTTTAAATGTTTGGTAGAATTCACCAGTGAAGTCATCAAATTCAGTCTTTTCTTTGTTGGGAGATATTTACTGATTACTGATTTACTGATATTATTTACTGACTGGTTACTAACTCAGTCTCCTTACTAGGTATATGTCTATTCAGATTTTCTATTTCTTTGTGATTTAGTCTTGGTAAGTTTTGTGTTTCTAGGAATTTATTAATTTCATCCAGGTCATCCAATTTGTTGGCACACAGTTAGTTGTTCAGAGTATTCTTTTATAATCCCTTTTATTTCTGTAGAATCAGTAGTAATGTCCCGATTTATGATTTCAGTAATTTGAATCTTCTATCTTTATTTCCTAGTCTGTCTAGCTAAAGGCTTTCAACTTTGCTGATATTTTCAGGAACGAACTTTTGGTTTCATTAATGTCCTTATTATTGCATCCTCTATTTCATTTATCTCTGCTCTAATCTTTATTATTTCCTTCCTTATTCCAACTTTGGGTTTAATTTGTTCTTTTTCTAGTTCCTTAAGTTGTAAAGTTATATTGTTGATTTGAAAACTTTGTTTTTTAATATAAGTATAGCTATAAATTTCTTCTTTTGCACTGCTTTTGATACACCCTGTAAACTTTGGTATGTTGTGTTTTTGTTTTCATTAATCTCTAAGCATTTTTTTAACTTCCTTTTTGATTTCTTCTTTGATCCATTGGTTGTTTAAGTGTGTTGTCTCATTTCCAAAATTTTGTGAGCCCAGTTTTTTTTTTGTTATTGATTTCCAACTTCATTCCACTATGGTCAGAGAAGCCACTTTGTATGATACCTATATGACCTAGGGTTAGGTGAGGATTTCTTAGGATATCAAAAGCACAATCCATAAAACAATATTGTCAAGTAGGACTTCATCAAAATTTAAAATGTTTGCTCTGTGAAAGATACTATTAATAGGAAAAAAAGATAGCCACAGACTAGGAGAAAATATTGCAAATAATTTTTCTGACAAAGAACTTACATCCAGAATATGTCAAGAACACTTTAAACTTGACAGCAAAACAATGTAGTTAGAATATGGGTGGAGGACTTGAATGACATTTCACCTAATAGAATATATGGATGGCATGTAAGCATGTGAAAAGATGGTCAACATCATTAGCCATTAGAGAAATACAAATTAAAACCTTGATGAGCTGCTACTCTGCATTTATTAGAATGGTTAAAATAAAATATATTGACAATATCAATTGCTGGCAAGGATGAAAGGCAATTGGAACTCTCACATGTTGCTTAGTGGTATATAAAATAGTGTGGTCACTCTGGAAAACCATTTGACTGGTTCCTATAAAGTTAAACATACACTTACCATATGACTCAGCAATTATACTCCTATGTATTTATCACAGATAAATGAAAGCTTATCAAACGCAAACATCTATACACAAATGTTTATAGCAGTATGCAAAGATTTAGAGTGACTTACTCATAATAGATAAAAACTGGTAACAGCCCAGATGTCCTTTAACAGTAAATGGTTAAACAAATGGTGGTATATCCACATCATGGAATATTATTCAGCAATAAAATTAACAAATTATTGATATACACAACCACTTGGATGGATCTTGAGGGCATTATGCTGAGTAAAAAAAGACATCTAAAAATGCTACATGCTGTGTAACTTAGTTTATACAATACTTTTTAAATAACAAAATTATAGCCATGGAGAAGGGATCAGTGAATGTCAGGGGTTAGAGATTGGGAGACTATAAAAGAGTAGACAAAGGATTTTCACTATGGGAACATAACACTTCTGCATCCAGAAGTGTTAGGTGTTTACGTGATTAGGATGGTGTTTACATGAATATATCCGTGTGCTAAAATGGTGAAATATGAATTCTGTCTGTAGTTTAGGTAGTAGTATTTACTAATGTCAGTTTCCTGGTTTTGATAATATATTATAGTTCTGTAAGATGTTGTAATTTGGGGAACCCAGGTGAAGGATAAGTGGGAACTCTCTAGTATTTTTGCAACTGCTTATGAGCCTACCATTACTTCAAAATAAAAAGCAAAAAACAAAACAATAAAAAACTGAACAGGAACCATTTCTGAATATTGCTCTGCAAATAAACCTGCAGCATTCCTGGTCCATTGTGGGTCTCAGGACTGGAGTAAGTCCCTTTCCTGCCCTGCATTCTTCTTTTGGACCATCAAATTTACCTAAATCATTGAGGAACATCTTGAGAGCAATTCAAACAAACAGTTGTGCTTAAAATACCTGTGTGAGAGAATCTGAGGAGATCGCTTTTCCAGGTGGTATGGAATCCTTCACCCCACTTCTTCCATCTGCCCTTCTCATTAACTTTACTGAAGACCTATATTGTGGAACTCTGTGGCTAATTCTGACCAATCAGCACACGTTTACTAAGCACAAAGTGTGTGCAAAAATAAATGTAATTTATTTTGGTGTCTATATGTATATAAATGTCAACAGGCATAAGTGCTTAGGGGGGTCTGGGCAAACCTCCAGGGTCAGAATCCAGGGCAAATGACTCTATGTGTCCCCTCACTGCCCGGGACATGCTCCCCTCTAGGCTCTCTAGATACTGCCACATTGTGGTGTATTTGCTAGTATTTGTGTGTGTGTCCCTCTGCACTGGGGCAAAGATCCCATCTTCTAGGAAATCTTCATCCAAGGTGAACATCTGCAATCAGGACTGGGTCCTGTGATGGTCACTGTAGACTTCTGTCCCAGCTGGCATAGTCACTACACACTTATTCAGAAGCACCCCAGACTGTCTAGTTACCAAGTCTGTGTGCCACCATCTCAACCTGAGAACCTCATGGGTGTACTTATCAAACGGTATGATGAAATCCAGGTGCTGCCCATGGTGGCAGAGGCTGCTGGCCAGAATCCATTCTCCTCCCCTTCCTTTGTAGGAGAATTCCTATTTGTTATGGGAGGTGGCAATATGGCTCGCCTAATAGACCTCATTTCCCAGCTTCCTGTGTGTCTAGGGGTGGCCACGTGAGTAAGTTTTTAGCCAATGAGATACACACAAAGGTTATTGGGTGGGGCTTCCGGGAGAACTTTCTAAAAGACAGACAGCTGAGAAGTCTTTCTCCCAGTCTCTCTTCTGTCTCCTGCCTGGAATCCACATGTGATATCTGGTATTCCGGAATCCATGTCTGCTCACAAGGCGACCTTCAGGATGAAAGCCAGAAGTGAAGATACAGAGCCACAGAACCGGAGGAGCCTTGGACCTTGATGCCCTTGCCATGCCAGCCCAGGACTGCCATCTGTGAACTTTTGTGTGAAGGAAAAATAAACGTCTATCTTCTTTTTGCTCTTCCTAGAAGTCAGACACAATTCCTAATGATACACTCCTGTGTGAGGTATTGCCCTGGCCTGCCAGCCTTGGAACCTATTACAAGGGGATGAGGTCACCGTGGTAGGTCACACGTTCTTAATGAACTTGTGCTGATTTCAAGGGAGTATGCACTGATGTGCCTGAAAAACAAAGAAGGAGTTACAGATGGGAATGTGGAGCTGGGAAGAGGACAGGCTGCCTTGGGAAAGATGAGGGAGTGAAGACTGAATGTGCAGGAACCTTAAGCCACTGACATCAGCGGGTAGAGGCTCACTTCCTCCCCACACCAGGGCTTTCTGGGTCACTCCCTCTGCCCAGTAGTCTCTGGGAGCTGAGCTCCTGTTGTACCTTCCAGATCCCGCCATGGGGAAGCCATTGCTGGCCCCCTATGAAATGAAACGGGAGAGAAGGGCAGCCCGGATAGGCCTGGAAGGGTGAATCTCTGGTGACCCGCTGCTCAACTCCCCGAGGCACACTCAGTAAGCAGCTGTCAGCTCTCTGCCTGATATAAGTCCAGGGCTCTGATTTTAAAAAGCAATCGGATGTGCAGGAAGGGGAGAATCAAGTGCTTTCGGGATTGGATGTCTGCATATGGAAGTGCCAGGCTGTGGACAGCTTGCAGGCAGAGGAGGACTTCCTGGAAGCTATCGGCTTGCGTTTGGTTGCAGGATCTGTGTCCGGCTTTTTGGGCGAGGAAACAACGAGAAGGAAGCAGCAGGTCTCCTGGCTGTCATCACGCTCTGACTGATGATCTGAGCGCAGAGCACGCCCTCTTCCTGCCAGGCTCGTGTGTGCTCTGGGTGGGCTCCTTCCTCTGCTGGGACGGGGCAGCCACCGTGGCTGAGCTTGTGGCCATGACCAGCTATTCGGCTTTCAAGTGGAGGGAAGATTGTTTCTTTTTGATTCTGTGAGAGAAGAAATGGTATCCTCTCTCTTTCCCTTCACCCTCTGCCTCCCTCTCAGCAGTCTGGCTTGGTTTTACGGCTCCATCTTGTTGGGGCCTTTGCCTCCCGAGGTGACCAGGGAGGGAGGCAGGCTCCAGCGTCAGCCTCAGCCGGCCTGGCCCAGGCCTCGCTGGTACTAACACAACTGGAAGGCATGCTCTGCTTTCAGCTCAGGATAGGAATTTAAATTAAACCTCGTTTAGCCAGCGCTCCCTTTTGATTTATCGGCAGATGCCTCTTGCTGTTTGAGCCTTGTTAAATTGCTAGCAAACACTTCACTGACCAGCTGTTCCTATTAAGCCAAAAGAGCTCGGAGGAACAGGGCCAACCCCCTTGCGCTTTGGATGGTTCTTATATATCATCCCCGTGGAGCGGTCCCAGGGAGGGTATTTGTCACCTGCATCTTGGGAGCTGTCTGGTTAATGGCAGTGAGGGATTCTTATGCCTCTGGTGGGGATGGGGGTCGGGCTACCCTGGTCAGGGACCCGTTGCTCTGTTCTGCATGTGGGGGTCTTGCCTAACTGGACTCTGGATGAAGGCAGAGGCCCGGAGTCCTGCCCTGTGCTAACGCCAGGTAGGCATCTGCCCTCGGGATAAGGAGCCCAGCACACGTGTAACGTTCTCTCCCACTTGCCAGCCAAGGATGTGGCTTCACTGAGTCAGAAATGTGACCCATGTATTCCCTTGAGGGGTGGGGGTTACGCGATAACACACAAACTGTGCCAGTCACTCCAGTGACGCCTCCCGAGTGTCCTCTTTGTGAGGTGCCCAGGGATGTGCACCTGTGTGAGTTGCTTCTTTGTGTGAATAAGAAAGAGTCCCTCTCCTTATGGTGGACTTGGCCCCATGCAAAGGCCAAGGCCTAGACAAGCAGCACCGCACACATCTGGCCTCAGAGGGGAGCTTTTGGGCAGTGTGGCAGCTTCACAACTGTGCTGGGTCCCCATCGGTCACGTTAGCACTGAGGGAGCTTGACTGGCTGCTTAGCTCTTTCTCTCCACAATAAGCTTTCCCCACTCCGCAGTGTGCCTTTGTGCCTCCTATCTCCTGCATTCCCTTTTCTCTCCCCAAACTGGAGCGTTGCCACTCCTGAGCAGCCCCTTCCCTGGGAAACCAGTCCAGAGCAGAGTGCCTCTCATGAGCCTCCAGGGAGGCCATCTAAAGCTGAGCTTAAGGCCTGGGCCCCGGATCAGGGCTGTGTGTGGCTCATATGCCAGACTCAGGGGCCAGGGGAGTCCTGCTTCCAAGTGCTTGGTGGCAGGGCATTTGGTGGGATTGACACGTGGACCTGGGTGGACCACCCCGCGTCACAACCTCCATTGCTGTCCTTACCAGAGGTTCCTGTCCGGGTGGTAGAGGCATTGCTTTGGTTATAGAAAGTTCAGCAAAATATCTCAAAGGCAAGATCCCGAGACTGTTGCCTTGAGCCCAGCCTAGGGCCCCTCTCCCTGTAGCTGTGGACCCTTGAGCCAGGCCAGGTCTGATTGGAATCGCTTGGGGGCTTTTAACGTGTCCCGGAAGTCAGGTCACGCCCTGCCTCTGGTCCATCTCAGAGAGGAACTTGGAATATGCTTGAGACTTAATATCAGAGTGTCAGAGAGTCTGCTTCAGTCCTCATCTCCTTCCTGTCCTCTCGCAACACAAAGGCAGGCACATAATGTAGACTCTGGACCAGAAGGGCTCCTGGGTGTGAGCTGTCCGGGGATAGTGCCATCCTCTCTGACCTCCTGACGACCCTCCTGGAGGGTGTAATGCCGTGAGAACCCCACACTCCTGAATTCGTTCTCATGACTGAGCCCGGGCCACTGAGGCCAAACCTCTTTTCCTCACCTTTGCTGCCTCCACGCGGCTTGCCTGAGAGGCTGCCCCGTGGTCCAGGGCCAAGTGAGCCCGGTGGGTTCCCCGGGTGCTCAGGAGACACTTCTGGTGCCGCTCAGTATTCCACCTACATTTTGGTCCTCTCAACAGGCAGCCCTGGTATTTTCTAAGGAAAACTATTTCCTCTCTGTGCCTCACAGTGGCTTCCTGATGCAAGCCTTAATTTTTACCTGGGTAAGCGTTTTTATTGTTTTATTTTTGTTTTTTCCTTTGTGACCAGTGGGGGTGGTACTGACCCGTGGACCTGGGTGGAGTGTCCTTTCCAAAGAGGTCCAGTGTCTTTTGCTCCCTTCTGCTGCAGAAGTGCGTTAGGCATCTCTGCATCCTCTGCCATGGCCCACTCCCACCTGGACTTTTCTGGAATTACCCTGCTAGCTCAGCGCAATCCTCCTATTAGTCCAGTTTGGATGATTTTCGCTAAATAAGTTGCTGGCATTTTCCCCTCCCAAAACTCATCTGTCATTTCGCAGTCCTTTCACAGCCTTGAAATATTTCCTGACACTTTGATCCCTTTTTTTCAGCAGACTTTGAGAATTTTTCCTCCATTTCAGCATTGTTACATATAGTTATGTGTGTTCTGGTCTCAGCACTAGGCTTCATGTCTGAATCCTCAAGGCTCAATTTTCTGTATTTTTCTTTATTTTCCTTTGTTCTCAAACAATGACTTTTGTCCCTCAGACACAGCCTCCTGCTGAAACTTACCCACATCTGCACACACATGTCCAGCTGTGACCCCACTTTTGGGAGGCGGCATGAGATAGCAGAAATGTTTTGAGCTGTGGAGTCAGAGCTAGGTTGAATCTTAGCCCCTTTCTACTGTGTTACCATGGAAATTCATTTATTCTCTCTGAGCCTCAATTTCTGAGTTTGGAATGGGTATAATAATCTGCTTGTGAGGACACCCAGACCAAAAATACAGAGGACAGAGCCATCTGATGGCCACGGATGATGGAGGGGTAATTTATTTCCAGGGCGCTTGACCTTCCTTTGCTTCCTAATCTTTATACCAAGACAAGAGAGGCTCCTAAAAAGGCACTTTTAAAAGGTGAGCTGGTTGTGTGGCCACGTGCATGGTGGCATCATGTGAACCAGAGAAAGGGTGGAAAACCCCAAGTGTTTTTGACAGATGAAGGGATGATGAACAAGACGTGGTCTTGTACGTCTGTGGAGTATTACTCAGCCTTGAAAAGGAGTGAAATCCCAGCACCTGCTACGACATGGATGAACCTTGAAGACATTGTGCTCCGTGAAATAAACCAGACACAAAAGGATTTTTTGAATCCACTGAAGTGAGGTACTTGGAATAATCAAGTTCACAGAAACAGAAAGGAGAACAGTGGTTGCTGGGGGCTGGATGGGGGCATGCCATTTAATGGGGCAGCGTTCTGGTTTGCAAGGTGAAGAAACTTCTGAAGATGGTTGGTGGTCATGGCTACACACTGTGGGAATGTACTCAGTACCCTCGGTACCACGCTTCAACATGGTTAATGTGGTAAATTTCAGGTTTTGCGTATTTTTCCACAATTAAAAAAAAGAAAAGATGAACTGTCCATGCTTTTTTTTAGTCATGTGGTCTTTTAGCTGTTCACCAGTTGAGAGGAAACTGTATTTTACCTAAATTTTTATCGGAGTAGTGCGTGCACACAAGTGCGAAGAACCAACCAGTACTGTGCTGAAAAATGACTATCCTTCTCTAGGCCAGCTGCCCCACTCCCCACATCTCCATGCTGCTCCCCAGGCTCGGTGAGGTTTTCCAGCTGGGCAATAGAGCTGCCACCGCAAGCTGGGGCCGGGAAGAGTGAGCGCAGCCTGTTTCCAGGCAGGCCCCAGCACGTAACTGAGAAGGCAGAGGTCCTGCCAGGCTCTCACCTGAGGGAGGAAGCCAGACTGCAGAGGAGGCTCAAGCCGACAGGCAGGCAAGGTGGCCGGGAGCAGGACCTGGCGGGGCGTGTGCAGCTTTCCTCGGGTTTCCCCCAGTTACGTGAGCTCAGAGAAATCTCCTGTTTTGTCTACACGAAAAGACACAGGGACAGAAGAGATGTGCCAGGAGGAGATCATGCAAAAAATGGCACCAGTGAGTGGACAAGGGCATCTGTGAAAAGTTGGGTGGATGCTAACAAGAGTGAACTGATAGACCACTTACGGTGTGCATTGTTCTGAGCGCTTGCCATGTGCTGCTGACTCATTTAGGCTTTGCGATGACCCCAAGAGGCAGGACTTCTACTGCCTCCACTTGACAGATGTGGGAGTGGAGGCAGAGCAGCCCAGCCAAGGGCATGTGGTTCAGGGGGAGTAGGGCTGAGTACATACTCCAGCCCCGACCCTAAGGATGCGATGAGCAGAGTGAAAGCACGGCCTCACGGAGCCTCACAGACAGGGCAGGACGCAGCCGCCAAAGTGTCCAGGTCCGGGGGAACTGGCATATGAGGACCCAGGGAGGGGCTGCACATGGGCCTCTGGAGGAAAAGAGGGACCAGCTTTCTTCTGGGAGGCTCCAGCAGGCTGGGCGCCAGGGGTCGGGAGGCCAAAGGTACCTCAAAGGCAAAGGGCTTCGGGGTGGGGGAGAAAATGCTGGGAGAAACAGGAGAAGGTGCCAGGGGAAGAAGAGGAGACCGCAGACCCTGGGGAGCAGGGGGTGTGGGGGCCACGGCTGAGTTGTCTGCACAGCGCACCGGGAGGGCCGGCGGGTCGTCTGCGCAGCGCACCGGGAGGGCCGGCGGGTCGTCTGCGCAGCGCGCCGGGAGGGCCTGCAACCTGCTGGCAGGAGTCGGCGAAAAGGTATGGCACTGGGGCCACAGAAACTGGGGGGGGGGGGCAAGCGTCCACCTGCCTTCCTCTGCCTCTCCCTCCCTCCCTTCCTCCATCATTCATTCACCCGCCTCTCCATCCATCCGTCCTTCTGTACTGAGTCCCTAGGCCTGCCATAACAAAGTGCCGCTGACTGGGCGGCTTAAACCACAGAGATAAGCTTCTCTTGCGGAGGCCAGAAATCTGAGATCAGCACATCCTCAGGGTCGATTTCTTCAGACACCTTCCCCTTGGCTTCTAGACGGCCGCCTTCTTGCTCTGTCTTCACATGGACTTCTGTGTGTGTATGTGTGTCCGAATTCCCTCTTCTTACAATGACACCAGTCATGCTGGATTACGGCCCACCCCAAGGACCCCAGTTCACCCCACTTATTTCTTTAAGCACAGTCCCGTTCTGAGGTGCTGTGGGTTAGGGCTTCAACATACGGATTTTGGAGGGACACAGTTTAGCGTATAGCACTTTCCTTCCATCCATTCACCTTTTTAAATTCATCCATTTGTCCTTCCTTCATTCCATCCATCCATGTATTTATTCAGCAAGTATTTATCGACTGACTCCAGTGGGTCAGCCACTCGGGGGATAGCAAGGTGACCCCAGACAGGGGAGAAACAGACAGTTAACAGCTGGTGGGGAAAGTACTGGGGTAGAGGTGTTCCCAGTGAGATGGGAAAGAGCAAGCAAAGGACCCGCAACTGAGACGGGGCGGGGTGGCGTGAGGGGGGATAGAGAAGACTCCCAGGAGGAGGCGTGGGGCAAAGCTGGGAGTTAAGAACAGGTCCAACTGGCAAAGGAAGTGAAAGGACAGGAGGAGGGTGCTCCAGGCCGGAGGAACAGCACGTGCAAAGACGTAGGTGTGTGAGAGTCCGAGGCACAACCCCGAGAACGGGAACAAGTTCCTTCGGCCTGGAAGGCGGAGGGCGCCTGCCCTGCATTGGGCGGGAGGAGTGACCACAGAGAGCTGTGTGCTCCTGGTCGCGAGGGGCTTGAGTTTTATCCTGGAGAGAGAAGGGAGCCCAGGATAGCTTTTAAGCACACAAGAAACAGGCCTCTCCTCAGCAACACCTAACAGTACAGGTTTTACTCACATGTCCTGCTTACTCTTTGCCAGAGTCCCTAGACTGTAAGTTTCCCAAGGACAGGGAAGCTTGTCTCTTTGGTTCACTTCTGTATCGCCAGCATCTAGAACATTCCTGGCACACAGGAGGAGCTCCATGAGTATGTGAGGAGTGAATGATTTGGTTTGTGCTTTAGACAGTTCAGTTGGACAGACATTGGATGGAGCCCATCAGTGAAGCTGGGAGAGATGTTCTGAGAGACCACCGTGTGTGAAGAGCCAGAGACAGCAGTGTTGGAGGTAAATGAGGCTTCAGGAAGTGCGGGCTTTCTGGAGAGGCCACCCGTGTTCCCCGTCTCCATGTGGCTGACTGTTCCCTCTACCCCAGCTGACCCCAGATGTGAGGGCCATCTCCCCCACAGTCCTCTCCTCTGACTCAGCTGCTGGAGCCTGGGAAGCCCGTAATTGGTTTGATGTGTTCTCATTCATGCATTCAGCAAATATTTATTGAGTACCTACTATATTTCAGGCACCAATCTAGGTGCCTGGGGATACAACAGTGAATGAAACAAACAAAAATTTCTGCCTTCATGGCTGATATTCTCACTGGGGGAGGCAAGGATGATGAATAACTAAGTAAATAATATGGTATATTAGAAAGTGGCCAGTATAGAAAAAAAACCATAGAGCGGGGGTGGAAGTTTAGGAGGACAGGGATGGGCTGGAGTGAGGGTGCAGCATGACAGGGTGGGCCAGGCTAGGCCTCAACGAAAAGGGGACAGCTGAACGAATGTCTGAAGGAAGTGGGGCAGGGAGCCACGTGGACATCAGAGCGGACAGTTCCAGGCAGAGGGAGCAGCGGGAGCGAGGCCCGGGGATGGGGCTGGTCTGGAGCAGGGGTGATGTACTGGGGCAGGGCGAACAAGGAAGGGAAGGGGGGAAGGTCGCAGAGGGGGCCTGAGTCTGTGCGTGTGTGTGTGCGGGATGCCGGTGGCGTGCAGACCATGCAGGCCTTGAAGACCGTCGCGTGGACTTGGGCTTTTATCGAGGGTGACATGGAGAACCATTGCACGGTTTTGCCATGTCTGCTCTTGGATCTTTATTAACTCACAAAATTGTATGTCTCCGTTTATAAATTCCCACAGGGCAAGGCTGGGTGATCTGTATAGTACTTGCACAGAGCCACGTCATGCTCCTTAAATACTTCCAAATATTTGTGGTGGGGGACAGGCCCAGGGGCGCAGGAGGGCATGGGAAAGGAAAAACCCCAAGTAAAACCTATCAGCGGCTGCAACAGAGAGCTTTGACCCACAGGAAAGAGATTACTCTCTGATTAATTCACCGGAAGTAGCCACTGAGCGAATGTCTAGAAGGCCAGACATCTCTCTTGACCCGCCAGGGCACGGTCCTGCCTGAGCCTTAGATTAGACCAAATGGCCTCTTGCAGCGATTGCTAGTTCAGCAGCCCTGTAAATGCATCTGTTTCCTTTTGCTAAAACAATTTCTGGCACTGACTGTATTAACAGGGTGAAATTATATTCTGGAGTCTGCTGGGCTTCCTTCTGCCCTTCCTCTCCTCCTCACTACTTGTGGGTTAACACCACAATGTTGCTATTGTCAAGAGTCTGCCACAGAGATTTCTGTAAAGAGGTATGACCAGCGAGAGATGAATTATTTATACCCTAGAGGCAGATTTCAGAGAGGGACCCGGAAGCCCGCCCGTGAGAGGCAGGTCTCGCTCCCAGGGTTCAGTCCTGCTCAGGTTTAAGAGTTACAACCAACCAGCGCTTTGATGAGGCGAGTTTGTCGCCGGAAGTGGGGCCAATGGACATGGAGGCCTGAAAACAAATGTCCACGTCGGCAGGCACTCACCGTGTGCTGCCATCACGGGCTGTCAAACCCGGCGCGGCAGACTAGAGTAATGTTCTTGAAAATGTGAGGAGTTACACATTAATCTAATTCTCTAAAAGATAATTTTATACCAAGAGATTATTATCAACTTTGTCCCCATGGAAGTTATTGATGCCCTGACTTCAGGGCTGACAAAGTAATGTGCAGTTTATGGCACCTGTCAGCCAGATGGAAGAGAAAGCCATTTCTTACCAGTAAGCAGATTGAAAGGAATTTGGGAGATTAGAACCAGTAATATTATCACTCTGAGCCAAAGGGATGTCAGTCAGGGGCTATCAGCTTGTTAAGGAAAGGGAAAAGAGCATTATAGGTCTTGACTTGAGAATTGACTCAAGTCTGGCTTGTAAACATGTCTCGTATTATTAAGATTTTCCCGAGCATCTGGGAGGCCCAGGGGAATGGAAAGAAAACAGATCTTCAGGCCAAACGTAAGGTTCAGTTCTGGTCAAAATCTGTCATCTTTCTGGAAATCCTCCCTGAAGACCCCATTTTCTTTGATGGCACCCACATATCAAAGTTTTGAACTTTAAACTGACATCTTAAATAGATACACTTATTATTGGAAACATTACATAAGTTCAACTCAGATCTCAAATGTCATCAGTTGACGTTTATGTTCTAACGCAATTTATAATTCTTCACAGAAAGGTTAACATTTAATTAAAGTACTGCTGGAAATTGCTATTTGATAAACCTGGGCTTGTGTTTTGTTTTGCATGGAGTGGAGGGGAAAAAAAAAACCCTGTGATCTGTAGTTCTCCGGTTAAACACGATCATTTCAGGACCCAGAGGGAAGTCAAAGACAGAATGCATCTAGGTTTGCTGTTCAAAATCTCCATCTCTAGGCCCTCAGAGAGTGGCAGTGCCTGGCAAGGAAGTAGTTTACTGGGCCATTGGCCAAATGTTGGATTATTTTCCTTTTGTTTTTACTTGGAGACCAATATAGGTTAAGCTAAAGGCAGATTGCTGGTTTCTCTTCGAATCAACTCCTCTGAAGAGAAACAGTATTAGTTGTGAGAAGAAAACTCAGAAGCCGATAGTCTGGGGAACAGGGAGATGCTTAACATGTTGCTCACAAGCTTCTTATGAGTAGGGGAACATTCTGTGACCTAAAAAGTATGTTGAACTAACCCACTATTAAAAAATTAACAACCGCTATTGATTCAACCGTGACTGATGCAGCTATACATGCAGTTAGAAGGAGGTCCTCCAGAGCCTGTCCCTCTTTGGTCAGATTCTGACTGGGGAGAGGGTGGGCTGGGGGGACAGCAGCCCGGGCAGGGGGCTTCCTGACTTCAGGAGCAGGAAAAGGGTCTCCGCCTGGACAGGTACCCAGAAAAACATGGGCAACAGACATCTGGGTCCCCTTGTGCATTTTCTTGGGCTTTGCTTTATTAAATTGAGTACAGAAAAAAAGTTGTCTGTGACTTTTTTACACAAGGGAAGCATTTTGATGTTATAGAATGTCATTTGGTGCCAAATTCTATTTTCAGCTCCTTGCCTATACAGAGCTTGCTGAAAGCATTAAAAATGAGGGCATAAGTTTTATCAGGATAAAAAAAAATGGAGCTTTTGTTTAAAATCAAACAAAACTGCAACAAACATGTGCCCTTCAAAGTATTACAAGGGCTAATACCTTCTGAAAAACATACTTAAAAATAATAAAGATATTTATACATAGATTAACAAACAAAAGACGTTAGTATATGGTAAGGAAATAGGTCCAGTCAAGAGAGATTGAAGCCTGTGGTGGCCAGGGTGACCTGTAACCGCCTTCCTGTTTGTGAGCATTACCTGCAGATGACCAGGTACAGAAGTTGGTGACTACTGCTGGCAAAGGCCTGACGGCTGTCAAACAGATGACGTGTAACCCATTATTATGGGTTAACTTGGTTTATGTGTCAGGGGAGGAGGGGCTGATCTTCAGCTGAATCTCCCAAACAAAAACAGCCAGACCTTGGCGTTGGGCAGGGCAAGTGAGAGAAAGAGGTTAATTGTGTTAGCCTTCCTGAAAGGGCTCTGATGGGAAATATCAGCCTTGGCAAATGAACTAGGAACAGATAAATACTCTTGGTGTTTTGGGTCACATCCTCTATTCTTAGCATGAAGCACATTTCCTTTTGGGGTGAACATTAGGGACAAAAATAAGGTTCTTCAGAGCACCAGCCCTTTTACTAATGCTGTTTCAGTACTTGAGGCCGACTGGCAAATGCATCCTCATAAAAGCAAATGTGGTACATTTAGAATCCTATTCACTTAGAGCAGAAAATAGGGGAATTTTGGCGCTAGAAATGCAGTGCATGATTTCAGTAGTGCTCATTAATATTCTTGGATGGGGAGTTCAGGTCGCAGCTCTTGAGGGTCCTAAGGTAGGGAGCAGCTTAATGTTATTTTGAAGCTGCCAGGAAGATCCGCAGGCATGTAGGGGAGCATTACTGTCTATGTACAGGCAGATTTCCCTTTAACAGCAAATAATTTCACCAGACTCTATTTCTCATGTTCAGCAGGTAGATATTATACTTCCAGTGAGTTTCACTTTTATTTGAAACCAGTGAAAGAACAGGTAAAAAAAAAAAATCAGAGTGTTCCCTAATGGCATGATTCTCCTCAAATCCTTTAAATCAATTGTGCCTTTCCCACCATTACCGAGTTCTGTGACTTCTTGCATTATGAGAGTTCACAGAGTACAAGGAATTTTCCGGAGTATTCAGAGTTTTCATCTGAAGAGAAGCCAGCAGCCCCATGGGTGTCGGGGAAACTTATTTAGGACACCCAGCCATGCTCTAGGCACAGGCGAACAGTGGGATGCCCTTCAGTACAAGGAGTTCTCAAGCAGCTTTGCAAACTGGGAGGAGGTGAGTCTCCTCCGTAGCTTCCTCTATCACCCAGATAACATTTCTGCCATGAGCTGAGGGCTCAGGGGTGGAGATGAAATGAAGCTGAGCCATTTGGCCAAATGCCTCCGGAGAGAGACCAGCTGCTTCCAAGAGCATTTTATATTCAGCTTCGCATGTGAACCTAAAGCAGATCCATTGACCCTCAAGATGGTTTCTGGCTACATACATGCAGGTGTAACCAATTCGTGTCACCATGCTCAGAGAAACTAACAGTGGACTTCCTGCCACTGTGATGATCCTAGAACTTGAGTCTCGGAACTGACGAGGCTCTGACATTTTCAAGGTAGAGACATAACAGTGAAATGAGGTTCCAAAGAGAGGCCATGAAATGGAAATTCCTCTTCCTGGAGATTTTGAGGAGAGCATAGACTCTGGGGAGAGTAGATTCAGGAAGCCAAGGGGAACTTTCTAGCTTCATTCTTCTCATGTTTCCAAAAACTTCAGCCAGAAACTTGCCTTTGTAAACATTCAAGTTACATTTAACATAAACCCAATGACTAGTGGGCTGATTTGGTATTTAATCTGTTCTGGAAAGCTTTTTAAAAACTGCTTTTGCATTGATAGTTTATGGAGTAAAAAAGGACAATCATGGAAAAGCACAACCAACTGTGTCCGATACAAATGGAAAAAACCAGAGCGTAACAATGAGAAACCTCTTGGGCGGCATGGCACGAAGACAGTCCAAGCTCTCCTCGTCCCAATGTGCAATTATGTATGAATGAAAAATACAGGCCCTAATAATTACAGCAGCGATTGTCCACTTGCAGAACAATTAGCCCTTTGCTACTCATTCTGAGAAAGTGACTAATTGTACCCACAGCAAGCCAATTATTGGCACATTTGTTTTGGAATGAAATTTTATATTTGTCTGAAAGTGCCACCTACAGGAGCCCGAGATCTAGGGTTGCCAAGAGGCCCAAAGCGCTGAGACCCGAGGCTTTGAAACACCCGCCTTCTAGACCAGGACAGGCACTGAGGTATGTGGGCAAGTGGGTGAGGATGCTAATGCTGGTGCTCTCATGGACTGCATCATGCCATCTAGATATATAAAAAACAAGGAAAGTAAAAATAGCTTCAGGTAATGAAAACAATTATGCTTAATTTCATCAGAGATCATAAATGTCCTCTAGTTAAATTTCACAGCCTCCTGTGAGATGTAAGGGAACGATATTTGTAAGCTAAGCGTTACTTCTCAAAGAAACAGAAGCACTGGAAGCAGTGGTGAACAGTGTTATGTCTGAAATGAAGAGGAGATAAAACCCAGAGATTTCTTCCTTCTTGCTCCAGATATTACCCAGCTGCTCATTTTGTTCAGGTAACATTTTTTTCAAGATAAGGTATTTAATGTGTCAAGAAGGTTTGAGAATAGCCAAAGAGATCTTCCCCGGCTGCACTCCCCCAAGCCCCCCTGGCCTCCCCAACATGCATTCACGGTGAGGTTACATTAAGTTCCTGCTTGGATCAGCCAAGAATAAAAAGCCTTATGCGCTGTGAGGGGGACGCTCAGGGCAAGAAGAGATGGCCTGTATCCGGTGGCTTCCTGTGGCCCCAGATTTCCTTGTGGGACACACTGTCCACATGCCCAGGCACCCAGGTCTGCTGCACAGACCTCAGACCTGAGCTCACATCACCCTTCCAGAGGGTGTTACTCAGGCAACCACGCCTTTCCATTTAAGGAAGACCCATGCTCATTCTGGAAGGCCGTTGTCTTCCAGAACACAGAGTCAGGGATCCGGGGACCCTGGCCATTTTTTTTCCCTCCAGTTTTTAGGGTCAGGGAGGGGCCACCTCTGACACCGAGTGAGAATATTCCTTTTTGCCAAGGCATTTGATGGTTTGGCCTGAGAACTTGACTACAAATCTCTTTGGCTGCAGGGCACTCCCTGACCCTGGGTGGCTGGTCATGTGCCTGTTTTTGTTTTACACTTGCTGTCATCAGACAATATATATCAGACAGTGTATCGGTGAACTGGGACCTTGGACACTATGGGGCCCAGGCCGAAGGGCAGTACTGCTGGCCCAGACGGCTTTCTCCTCCCCACCCTCTTTTCCTTGGAAAGCTGAGAACTTCCTGGTCTCCTCCTAGTTCAGTCCTGGTGAACGTCCTCCCGTCTCACTGCCCGGCGCATCCAGCTTGTGTGGGTCTGGGCTGGGCATGGACTGCCGCCTCATTTTCTCTGGCATGGGACGGGTGGATGTGCGGGCCTGGTTCTACGGTGGGGCAGGGGCCGGGGCTGTTCTCACCCACTCCCCTCCTGCGGCGCCATCTGTCAGCGCTGCCCTTGTGTTAGCGTTCCACGTAGTGGCACACACTCTCTCCAGGACATCTCTATTTCCTCTGTCTCACTCCTTCTGGTTATTCTTTCCATACGAGACACATTTCCCAATAAAAACCTTGATATGTCTTTTCCAATGTTCAGTGCTTTTCCCTCTGTTCAACTGCGTCTGCTTCATATCCCCCTGACATCTACAATATTCATTTTCCACGGTTTTTCCCTGTGTTTTCCTGAAGAAAGGAGGGCGGTGCAGCTGTCTAATTGCTCTTCCTAGCTACCAAAGAAATTGTGGCCTCAAGCCAAGGTTCTAAGGTAACCCAAAAGAAAGGGAAAACTCTTACTTTCCTAAGATCTCTCGCTGTGGAGACGCTGGGCACCCTGCCCGTTTCCCCTTATCCCAGCTGGCTCTGATCCAGCAAGCTCATTTATGCCCCAAACAGAATCATGTCTAAAACACAGAAGTTAGATACATAATGCTTTAGCTGAATTGTCTTGAGACCATTTTAATTCAGTATTCTTGGAAACCATGAATATCCTGAAAATGATGCCTTATATTCCTTTCTCCTACATTTAGCCCAGACGCACAAATACGCTACTGCATCAGGTTACATATGCATGCTTGTTTTGAGTAGAAGTTTCAGAAAGTAGTTGTTTACTTAAGAAAATGTGTTCTTTTTTAAGAAAAATGTGAAACTTCAGAACACAAAATTTAACTCAATTAGTTCCTAAGACATTTGTCCAAATGTGTCTCAAGGTCCGGTTTGCATGCTAGGAGAACTATTTGCACATACTTTTAGAAACAGGATTGTTTCTCTTGAGATGCCAAAATCAGAACCAGTGTTCTCCTTGGCCACTTTTTTTGAAAGGCCAGTAAAGATGGTGTTGAACGGACATAATCTTTGCTTGTTACCCCTCCTATGGCGGCAGTTAACTGATCAAGAGGTCAAGTACCACTCAGTGCCATGCTCACCCCTCCATACTCCCAGAACCTCACCAATTTCCCAGTTTCCGCTTGGTGGGAACTTAGGGGTCCTTCCATAATTTGAATGTCCCTGCCTCTCCATTTTGTCTTCCACTGCTCAGCTGTTATGTTCTGCTGATGTAATGAACTCTGTTTCCTTATACAGAACCATGTTTATTTCCCTCCGCAGTTTTGCCTCATTCTATTTCCGTCACCCAGAATATTTTTAACCTTTCTGTCCTATCTTATACATTTTGTAACAGATGTTCTTCTAGCATCCACTTACCCTTCCTCTGGAATTTCCTTCTAGGAATCACGCCTTCCCCGCCTTGAGCCCAGGTGCTCCGGGTGACAGCTCACGTCACCACTCAGCGTTGCCTCATGGAACCTGGGCCGAGGAAACGGCATTCCGTTTTCCCTGACCTCAGCGATGGGTGCAGGGATCAGCATAGGACCCACTCGGCACCGGAATATTGTGGAAAATGCTGGAATAGAGGCAGACATTTGCTCCCCTGGATATGATTTGAGAGGAAGTAAAGTTTGAAGCTATCGGCCACCAACTTGAAATTATGAGACACCAGCCAAGTGGAGACTAGAGCGAGCCCAGAGAAAGTGAGCAGGTGAAGGAGGGCAGGATGCGGATCCTGCTGTTGAGACCCGCATCCAGGGCACCTGAAGCCAGCCTTGCACTTTTTGTTATACGGTCGTTTTGCTTTAGACTCTTTTGTTTACATCAATTTTCATTGGGTTATCTATCTAGCCCCCCCCCCCCAAACACTATATAGGTTATTATGAAGATGATAAGGGAAATGTGCATGGTGTACTTAGCACAGTAATTACTCAATACATATTAGCTATAATTAGGATGATGGTAGAAAGAGATTAAATCAATATAATATTTAAACATCTTAAGAGATAGTGTTTCTAATAGTTAAGAATAGCTATGAACTGCTTGTTCTGTGCAATCATGAATGATGAGAACTTGGGAAAGTAAGCGGGAAATAAACCAAGTAAAAGCCTTTCATGTTGGACTTTTCTTTGTTATTTTCTAGGGATTAGTAACAGTGCCTCATGTGTAAACATTGTTTTTTCATGCTTAAGAAATTCTCTTCATCATCTCTGATTTCCCTGGGCATTTTGTCATACCCTCTTAGTAAGCTAGAAAAGTGTTCAAAGAAGCTTTGATCTTGGAGCCTCAGAGGCAGCATGGCATATACTTCAGCATCACGACTAGATGCTTCAATCTGACACACTCCATTGGATAATAATCTGAGTTTTCTCATGTCTCCATTCGCTTAGGACCTTAGGAAAGGACCATTTTCCCAGGTGGATATCTACCAATCTGGCAAATGTTTCCCAAATGGGGAATTAATTTGCTCGTTATTTCAGATGCATAGTAGTTCATTTGCTTCAGACATGTTCTCTGTTGCCTAAGAGCAAGATCTTCTCTGAATGGTTAGTTAATATTATTCTCTCCGCCAGAGTTCAAATCCTAGCTTGACCATTCATGGACGTAACATCATTTTGTCACGTAGCTCAGACTCTCAGTACTCCATAGGGGCAATATTTATAAAATGCAGAAAGTTGTATTTTCTACTAGCTGTTGTAATATTACCTTGAACTCTGATATTAATGGGAGATGTTCTAAAGTAAGTGGTCATCATCAGCGTCATTCATGTTTTAGCTGAAGGGGAATTACTAATGCTGACTTCAATTTTTCTTTTCATCTGAGAAGTGAGTCTAGTCCAAATACAGGCTAACATTTGTCTGGATTTTTCTCCACTCTTTTTTTCCCAGGGCCTAATATCCAGAAGAGTGCCTGTCGTCACTATTATCACTGAAGTCGTGTTGGACTTTTCTTTGTTATTAGTTATTAGAAACTGTTATATTGTTATTAGAAACTACTATGTGCCAGTAGTTTCTATGGCACTGTGTAGGACCGAGGTTTCCCTAGTACCTACCCCGTAGGACAGACAATGTTGTTGAATAAGTATGAGAAATTTACCAGTCCATCCAAGTGTTTAGTAAGCCTGTTTGTTAACCTTCTTAAAGGACTCTTGTTATAAATGAAAGGAAACCATTCTTCTTTATTCTACACCCTGTAGAAATTGTTTCTCCTTAGGACAAGTGAACTTGAGGTGGTTAAGTATTCTTTAGAGAAACTGCACTACAAAATGGTCTAATTTTTTTATAATTGTTACTCTCACTTAATATTTAAATTCTGGAATTTTGAATGAGAATTTTCCTTCCCCTTTCAAGAATGTATGCTTTTAGAATGTGACAAGGAAGAGCAAACAGTTAAGTGAAGTTGACTATAAATTGAAATGAACTCCCAAGAGAAAAACAAAAATGATTACTAACATAAGGGATTTGATACGGTGATGAACTCTCAACAGAAATTTAACAGGGTGAGTCAGTGATAACATTGATCCTAAACCTCTCAGAAATTAAGATGAGATGAAAGAGGAAGTTCAAGGTGTAAGACATAACATCATTTACACAGAATTGATAAACATGCAAAACATACTAACAATAGTTTGTGAACACCTGCACATATTAGGAAAGTATAAAAAAGAAGGTGGAAACAGAAAACACCAGGCTTAGGAGAGTGTTAAGCTCTTGAGAGGTGGAATGGAAAAGGGCCAAGGAAGTCTTTAAACAAGGCTTCAAGAATGTTTGTCTTGTTTTATTTCTTTTTTAAAAAGAGAGACAATTTTAAGGAAATATGGCAAAATTTAAAGATGTATCAAATATTGGTGGATTGTAAATAGTTGTTACATTGTTGTTTGTAATTTTCTGAATGTTTTAAATGTTTCATATGAACAGTAGTTTTTAAAAAGAATTTAAGGAAATGTATTGTTTACCTGAATGGAAGAGCAGAGAAATGAAATTTATGACCTGAGAGATTAGA
Organism: Smutsia gigantea; assembly: GCA_032199065.1. Lineage (NCBI taxonomy): Eukaryota > Metazoa > Chordata > Mammalia > Pholidota > Manidae > Smutsia > Smutsia gigantea. Next base: position 49,735 of record JAVSCE010021688.1, on the reverse strand, counting down.
GAGTGATTCTAGTTTGTGCTCCCCATGTTATGAATTAGAATACCAAATCCAGAGAGATGAAGTGATTTTTCTAAGGTCACAGAGCTGGGCACCATCAGGATGTACGTCAGGTCCATGAGAACCCCCAACCAAGAGCGCTGTCCAACATATCTCATAAGAGTGGCCACCCCTAAGCAAAACCTCCCTATTGATGAAATATACCTAGCTCTCTCTCAGGACATTGACAGGAGGTTCTTCACTGGAGAAATTGTGCAATGTATAAACATTTTTTGAAAAGGACACTTTTGGGCTCATAATTAATTCAATTCAGCAAATATATCAACTATTCAGTAAGTGCAAGGCATTGTGTGTCTTCCCAAGACAAGGTTCTTATAGATCTTTTCCATCTGTAGCTAGTTTTCTGATGTCTTTCCTCTTAATTGGTTTAATAAGGCATGCAGACGTAGTAATGTGCTCAAATGTCCTTGATACCCCAGAGAAGGGGTTAGAGGCCAAGGACTAAGTGGAAATTAAAAATACCCAGGTGGCAATAGTCTCAAACTCTTTAGGTGTGTGGAATCCATATTTAAAAATAAGGCATGTCTGTAGCCAAGTGAGGTGGAATAGCATTTTGGTGTCCTTTTGGAAAAGCATGAGTGATTATGTTGTCATTATCAGTTGGATTTCCAGGATCTAGAAATATCAGATAGGAAAACCATCCTTCCTAAATCATCTCTCTGAGAGCCTGCAACCAAAAATGATTATGAAACCACTTGGAATAAGAAAGATGATTAAAGGCTAGAAAGAAGGGGGTCAGGCAGGGGTTGTCCTACAGAGGGTTGTGCTCCGCACTGGAGGACAAGAAGAAATAAATTCTGAACTGCACAGCATGTGGAACATAAGAAGTTTCTGGTTGCTCATGTTGGAAAATACGAGATTAGATTTGTTGAAACACCCTTGACAGTTCCATCTGTAGACAAATCTTAATAATAAAATTTATTCTTATCTGACTGAAACCATTTCCTTTAAGGTAGGTGGGTGGAGCAACTATGTTCTCCCACATCTATGATTCTATATTTATTTCTGTTGTCAAAGCTAAATGTTGGTTAACAAGAAGAGTCACTGAATACTGTTTGCTTAGTGCAAGTTTGGGTGCTTCTAGGTCCCACAATACAAACTCTGGTGGTAGTGAGGTGGACAGTCGTGCAATGAGGCAGGTGCTGGCAATTGAAGAATAGCCCGTGGATGGGCAGGAATTTCCTACATACATTTGGGAGCCACATACATTCTTGCTGAGGCCACTGTTCAGCTTTCTCCGTGTGGTCCCCTAGGTTGACAATGGGAGAATCTGAATGTGAAATAGAGGGGAGGTGCTGCAGAGAGGTCAGACACCAACATTCACTCCCACCCCATAACCACTGCTATCCACAAGGTCACAGCGGGGAATGAAGGGTGGAGTCCAGGGATGAGGTGGGGACCGGGGTGGGGTAGGAAGAGAAGGAGGGTTTAGTATACTTTCCAGTTTGCCTGGGACAGTCCTAGTTTATGCCTCTTCCTGTAAATTATTAAAAATGTAGCCACTCTCACTCTCAGAACTGTCCCTCTTTGCATGATATGTTACATAGTTACCCCAGAGGGGTCATGGGACAAAAGACAAACATGTATGGCCTATCTTAATCCAGCCCAGAACACTAAAGTCATTCTTGAAAATTTTGTCATTGTGATAGTTTGTGCTCTGACTCAAAGCTGAATTAAGGGGCAAAATGTCAGCATCACCACAATTCCTTACATACAACTGTTACGAAGGCTGTAAATTTAAATGCTTCCTGCCTTTGAAGCTGCCAGTGAGCCCTGTCAAATGCCCAGGGTTGTCAGCATCCTCGCTGAGATGTGAGCCCAGCAAGGCAGACAGATTCTACCCACCAAAATTATCTCCCAAACTCTGTAAATGAAAGTTTGAATACCCTCTGCAAAAATTCCTTTTATAAAAATTATCTTCCTGCTCACATATGGAAAGCTGAGCCGCATGTATTTTGCAGCATGTTTGAGAATGTATTCCTAGAAAATTTAACTGATTATCTTTAAGATCGGCCAACATTGACTATCATCCTTGCACAGATGAAGGAATGAATGATTAAATCTGTAAAGAAATGTGGGTATTTTAAATGAAGTGGATTCATTTGCCATCATCATCATCTTATTCATACATTTCCCCCCCTCTGGTAACATTTTGATATACAGCCCATGTTCAAGATCACCAACGGAAGCAGGCACAGAAATGAAATGAAATGAACTTTAACAATAGACAGTTTTAGATATTCTAGACAGTGTTCCCCGTAGGCCAGGGAATGCCTAATAATGAAATAAAGGTCTCAGGGCTCACCAGCAAACCACAAAGCAGCTAATTTGGTATTTCTTGCAGAATAAGAACTGGAAGCCGCACAGGATTTGTTTAGGAAAGAACTTGGCCAAGTTAGTTGATTAGGTTATTTCAGGAAGGACAGATTACACTCCAGTCACCAACAGAATACAAAATAGAGATGTGAAGTGAATTCTCTCTAGGAACAAGCCTTTTCCTGAATCCCATATTGGGGCTGGATAGAACTGTTCCACGTAAAGGAAAATCATACCTTCTTATTCTCAAGACCTCGGGCTAAAAATCCACATAACTGCTGAATAAAAGCCCCTATCCCATACACACGCAGAGGTGAAAGAATAAAGGACGCTTGCTGATCTCTTGTGTGGTTTGGGGAGTGCCCTGCATGTAATTAGACACCCAGTTGGTGCAATGAAATAAGAGGGAGTGTAAATTTGAAGCTGGACTTACAACCACAATGTAAGATCATGCCACTTGCGAGGAGAAAGGTCATGGAGGAAAGGAGGTGGCTCCTGACCCCTCCTGGCACCCATAGTCAAAGGAGGAGGCCAGGACAGCAGAGCAAAAAGGTCTGCTAGGGTGCGCTGAAGAAGGAAGGGGATCTGGGCGGGGAAACGTTGCTTTTGAGACTTCTGCCATCTCTTGGTATGATGAGGTTGGAGGTGGTGACCCCAAGTTGTGTAATTTTTATATGTGTATGGAGCATTGATGGTGGTCTGCAGCTGCTAGGAATGGGTCACAGGGGTGCCAGGATAATGATCCCCTCCGCTCAAGGCCATGGGTCAGGCCTGGGGCAGCCAGATCCCCGCTGTGGCCACCCTGGGCCATGAGTGACTGTGTCCCTGCTCCAGTGTGATGTTGAAATGTTCTCATTTCTGTGCACTCGGAAGTGACAAGGTTGAGAAGCCTTGGAATAGTCTGGGAACACCTGGGTGGTGGTGGGCTTGGGGGACGTTGAAGAAGTGGGGTTTGTTTCTACGTGGTGGTGTATTAAATTGTGTCCTCTCCACCAGATATGCCCAGATCCAACCCCCTGGTACTTATGACTGTGGCCTTACTTAGACTGTTTGCAGATGAATTAAGCATCTTGAGATGAGATCACCCTGGGTTTAGGGTGGGTCCTAAATCCGATGCCTGGTGTCCTCCAAGAAGAGGAGAGGACGTACAGAGATACTGAGAGAAGGCACTGTAGTCGGGGGCTGAGACTGCAGTGATGCAGCCGCAAGCCGCCAGGTGCCGGAGGAAGCCAGGAGGGATTCTCCCCTGGAGCCTTTGGCGGGGGCATGGCCTTGCCGACACCTCGATTTCAGAGTTCTGGCCTCTAGAACTGGGAAAGAATGAATTTCTGTTGTTTTAAGTTACCCAAAATTTTGTGGTAATTTGTTTGGCAGCCCCGGGATGCTGATACAGTTCCCATCCTGCCATGTTCTTTGTGGAAAACTTCCTCATTCCCTTGCTTTGCCCCTTATTTCCTTCCTTCCTCTCCCTTTCGTACTTTCCCCTCCTCTCATGAAGGTTTTCAGTAACTACTCTGCTCCAGGTGTGGGTGGGCAGTGGGATTCGAGGCAAGTAAACATGGTGTCTGACCTCAGCTCTGTTTGGCGGGGGAGACAGACTCAACGGGTCATTTCAAGGTACAGCGGGTGCTGGGGCTGCCGTCAGTGCAAAGGGCTGTGGGAATCCAGGACAGGGGGCAAGTAATTCAGTGGGTGTATGGGAAAGTTTTCCCGGGGGGGGAGCATTTGAGCTGCGTCTCTCGAAGGGTGAATGAGATGAAATGGAAGGAGGTGGCAATGGGCACTGTGAACAGATGGAAATGTCATTTGGGGTGGCCCTCTGGGGGATGATTCATTGGTGGTGTATCGTTCATTTGTGCTTCTTTCTAACCTGCATGCAGGTTATGGACATGTAATGCAAGACTAGGCTGATTAGCATATTCCATCCCCTACATTCCATTTTTTCAGAGGTCATTTCTGGGCTCAAAGCCTGAACTGTGTTGAGCATGGAAAGTGACTGTCCTTGAGGTGTGATCCTGTCTTGGCCTGGGAGGTACAGAGGGGCCATGATAATTCCAGGACTGCCCCCAAACACATGACTTATTGAAAGGAAAAAGAATTGGGTGCAAGTAGAATGAGCTTCTGGGTCCACTTGAATACAGAGCCTGGGTTCAGACTCTCCCGGGACCCCGGGGTCCAGATCAGGACCCTCAGGCTATAGTACGAGGTTGGGGAAGGCAGGGTGGAGCCTTCTAACTCAGAGATGAAATGGCCCATGAAGGACCCTATAAAAGTATCTCTACTCCAAGGGGAGTGGAAAACTTGTAGGACTGCCTTATTTTAAAATTAAAAATACTTTGAAGGCTGAGACTTTAGTGTGATCCAATTTTGAAAAATATTGCTTTTGACTAAGTCGGGTTTGGCATCTGTGTTTAAGAACCTGCTCTTGACTTATGACAACTCACATTCCAAGCAGAGGCAGGCAGACTTGGTTCTGAAACATTAGGCCTGTGGGCAATGTTCCAAATATGCTAAGTGGAGCTGCTGGAGGTTAGCAGTGGCTCCTGTCTTGGAGGTAGGTCACTGTTAAACAGGAAGGAGTCAGTTTAGGGTAAGGCAGATGAGGGTGAGGTGACCAGATGCCCTGATGTAGTATAAAACCCCTCCGCGTACCACGTTCAAGTGCTGACTCCCCTCTCCTTGTGCAAACTGCTTAGTCCACGTGTACTGCAGATTTCCTCACCTATAAAATGGTGGTAATGTTAGTGCCTTCTTCAAAAGTTTGTTGTGCAATTAAAACAAGTCAAAGCATGTGAGAGCTGTGCCTGGCACATAAGCAATAGTTAAAGGTCATGACCATGGCCATGATTACTTACTGCAAAGAATTAAACAAGACACTGATGTGAAGTGCCCACCATAGGGCTAGTCCTTGGTAGGAGCTCAGAAGTGTTAATGCCCCGTCCCTGAAGGTGCCCCCCAGTGGACCTGGATCCGAATTAAGGACTTGAGAGACCCAGCGTACATTGTTTGAGAGCAGATGTGGCAGACATGGGACCTGGGAGTACCTGGCTGACCACAGAGAAGGGGGAGGTGGTTGCACGCCCAAGATGCCAGGCCTTGGAGGGGACACAAACCACTACCACCAGCCCCTGCTCCAGGCCCTACCCCGGGGGGCAGCCCCATTTCCTTAATGCCATTTCTAGAAATTTCTACCAGTGTCTCCTAAGGAACAAAGGGTCGTATCCTTACTAGTGTGTGGGTGTGTGGGTGGTAGTGGTGTGTGTCAGGGGTGGGTGGGTGGTCTGGACTGGCCCAGGGTAAAGGCTACTCAGGGGCATGGGGGACATCACTGAGCATAGGCTTAGTGCCACACATGTGCGATCTCACTGGACTCTCTCTGGAATAGTGGGCATTACATGTTTGTTTTTATAGGGAAGGAACCTGAGGTTTCCAGAGCCACGCAGCTGACAAAAGCAGAGCTGAACCTCAAACTCAGACTGACTCAAAGCTCTGGTTCTTTTCCCTCCACCAAACTGCTTCGTGGTTCTTACATCCCCGTAACGATGAACACACTTCTGTTTTCCAATAAAGTATTTTTCTTCTAAATTTCCTTTTAAAGGGAAAAGCAACATTTTTTTTGTTGTTGTTCAGTTAAGTAAAAGCGTTTTTGTGCCCATAGGAATACCTAGGGAACAATCAAACTGAACAAGTAAACTTTTTAATTTAGTGAAAATACCATATTCTTGCAGAGATTTTCACTCGTTTTGCTTTCAAAACAGGAATAAACCAGGAAATAACAGGAAAAGCCTATTTTCCTTGTGGATCTGGAACAGATTGAAACTAGGATATTATTGCTACAGTTGCATGTAGAGAAAAAATTTTCAGACAGGGAGCTTTTGAATTGTTTTAGATATTCGTTTCTGTGCCTTAAGACAAAAAACTTGCAGTGAAAGAGATGGTGAGAACCTGTAGAATTTCGGCTAGAGCCAGTTTCTCAGCCTCAGCACCATTGACATTTTGGGCTAAATAATTCTTTGATGTGGGGGGGCTGTCTGGTATATTGTAGGAGGCTTAACAGCATTGCTGGCCTCTACCTACTAACTGGCAGTGGCACCCGCAAGTCGTGACAGCCAAAGATGTCTCTAGAACGTTGCCAAATGTCCCTTGGGACAAATTTGCACACAGTTGAGAATGACTGAGCTAGATGAAAAGATGTTACCATCAATTAATATCTGTGCTTATCCTCACGGTTTGTGGCGTTGTCTCCAGAGCATGTCTGCTTTCTGGCAGGTCCCGAGCCCTGAGAGGGCCCGGCAGACCAGAGAGACCTTTCCACCATAGGCTCTTATTAGGACTCCAGTCTTCTATTTTTTAAGTAACAGCTTTGAGCTATAATTCCCATACCAAAAATTGCCCTTTTAAAGTGTACCTGCCAGTGGTTTTTAGTGTATTGACAGAATTGTACCACCGCTACCACAATTTAGTTTGGGAACATTTTCATTACCTCCAAAAGAAACTCCATACCCATAAGTGGTCACATCCCAACCCGCATCCTTAGCAACCACTCATCTCCTTTCTGTCCTTTTGGATTTGTTACAGCTCCTCTCTTAAATGTGAGATATTTGGCTTGGAAACCTAACAGCCAGTGTGGATTGGGTCCCTTCCTCTGGCCCAATAGCTTCTGTTACTTCTTAGATGTTTTGAATCTTGCTGTAAAGTCCAGTTCAAGATTCTCTTCTTCCAGGAAGCAGTCCCTGGTTTCCCTCTTGGCCGACAGTCTAGTCCCTGCCCTAGGGCTCCCCTCTTTTCGGTTGTGGAGCCGACCACAGCTCCTCTGGCAGGTGACACCAGCCAGGGCACACACCTTCCCATGGAGCCCTCAGGCTTAGCAGGCAGGGTCCTGGAGTCAGCATGGTCTGTTGGCTGGTCTTTCCTGGGCCTCAAAGGTTGCTTGGACTGGGTCCTTTGGGAGTGGACACTAGGGTGATGGGCAAGGGTGGAAAAGTCAACATGAAAATCCATGAATGGCCCCAGCTGCACCACTGAACTATAATAGGAAACACCAGCAGGAAGGCCAGATGTCTTTGGGTTTGTTTGTGGAGAGTCAGAGCGAGAAGCTGCTGCTGGGCCTGTAGCTGCTTCCAGCCTCCCACCCCCAACCTTGGGGAGGCATCAGGAAGCCTCCACCCACACTGGGACCTCTCTGAGAAGGATGTGGGAAAGAAAAGAAACTTTCTCGAGTGTTGACCCTTTGTCAGCACTGGGCCAGAGTGGTAATGGCTGACAACATCATATCCACTGGGTGTCAGCTCAGCCTTAAGTGCTTATGTTTAAGTCTCAAAACGGCCCAGTGAGGTCAATCAGACAACACAAAAAAATAAAAGGCATCCAGATTGGTAAAGAAGAAGTTAAACTGTCACTGTTTGCAGATGACATGATATTGTACATAAAAAACCCTAGAGAATCTACTCTAAAACTACTAGATCTAATATATGAATACAGCAAAGTTGCAGGATACAAAATTAATACACAGAAATCTGTTGCATTCCTATACACTAATGATGAATTAGCAGAAAGAGAAATCAGGAAAACAATTCCATTCACAATTGCATCAAAAAGAATAAAATACCTAGAAATAAACCTAACCAAGGAAGTGAAAGACCTATACTCCAAAAACATCAAGACACTCATGAGAGAAATTAAAGAAGATACCAATAAATGGAAACATATTCTGTGCTCATGGATAGGAAGAATTAATATTGTCAAAATGGCCATCCTGCCTAAAGCAATCTACAGATTCAATTCCATCCCTGTCAAAATATCAACAGCATTCTTCAACAAACTAGAGCAAATAGTTCTAAAATTCATATGGAACCACAAAAGAGCACAAATAGCCAAAGCAATCTGGAGAAGGAAAAATAAAGTGGGGGGAATTAGCTCCCTGACTTCAAGCTCTACTACAATGCCACAGTAATCAAGACAATTTGGTATTGGCACAAGAACAGACCCATAGACCAATGGAACAGACTAGAGAGCCCAGATATAAACCCAAGCATATATGGTCAATTAATATATGATAAAGGAGCCATGGACATACAATGGGGAAATGACAGCCTCTTCAACAACTGGTGTTGGCAAAACTGGACAGCTACATGCAAGGGAATGAAACTGGATTATTGTTTAACCCCATACACAAAAGTAAACTCAAAATGGATCAGAGACCTGAATGTAAGTCATGAAACCATAAAACTCTTAGAAGAAAACATAGGCAAAAATCTCCTGAATATAAACATGAGCAACTTCTTCCTGAACGCATCTCCTCGAGCAAGGGAAACAAAAGCAAAAATGAACACATAGGACTACATCAAACTAAAAAGCTTCTGTACAGCAAAGGACACCAACAACAGAACCAAAAAGCATCCTACAGTATGGGAGAATATATTTGTAAATGACATATCTGACAAGGGGTTAACATCCAAAATATATAAAGAACTCACATGCCTCAATACCCCCAAAAGCAAATAACCTGATTAAAAATGGGCAGAGGATATGAACAGACAATTCTCCAAAAAAGAAATTCAGATGGCCAACAGGCACATGAAAAGATGCTCCACATCACTAAATATCAGGGAAATGAAAATAAAAACCACAATGAGATATCACCTCACACCAGATAGGATGGCCAGAATTGAAAAGACGAAGAACAACAAATGCTGGTGAGGATGGGGAAAAAGGGGAACCCTCCTATACGGCTGGTGGGAATGTAAGCTAGTTCAACCATTGTGGAAAGCAATATGGAGGTTCCTCAAAAAAATTAAAAACAGAAATACCATTTGACCAGGGAATCCCACTCCTTGGAATTTACCCAAAGAATACAAGTTCTCAGATTCAAAAAGACTTATGCACCCCTATGTTTATCGTAGCACTATTTACAATAGCCAAGATATGGAAGCAACCTAAGTGTCCATCAGCAGAAGAATGGATAAAGAAGAGGTGGTACATATACACAATGGTATACTGTTCAGCCATAAGAAACAAATCCTACCGTTTGCAACAACATGGATCGAGCTGGAGGATATTATGCTCAGTGAAATAAGCCAGGTGGAGAAAGACAAGTGCCAAATGATTTCCCTCATTTGTGGAGTATAACAACGAAGCAAAACTGAAGGAAAAAAACAGCAGCAGACTCACAGACTCCAAGAAGGGACTAGTGGTTACCAAAGGGGAGGGGTGTGGGAGGGCAGGTGGGGAGGGAGGGAGAAGGAGATTGAGGGGTATTATGTTTAGTACCCATGGTGTGGGGGGGTCATGAGAAAGACAGTGTAGCACAGAGAAGGCAAATAGTGAATCTGTGGCATCTTACTACACTGATGGACAGTGCATGCAATGGGGTATGGGGAGGGACTCGTTAATATGGGTGAATGTAGCAACAGCATTGTTTTTTCATGTGAAACCTTTGTAAGAGTGTATATGAATAAAAACTTAGCAACAACAAAAAAAACGGCCCTAAGAAACTGAGATCGCAGGAATGAATTCATTGCTTAAGGCCACTGAAAAGTTGTGGAGTGGGGTTCTGGTCCAGAGTCTGGGTACGTAGGGTTCTGATCCAGAATCTGGGTATGTAGCCGTTGCATAACACTACTTCTCTGGGGAAACACAGGAATTAATCTCCCTTCGTCCTTGCAGCACTCTGTAAAGTGAATATTATTACCTCATTTTCCCAGTGATGGACCTGATGCTCAAAAAGCTTACCTGACATGCAGCTCACAGGTGTCAGAGCCAGGATTCAAACCCAGGTTCAATGTGCTCATCCCACAGAGCTATGTCCCAAGAACAGTACCAATGACTGTGCCCTTCCAGAGGTCAGCCCGGAAGCCTTTCCTCTTCTCTTGCTGGAAAGAAGAGCCTCTGATTATTAAGGGGAAATTGTTTCATTGTTTTCTTATCTCCAAGTGAAGGTGAGAAATACAAAGAATTCTGCTAGAAAGATCTGAAAAGTCATCCCTGGCAGAGATAGAAAGAATTTGGAAAAAAAAAAACAAACCTACATGGTCCTCAACCTTAGGATCCTAAAAAGTAGGTAGGAGAAATAAGGATTCAACTGTTTGCATGGAAGAGTCCTTGAAAGACTCTTTCAGACTTAAGGACTGACAAGCACATAGGGAAGCACGGAGCGGAGGCTGTGGCCAGGCCGTGTCAGGATGCTGACGTGACACTTTCCTGGGAAGGCTCCCCTCCTGAAGAGGCATGCCTGTCTGGGAGAGATGCACACCTCAAACTGATAAATATAGATGACGCACTTTGAACCTGAACGTAAGCTCATCAAAGAAGAGAGCTAATTATGGGGCTAGTTATTTACATAATTTAGATGACAATCTTGAAAACATAGTTATTATACTTTAGAGATTCATGACTTTAATCAGGCTGCAAATAACGCAGAATAACGCAGATCAAGCCAGGCTGATTTGCACAACTATTAAAACTGTTAAACATATAGGTCAGCACGTATACATAGAGCAAACTGCCAGGGATTGCAAATTATCTTAGAGCCATTCTGGGAAAATGTGATGATAGATCAAAAAGGAAAGTATGGAAAATAAAAACTGATCAGGGCAGTTATTTGAATGTGGAACTAGATGGATCTATAACTGCTTTAATCAAAGCATATAGCTGTAACATAAAAGAGTTTATCTTTGTGAAAGCTTAGTGGGTAGGAACATGGTATAAATGAAAGGATTTTATTACCATAGAACCATAAAATTCAATTTTATGCAAAAATAAAAATGACAGGCAATGTAACAATTGGGCAAAGAAATAATATTCCTCAGACATAATATACTTTCGGGCTCGCTGTAGACAGTTTGATTGCTTTAGCAACAGATAACTGACCGTGTGAAGTGACTTGCTCTTTCTCTGGAGGCGTTATCCTGCCTGCGGACTCATTCATATTGTTTCTTCTGCCTGAAGTGTCCTGCCTCCTCCTGCCAACCAGCAAACACGTATTCATCCTCCAAAAAGGAATTTTAGGCAGTCTGGTAGCATTGTAGAAAGAGGGCTTTGAGCTTGGAGCCCCCGCTTAGCCATCGACGGGTTGTCTGGTCTGGAGTCGTGTACTTAACATCTCTAACCCTCTGTCCCCCACAGTCTCCAATTGGCAAGGTTAATCTCCCTCCCCAACAAGGACTCCTAAGAGGTTTGTAAGGACTGTACTCTCTTGTGATTCAATTAATGTAAACTATAATCAAATTTCTTACAGATTTCCAGAATGCTGGTGTTAAGTGGGACCTTAGTGAGCAAGTCACACACACAGGCTTCTCATTTCGTTGACGAGCGAACCATGGCACGGAGTGGTTATCACCCGTGAGTGACCAGGGGCAGAGCAAGGACTTGTAATCATTTGCACTATTAAGAGAAGTACAAAGATTGTGGCTGAAAATTAGGAGAATAGAAAAATTTTATTTGAAGGAGAAAATAAAATAGCTTTAATGTAGATACAGGTTATGTTTCTAACCTTTTGTCTAGGTATATATTTCACAGAATTTAGCAGAGATCATGGGCATTACACAATTTTAAATACTGGGCACTCAGACTCAACCCTGGGCCTCAGAAAAATTCAGGGCTGACTGGGCCACTCTTGGGGCTGAGCTTTGTGTGGGGTGGGTTTGCTGTGGCTCTTTTGAGAAAATGATATCCTGGAGAAGGGAAGAGTTTCTGCTTCCTTCTTGAGGAGGCCAGGGAGTTGGGGCGAGAGCTGGAGCCTGCCTGTTCCTGGCGCTTCCAGGACTCCCTGCTTGGGGCCCGAGACACAGCCCTGGGCGGGCAGCTTTCAAAGGCAAGAAGCTGGAGCTGTGGGGTCAAGGCCAGGGAGCGCCCCTGCCCACCTCCCCCGCAGCTCTCAAACAGTTCTCTCCTCCAGTATACTGAACAGCAATTCTTGGGAACTGACCACTGCTTTTGGCTGGCAAGTGACTTATCTATCTATCACCTGTGGTAATTTGTTAGTCATTTCAATAAACTCTAAAGGAGGGGGACTGTTCTCTCACAGATTCCCTTTGGCTCCCAGGATTGTGGATACGTCCAAACAAACTGCCAAGAGAGAGCGAAGAGAAGGTCCCCAGGTCCCCCATGAAGTGCGGTCAGTAGCCCCTCCAGCAGAGGAGTCCTGCCCTCTTTGCCACACTGTCTCCATCTAGCCTGTGGCTGGGGGGTCAGCATTGCTGCTTTGGACAAAGAGAAACCACAGACACGTTTAGCCTCCAGAAGGAGGTTGTTTTACTGAGAGGAGGGCCTTGGGCGCTTCCAGAGTCGGTGCTCCATACATGACACAGTTTAGTATTTGGTATGGTGAAAAAACTGAGCCTGACTTCTTTGTAGCGCTGTGAAGGTCTTATTTTGCCCACTTTTTCCCCCTGAACACCCCTCCTCGGCCACTTTCCTCGCCAGCTCTTCCTCCAACAGCGAGGTCAGACATATGTGTAACCCACCTAAAGGCGAGCTGCCCTGCAGGCCCTCCTCTATGTGCAGCCGCTTTCAAAGTAAAATCTGTCTCTTACCTCAGAATATTTAAAAATGACTTGAGCATTCACCACGGTTTATTGAGAAAATGCTGAAAACATTATAGTCATAATGCACAGAAAGATTCTTAAACTGCTTTCTCTCCATCCCTCAGCGCAGCAGCTTCATCCAGGCCTGTTTCCTCCCAGCTGCGCTCTACCCAGGGGGCGGCAGCGGGCCCCTCACTCCTTGTTCTGGTGCATATCTCTCCTCTGCTCTTTCTAAAGCAGATCTAGCCAGGCTCTGAGGTTCTCCCCCGACAGCCTCTTTTACACACATGGAAAGAGCCCAGAACTCTCTCATGCGAGGTTGAAGGAGAGGCTCAGAATATTTACATGCTAATGTTTTTCTCTGTCTCCTAGCTTAAATTCGTCTCTTCAGTGTCAGCCGTGTTTTCCGGTAACATGGCTTCATTTCCATGACAGACGCCTTTGCAGGGAGTCTGCTTAGACAGGTATCAGGCAATTCTTAAGTCAGGATCACAGAACTGAATAAATAAGGTGGGGACTGAGTTCAAGACTTTGAAAACAAAAGCCCACGGCAAACAACAGGGAACAGTGAGTTGTTTCCAAAATGACTAAAACAACATTTTGCCACAAGGTTCCTTTTTCCTTCTGGTCTCTCCTTTACTTCTCTTCTTCCTCTTTTCTTTCTCTTCTTCCCTCCTAAGCTGTCAACAACAGTGTCCACAGACACCAACCAACGCAGAATTTTGATGACTTCCACCTTAAAGGAAATAAGAAATGGAAGAGGAAAACCTTCAGGTCAGGGAAGTGAGTACAAATTGATACTGATTTCATAGATGAGGAAAGCAAAATGCACCCCAAACTCCTGAAACTGGCAGTTCACACTTCCAGCCAAAGAGAAATGTGAAAATGAAGCCTTCACAGCATTGCAGACACAGAAGCCTGAAGATCATACTTCTAATTGGTGATGTGATACTGTCCCCCTCGGGGATGAGAGTGGGTTGGTGGGGTGGGGAGATGGCTCACAATTAAGTCACACAAGGAGATTTTATGCGAAAATATAACCGCAGCTGACGTGATCAGTTTCTTTGTAGAGAAGGGATCAGGCTACTTAGGAAGCATCTGCAGGAATGGTGGGGATGGAGCATCGGGTCACACTGCAGGTGAGACATGCCCTGGTCTGGGGCACCCCCCTGTTTGCATGCTGGTGGCATCCTCTCTGCTAGGCAAATGGCAGCTGTCTGATAATCACTGGCTGTTGACTGACTGATTAACCATATTCAGTGTGTCATTTCAGGGAACTTGGGAAAAGAAGGGGGTGTTGCAAGGAGATCTGAAAGCAAAGAATGGCAGCTCTGAAAAAGAGCCACCCACAGAGTCTGTTTGCCTGTGCCCTTGGAAATTACTGCTCACCTTCTTGAGTTATTCCCAACACCACGCATCCCTTTCAAAGGGAGTCTTCTCTGTGTTGAGTCGAGTGGCATAACGCCCATTTCCCGAGGTTAGGCTGGTCAAGTGCACGCCTCGACCCTCCATGTCCCCCAATGCCTCCAGCCCACTGTGTCCAGGACAAGGACAGACACAAGCTCCCATATCAGTCCCCCTTCACAGCCTCTTCTCCCACATTCAGAAAGGGGGCACCTACCATGGACAATGGTTTTTGCCAAAGGCTGCCTTCCCTGGAAAGCATATGCCGCACCAAAACATGGTGACTCAAGCCTAAAATCTTTCCTTACCAACATTTCCTCCCAAAGGACGTTGCTAGAATCCTCATGTCTTGTAAGCCATTTGCAGCTCAGGTGCATAAGGCATGGTGGCTCCTTTTTATGTGAAACAGTCTTTGTCATAAAGCTGGCTTGATCACAGAGTTTCCAGCGAGGCCGTGGGCAGCTCCATCGTGTCGCTCATCGCCTCAGCAGACGCGTGTCCCGTGCCCGGCTCACGCTCGCTGTGCTGGGGGCCGAGATGACAAAGATGACCCACGCCAGTGCCTGCTCTTCAGCTGCTCACAGTCTAGACAGAAACACCAGTTACTGCACGCAGACCACAGCCCCAGGCCGACCTTCTGCTCTGTGCGGTCTGCTCCAGCCCTCCCGGGTCCACGGCGGGGACTGGAGGGCAGCGCTGCGGGCAGATGGGTGCTCTTTCTTCTTCCCCCAGCCAGATGGTCCTTTTTTTTTAGTTACATTTATCTCTTTTGACCTTATTTCCCCATCTTGTGCTTTTACCCTCAACTCCTTCCTCACCTTCGTCCCCTGACACAGCCAAGGCAGTCGGTGTGGCCCCAGACGCGTGTTCAGTCCCCTTCCCACATCCTCCGATCCCTGCCTCCTCCTCCCGTGGCCTTGAGAGCCCGCATCCGTCAGGTGCCCAGTGGGCTCCTGGCCCGCGGGCTCTCCCTTGTCAGTCCTTCTGCCATCCTGCCTCCATGGTTATTTTCCTAAAATACGAATCAGATTACATCACCGACTCTCTTAGCTTTCGGCGTGACTAGACTTTGCACCATCTGCAGACTCTTGCCGGAGGAGGGGGTACTAATGGCATTCTCTGACCCAGAAAGAGATGTGAATGGAAGGGAAAGGGACTCAGTACAAGCTAGGACGTGCGAAGGCAGGGCTGTCATGGTGATGGCACATTGGGACCACCTGGAGGGCTTTTATAAACCACGGAGGCCAGGGCTGTACAGCCCCTTCCAGCCATCGCATCTGAATCTCTGGCTGAGGCCTGAGTGTCTACAGATTTAAAAAGCTCCCCTGAGTGATTCTGATGAACAGTGAGTGTCACAGCCTGTGCGCTGGGGAACCCAGCAAGCCCTGTGCTTTGGAATGGATTATGTACTTTGGAAAAGGGCACTCGCATAGCTCTGCCCCACAGGCAGCACAAAGCTGGTGTCTGTGGTGGTCCCAGGGCTCTCGATCCCAAACAGAACAGTGACCAGGTGACCCACAAGGCCATCACAGCCCTAATCTTGGCTCTGCTGCTTGGCATGTTTCGTACAACTGGTCCACCTTGCCACAGACAGTCGGTTTCACAGATAATGTTTCAACACTTAACCAGTTCCTCACCTCAGAGATGCATATTCTGCTTTCTATAGGGATTTCATGCACAGAATTTTAGCTATCTCCTTAAAATAGCATAGTAGTACATTTTACGAAGCATGACTTGAACCAGATGCAATGTTTGCTCCAGGCTTGATTTGGAAAACTTCTTCATATTCTGGGCTTGTGACACTTCAGCAGTTTTTAGAAAATATGTAGATTTGCTTCTAATTCACTAGGTACTCTTTTTTGGGATAAATCTGTTGATATTGCAGTTCATTAAAAAACGATTGATTTGTTTCCTTTCAGGGTTCAGCAAATGTGTGTGTGTGTTTGGAGTGGGGTTGATTTTATTTGATTATTGGCATTTTCATTTACTGCTTATAGGCAACCCATTTCCTTTGGTGGGAACTAACACAGCAGCTGCAGAGAACTGCTCCATGGCTGCAAAAAGTTGCAATGCATAGGAAGCTGCATATTTTCTTTGGGAAGATAGATAAGCCAAAACTTTTTTGGTTTGTTACATAAGTCTCTGCTACTGGCCTGAGGGTAGTCCAAACAGTCTCATTATTCAAGTCAGGGCTGGCCAGGCTTTAGGTGGAGCTGCCCCAGTGGAAATGTTTCTGCTCTTTGTCCTAAACTACCCTACATTTTACTGTGTATTGCCCCCCACGCAGTACAAGCCTCAAAAGGCCATTTGTCTGCACACCTTCATCTCAGTTTGTCTGGCTTTCTTACTGCTGGCCTTTAATTTTATCTCAGTTGCCCTGTCCTGTCCCCTACTTTCTTCACCAGTTTTCTCCACCTAATAATTCTAAAGGAGAACATTAGCAATGAAACCTTTCCCTCCCCCTTGCTCTTTTATCTGCGTAAATATCCTTGACTGCAAGACATCTCGTACAGCACATTCATTAATTTTTAATTTGTCTCTTCTTGTGGTTCCTGTGTTTCAGGGCCTGAAGGACCCTGAACAGTGGTCACCAAAACCTTGCGCTGAGCTTTTCTTCTTGTGTGCAGGGATACACAGCTGAGGGCATAATGGAGTTTGACCAAATAAATATCTGTTATTTGAAACAGCCCATGCAAGGTGAATATAGATTTTCATCACATTAATCCCAAGCTTGCCAGCCAGAGGTTTTGTGCGTGAATATTATTAGCAAACGGAAAAATAATTTTGAGAGATGGCAGACGGAGAGAATTGTTCTTCACAGGAGAGTGGAGAGCGGCTCCCGTGGCAGCCCAGGGGACTCTGGGGACAGGTAGAGGCAGAACCACGGGGCCATCTCGTTGCCGTTTCAGAGTAGGGAAACCCAGAGGCACCTTCCAGAGAGGGGCTGGCTTGCACTGCTGTTCTTCAGGGATCTGTCGTTAGCCCACTCTGCTTTTGCAGTGGACACTGTCCTTAGAGGGCCTCATCTGCGCCTTCGGCCATCCCGTCTGAACCTCACCACTCCGCACAGTTGTTTCTGCATCTGGTTATCGCCCTGAGCCCCAGAACCTCTCATAAAAAGGCCTCCTGAGAATCTCTAGGTGTGCCCTGCAGAACAGAACTCGCTCTCCAGACACCCCTGGACTTGCTGCTCTCCTGAGCAATCGTCTCATGATGGCGGCCCTGCTGCCTACCATATTTACGGGCCAGACACCCCAGGCTTCTCGGCCGTTCATTTTCTCCACTATTTTGTGCAGTGATTTGGCTGTGACGACTCCTGATTATATCTCAGACACATCCGAACCACCTCTGTTCTGGTTCATTTGCCTGTCACCTCTCACCTGGAGGGGCAAATACCTCCCAGCTGAGCTTTTGGGCACTTACACCGTTTCCATTCTGACCTGTCTTCTGCACTACCGTAGGAACCATTGTTCTATAGCACATATCCTTTCAGGCTACAGACAAAAAATGTCCACAGGTTCTGAGAAGTCTGCAGCATGAGGTCTAAACTTTTCTTTATGATTCCTCAGACCCCTTCACAGTCCGGCTCTGACCTACCTAGTTAGTCTTATCTTCCCGCAAAAAGTGGCCCTCTCTGCTTCCTGCTTACTAAACTCTCAGGGTCAAGTTCCTACAACCTATCGTTTGAATTCTGATGATGCCTCTCTGTGCCGAGCACTCTGCTAAGCAAGCGCTTCTGACTCAGAGGGGGGTAGGGCACAGCTCTTGCAAGCACTGGGCACCCAAAGGGGTGGATAGACAAGAACAGAGATCATGAGGATGACCACCAGGAGAGAGGTAAGGACATTCTGTAGGACTTCAAAGAAGGGAGACTTTAATTCTTCCTGAGAGGCTGAGAGAAGGCTTCTAAAGGAGCTGGCCGTTAAACTGGGATTTGAAAGACAAGTGCAGAGGGAACAGCGTATGCAAAGGCCCAGGATCACGAGGTGGCAAAGCATGTCCTTGTAACAATGAGTGAATCCACAGGGCTGGAGGAGAGGAGGTCTGCAGGAGTGCAGTAGGAAAGGAGGCTAGAGAGGAGGTGGGGCTAAGAGCGTGAAGAACGGAGTATGCCAGCCTCTGTTTGTACTGCCATTTTTATTCTCATTCACAATGTACATGTACCATCTGTATTAGTTTCTAGGGCTGCTGTAAAAAATTGCCACAAATTGGGTGGCTTAAAACAAGGGAAATTTATTCTTTCACAATTCTGGAGGCTAGAATTCAAAAAGCAAGATGTCAGCAGAGTTGGTCCCTACTGGAAGCTCTGAAGGAGGCTCTGTTCCAGGTCTTTCTCCTCACTTTTGGACGTTGCCAGCAATCCTTGGTATTCTTGGTTTGTAGACATATCATTCCAATCTCTGCCTCTGTCCTTACATAGCATTTTTCCCTGTGTGTCTGTGTCTGATTTTTCCCTGTTGTTACATGGCCCCAGTCATTGGTTTAGGGCCCATCCTAATCCAGTATAACCTCATTTTAACCTCATTTGAGGTTACGTCCTCAAAGACACTATTATCCTAGTTCCAAAAAAAAAGAGGTCACATTCATAGTTACCAGGAATTAAGACTCGAACATATCTTCTGAGGGGACCCAATTCATCCCATAAATCCACCCATGTCCTCAGCCATGTGAGTGTTTTAACAAGGTACGCTAACTCCGTTCGGCAGAGACTATGGAGTGTGCTTGCTGTGTGCCAGTCATTCGCCTCTCAGCGGAACCGGGGCACCGAGGGGACTCGCTCTCAGGATGACCTTTGGGACAGACACCTTCAGCAGCCGGTGGGGTGGTTCATATCACCTAAGATTCCTCACGGAAAACACTATCTCAACCGAGAGACACCCACTACGCCATTAGTATGAAGTGGGCCAACCCCATGTTTTTTTATTTGAGTGAGGTTATTCATCACACCAATATGGGAGTCTGCTACCAACAGAGTGTCGGTGACTCACAGTGGTCAGGACGGCCCTGGTTTGCTCTGGTTTGTGAAGATCCCATCAAGTTAGTAGGATTCCTGGTATGAACGATGCATTTTATGTTCAACCCTTCAAGTCTCCTGGCTCGAATGATAAATTCTGTGTCCACTGGAACAGTCAGAGAGCTGTTGTGTCAGGTGCTGGAGGCACAGAGGTGGAAGGGGGCCCCTGCCCTGGCAGGACTCGTGTCTCTGGCCAGAGGGAAGTGGAGGAGAGGTCATGGCTCGCCGTGAGCTGTGCCTGGTGGTAGGCGGACGGGCTGCCAGGGCAGCGCACGGGGCTTTGAATGAGAGGGCTTTTGTCAGTTCATTGAAGATCAAGTAGATGTTTGACGTACGACCAGTTTATCTCATACTGACCAAGGAAAAGTTTCTAAAAAGTCTGGGACAGCTGGCTGGAGTAGGCCTCTCCGTTGCTCTGCCTGGGAGAATCTCTCCCTCTCTTTCTTTGGAGCACCTCCCCAAAGGCAGGGAGTCCTGTCGAGTCTGGCCTCACTCCGGCCCCCACCACAGCCTGGCTTAGGGCCCAAACACGGGCAGCACCGGGGCCTGAGCGTGGGGGCCTGTGGCAGTGGTGGTGAAGGCAGGACCCAGGCGTGGCAAGGAGCTGGCACGGGGACTGGGCTGCTGCTGCCGTGCAGGGCCGGGCTCTTCCCCTCCCCTCTGCTCAGGCTGGATAGGGCAAAATGAAACCCTCGGGGGGAAATTTCCTCAAAATCTGTTGAAACCAACTAGGTACGATGGATGACTGTAAACTCTTTAGATGGTTTATGGAAATTTTTGGTGATGGGAGAAGTTGAAAAATTAGCTTTTGGCAAATGTGTTTTGGAGAATCGGCTTTTGGGGAAATGGGTGGGTTCAGGTCATTGAATATCAAAGAGAAAATACAGAAAATTTGAGTCAAGGTGGTTAAAAACTTAGCCTATGGAGTCAGTTGACTTAGGTTAGGATTCTGGCACTTTCATGTAACAACAGTGTGATCCTGGCAGCCAGTTACCTCCTCTGAGACTGTTTTTTATCTAAGGAAGAGAGTCCTATATGAGTTAAGGGGTTTGATAATATATGTAAATGCTCTTTCTGTCATGCCTGGCCCAGAGCATATGGCAGTTGTTATTAGCATTATTATCTTACTGGATGAGTGTTTCCAACCCCAATTATAGGCTGGCCAATGGCTGAGGATTCTTGGGGTCTGCGCTGGGGCTGGGGAGAAGGCTCGGGCGGGGCAAACGCAGGGCAGAGGTGCTGGGG
Organism: Smutsia gigantea; assembly: GCA_032199065.1. Taxonomy (NCBI): domain Eukaryota; kingdom Metazoa; phylum Chordata; class Mammalia; order Pholidota; family Manidae; genus Smutsia; species Smutsia gigantea. Next base: position 29,176 of record JAVSCE010021688.1, on the reverse strand, counting down.
ATCAGCCACCTGTACCATGGAAACTTCGCAGGGGGTTTCCCATGCATACTTGGGGGGTGATGTCCAGTCCCCTCCCAGCAATCCTGGCTGAATGGCTGGGGCTGGCCTGGTCGTGGGTTGTGAGCATTTCCACAGGTGGTTCAGAGGAGCCACAGTCTGAGAACCACCGTACTAAACTGATGGGAGGTCTGTCTGTGCGCCCTTGCTCTGGGGCAGCCCTGATCTGGGGTGGCAAGGAACGCTCTGTGTTCTGGCACAGCACCTGCAAGGGCTGGGAGAACCTGAAGCTCTGGTCGGCGAGTTAAACTGCAGCGTGGCTCAGGGATGTCGGTGGTAGACGAGGAGCAGAGGACATGGAGAGCATTCACTCAGATTCAGTACACTCAGTGTGCAGAGTAGTATTCAGACTCAGGGAGGGCGTAGTTTTGCTTCTCCATCAGAATGTATTAAAAAGAAAATTCTCTCCTGCTAGGGCACAGAATTTTTGCTTTATGAGGCAACAAGCATGGTCATTTTTAGCAAGCGGGGAGCCTGTACTGAGGCCGAAAACAAACAGAGGCCTGCTCTGATCTTTCAGCAGCCTCCCTTCCTCAGTTCCTCCAGCTTCCTCTAACCCCCTTGTTTGCAGGCTTTCCCAGGCCAGCCTGGTGGGGCCCCAGAGCAGGGAGGTGGCCCCCTGGGATCTGGGCCCTCCAGGGCACCCAGCAGCCAAGGCTGTGCTTTGCTGACAGGGTCAGGGTCGGCCAAGCCAGTGCCAGTGCCTGGGCACGCGGAGGCCATGGCTAAGTCCTTTCCTGCAGCCGGCCAGGGAGCTGCCATCGGTTGTTATGGGCAGGTTTCAGGAACAGGTTAAAAAGATGCCCTTCCTCCCCCAACAACTCAGGGCAGAGGAAAGAGTCTCTCCAAATGCCAGTTTATGCCTCCTTCGACTTTGTAGTGCTTGAGCTTGAGCTCCACACCCAAGATGGGTACTTAGGAGGACAAAGCGTTTCCCCCAGAAAGTCTCCTTTCTTCCTCAGGCATCTTACCTGCCCACGAAGACAGGTCCTCTTGTGAGAGGGAGGTTTTGAAAGTCTGTCAAAGGACACTACTGTGAGGGTGGGCCCATTATTTCGAAGTCTTTCAAGGGCCTCTAATGCTGCACACTCCATGAACTTCTTTGGATGGTAACTCAGAAGGTGGGTTGTTCGTTTCAGGGGTTTGAGCTGCTTTGATGAACTAGGGTAAAAGAAGGCATTGCATGGGATGAGAGAGAGCCATAGGAGTGAGGACTGGACCTCAGGCAGGAGCCTGGGGAGAGAGATATGCAAGTGTAAATTCCCATGCAGGTGACCCCATCGAGTTACCTGACATGTCTTTTTGTCTATTTATTTATTTTCTTCAAAGCGACTCTATATGATGAATTGTTACCTGACCTTCTTTGCGATGGGAAACTGGGGCATAGCACTTGTCAGCGATGAACAGGAGGCCACGAGAGAGCACCTTGGCTTGCTCCAGTTGAGGAATGGGCAATGCCCATGTGTAGATCACAGATTACTACTTCTCTCTCTGTGGCTGTGACCAACATGCTGCCTCGTCAGGGCTGTGGCCCCAGAGGTACCAGCAAGTTGATGCACTAGCCCCTCCCCAGGGTCGGTCCTTGCACACGGACGCACCTTATTCTTCAGCTCATCTGCCTTGTTCTTCTGCCTTCACAACTTAAATCCCAGAGAAATAGGCATCAGCCAGCAGAAACTTCAGAGAAGAGCATTTTTTTTTAAACTTTTAGATTTTGGAGAGAACACAGCCAGTGTCATCTTTACAGCAAACTCATCACAACAACAGCAAAAAAACAAAGAACAGGGATTAAAAAACAAACAAATAAAGCTTATTCTCTGCCATGGTTTCTCCAGTTAGGTGCTGGTTATTTGCTGGCTATGCCCCCGGATGTTCCTGCCTGGGGACTGCCTACTTTGGAACAGGTGTGGTGCTCGGGCACAGCCCACAGGGAAAGCAGTAGACGGTGAAGGGGATTGCTTCCACCTATACCTCCACCCACCTACACGCCCACTCGGTTACCCATTCGTTGCTCAAATTATTAAGCGCCTTCTGTACCCCAGGCTCCGAGTTGTGGCTGCTGGGTGGAGAAATCTCAGCTCCTCCACCTCCTACAACAGGCAGGAGAAGCCCTGGGAAGCTTGGCGGAGAAGCATCAGTGGAGCCACTTCCTGGGAACCCACTGCCCCGAAGGAGCAGGATCTTCACCGATGTTGGATTACAGCGTAGCACTGTCTAGCTAAGTGGATTTTATTATTCCATCTGGTGGAAGGAGACAGTAATCCTGGAGTTAGGCAATCACCCAAAGAAGTGAGAGGTATTTTTTTTGGAAGTAGAGACTCCAATCTAGACACACGCTTTGTCTGTGTAGTCCGCGGTGGCCACGGGACTGGGCTGGAGTGCAGTGGAAATGACATGCGCGGCCTCTGGGCCACGGCCTTATGACCTTGGGCTCTTGTTCCTCTGCCCTCCCTCTCCCTTCCTGTGGACTGGAGTACAGAGGAGGTAGTGACCTATCTTCCATCATGCATGTGAGACTAACACGAGGGATGGCAGAGCCACAAGGTGGGAGAACCTGGATAGCAAATGAGCCTGGGAGCAGAGCCTGCCGCCAGTCTCAAGTGCTCACCTCTCCTGGGTGCGAAAGAAATCAGCTCCGTCTTCTGTAAGCTGCGGTTCTGTTGGGTCTGTTTGTTCTGGCAATTCAGCCTTTACCCGGACCCAAGGAAGGAGTGAAACAACAGCGTTTCATCCTTTCCTGAGTATAGAACCGATGATGGGATGATGGGAGGGAGGCTGGACCTGGACAGATGTGGGTTGGAATACTGTGTTTATTTCTGACACAACTAGGCTGGAAGAAGAGGCTTTAAAGCTGTGGCCAAGTGGTCTTGCTAATGCAGTTGACCTTGAACACAGGTTTGACCTGCACTTGTCCAATTATAGGTGGATGTTTTTCAATATCTATATGGAAAAGTTTTTGGAGATGTATGACAATTTGAAAACATGTTTTCTTTTCTCTAGCTTACTTTATTGAAAAAATATGATATATAATACGTATACATACAAAATTTATGTTAACTGTTTGTGTTATTGGTAAGGCTTCCAGTCAACAGCAGTTGTAGTCAGTAGTTAAGTTTTTGGGGAGTCAAAACTTATACTTTTTTGACCATGGGGGAGGTTGATATCCCAACCCCCAAGTTGCTCAAGGATCAACTGTACTTCCCTTCTGAATTAGACCTACCCACCTTGTTCCTGGCACAGAAGAGGGGCAGAGATGGTCTCCAGAAGGGAGAGGAGAAGACTTGTTTTTTCCTCCCAAATGTACCAATCAGATCATCCCACATCTTTTGGGGCAGAGTAAGAGAGGTAGGTGGGGGCTGATGAGGAGGGATACCACAGAGGAGGCCCCCTGGGATGTGAAGAATGGGGCATCCCCTCTTACATGGCCAATGGCCTGTCAATGGGCACAGGTGTGGGAAATGAGTTGGCAGGGTCCAGCCCTGCTGTCTCTGAGGTCTCAGTTGGCATCTGAGACCTGCTTGGCTGGGAACCTGGCCTCTTGGGCTGGGTCTAGCAGTGAAGATGTGCTTAGCAGCAAGTCTGAGACTCCCGATCCACAGTCCTGACTCACAGGGCCTTGAGCACCCCACCCTGTGGGGCGTACAGAGCAGGGCGCACTTCTGGGCTCTGGGGCAGTGGCTTAGCCTTGTGTCAGGACCGTTCCTTCCCTGCTCTTGGTTCCACCAGCCCGAGCAGACTTCACCACAACCAGCCTCTGCCTTGTCCAAAACGCGAGGTGAGAGTGGCTCTTTCTGAGGTTTTGTTTGAGAATTGAGGAAACTCTTCCCAGAACTGCTCCCTACTCCCTACTTCCTGTTACCTTTGCTAGTAAGAAATGGGTCACATTCCACTCTTCCCCATGGCACACAAGGGAACGGCATTGCTTTCAGACCCCATCAGCCCTACCTCTGACACCAGGGTGGGAGCTGCCCCTCCTGAGACCACGGCAGTGCGGGGGAAGGAGGAAGCCTGAAGACAGCCGGGGCGCTGTCAGGAAGTGGGCACAGTCCCTGATCACTTCCCTCCTCGCTCCCTTCTGAGGCGTTGCCTTCTCAGATGGAGCTTTCAAGGCAGATGTTAGGCACAAACCACCAAACGGTTTCATATGAATTACCCTTTATTTTTCTCCATGTCTGATTACTTATCTGTGAAGGTATGTTGCTATTTTTGCAGACCTGAGATCATCTGGAGGGGTGTGGGTATGTGGGGGAGGGCTCCCCATTACTTGGAGCAATGAATTCTTGGGATACCTATATGACTGTCCACACATTTTACTTTTATTGTAGGCACCCAGACATTACTGAATATTTTTGGCATTGGGCCCATTTGTAAGGAAGAACATCTTTTAGAGTTAATGAATCACGATCTGATAGGATTCCTCTAGCCCAGGAAGGTCAGCTCCTCTAAGCCAGAGACAGAACAGTCCCACAGCTGGTCTCTCCCGAGTATCTCCTCTCTTCGGCCTAATGGTAGCAGAGCATCCTTCTAAAACCCAGCTCTGATATAACTCACCTGCTCCAAAACCTCCAAGGCTTCCGTTTCCTAAAACATGAAATCTCTTGCTGGATGCTAGAAGACCCATCTGATCTGGCCCCAATAATCATTTGTAGCATTATTTCCCCACTGCCCACCTTAAATTGCCTGACACTCCAGTGGAGCCAGAGTGCCATCCGTCTGTCCAGATGCTGCATTCGTTGGTCCATTCCTCTGACACTGGACGAAGCCCTGTCCTCATCATCTCGGGTCATCCCACGGCCCCCTAAGGGGTCCCCCTGCTTCCACTTTTTCCCCTGTTGTCTATTCTCACCTTGGTAACCAGAGCAACCCTGTTTAAAACTTAGGTCAGACCATATTAGTCCTCTGCTCAAAACTGTCCAATGGTGGGTTGCTAGATTTACCCAATAAAAATACAGGATGAGCAAATAAATTAAAATTTCAGATAAACAACAAATACATTTAAAATGCAAGTATGTCCCATGCAATATTTGGTATATTCTTATACTCAAAAAAGTCGTTGCCCATCTGAAGTTTGAATTTACTGAGTGTCCTGTGTTTTATCATGTGACTCTACATCAGTGATTTCCCATCTCACGCAAAATTCAATGCAAAGTCCTTAAAACAGCCCTGTGTGATATGGTGCCTGTATCTCTGATCTCATCACCCATCACTCTCTGGCTGCCTCCCTTCCCCAGCCGCTCACCTTTTGTGCTCCTTGAACACACCAAGTTCCTGCCTCAGGGCCTTTACACATGTTTCCTCTGTCTGAAACACTTTTCCCAAACGTCATGTTTTCAGTGAGACCTCGCTGGTGATTCTGTCTAAATTGCTACTCCCTGCATGCTGTCCTTCCCTATCTTTCTTTCTTGCATTATTATTATTATTATTTTCTAGAGAACTTATCATTCTCTGAAAGACTTTCTATTTACTTGTTTATCTGCTCATTGTCAATCTTGCTTCTCATTCCTGACTGGGATGTAAGTTCCATAAGAGCAGGTGCTCGGTCTGTGTTCAGTGCTATAATCTCAAGGCCAAGAGTAGGCCTGCCAGAGTAGGTCATCAATCAAAAGCTGATGAATAGACAAGTGAATCAATAGATAAATTACCATATAATGCAACTTTAGGGAGTGATAAGTTTTATGGAGACAAACTAAGCAGGGCAAGAGAGGAGAGAGTGAGGGGTGGGTCATCTTATGTGGATGGTCTGCTTGAGGAGGTGGTATTTTAGTAGAGACCTGAATGAAGTTTTTTTTTAAAATTATACAATGCCATGGTATCAACTATAGTCAACATGTTTTCCATTACATCCTCACTGAATGAAGTTTGATGACAGCCCCTTTCACCTCCAACCTTTCTTTGTTCTTTGCTCCATCTAAAGTCATCTTTTTCTCACCTCTTCTGGGAGAAGTCCCACCCCAAATGCGTGGCGTGCTTGCCCATTGCACGTTGCCCTATGTAGACACACATAAAACCAGACTTTCCTCCCCATTCTGGCCTTCATAACCTACAAAGAACAATAAGTACTTGGCGGGAGTGATGATGGGGTTATTCCACGTCTTGAGCTTTGTTGGGGCTGTGGCTAGAATCCCACTGCCAATCTCTGACAACTGCTTGGCCCTGAACCAACTGCAGGACTGCACCCTTCCTCCTGACAACGTGGGGGCTTGGCGTGGAATTCCTCGGAGCCAACTCTGTCTTCACTCCACGCAAGAGACTGTGGACGGGAGCTTTGCCCAGGAAGTGAAACTAAAAGTCATGTTCTTAAGGGTCATACCCTGGGAGTCAGAGGGTTTCACATCTTACACTTTTAAAACCAACAAACTTCCTACTCTCAATAAGGAGCATCTGGAAGATAGTATTCTGAAGCTTCAAAAAAACCTCTAATGCTTTAATCTTCTTAGTGTCTTCAAACATCAGGTCTTTTCCAACCTCAGCTGGGGGATGAAGTTCTTTATCTACATCCGTGTTGCTCTTTGAGAGGATGTGCCCCTGGAATCGCACACAGAAGCCTCGGTGCCTCCTTACCTCGGCCTTGCTTCAGGGATTTTGGAGAAAGGCCGTGTTAAACTCCTGCAGGCACAAAAATCTCCATAGAACCACCAAGGATTAGCAACTCGGTCGGGAAGGGTGTCCATCTCCCAGCAAACTCACTTTTGTCTTCTCAGTCTCCACGGGATGTGTCATATACCTTTTAGACAATGAAACAATTGTGCCAAGAACCTTCTTATAGTTTCCAAATATTATAGAAACTGAACAGCTTTGCCCTGAATGAGAAAACCCAATAACACAAACTTTATTTTCATTTTATTTTCTCTTTGGCTGTTCTGGGAATTTATACTGGCCATTTAATTTTACTGTTATGGTTTTATATGGATATTATCTCTGTGTACTATAATGTGTTTTTTTTAAAAGAACTGAAAATCGTATTAAAACTTTTGAGTCTCAACTTCTAAAAGCTAAATATTGTCATTTTGTTTTCTGTGTGAATTTTAAAAGTCATGCTCTTTTCAAATTGGTATCTAAAGACCTGTAGGCAAATCTGAAATGCTGGAATTTTCTTCCATCTCGTTATATGACTCTCAGGAAGTTACTTTTCTCATGATTTATAAAATAGCATTTATCAACTAATAAATATTTATGTTTTTGTTCAGAGTACTATCAAAATTTAAATGCATGTGACCAGAGACCCAACATTGACCAATGCTCACAATAAGGATATAATAAATTTACGTGACTTCCTTTTACATTTACATTCTCAAAGCTTGGTAATTCATGATTTCCTCTTGGTCAGAGGTATGAATACATTATGAGAATAGTTGATGAGACCAAATTCATAACCTATAAAGAAACGTTTGTAAAAAATCAAACAACTTTCATTTATTAAAGACCAGTACTGGAGACAGACATAGTAAAACAACTCCCGTTTATTAAATGTTTACTCCATCATAGGCACAATGATAAATGCTTTACATGTCTTGTATCATTTGCTTCCCATGACAGACCTCTAAGCTGGATTCCATCATCACTTCCTCCTTACAGATGAGGCCCTGAGACCTAGAAGGTGGTCTCATACAACAGGTGGGGGCGGTTTGAACTCCAGAGCCTCAGAGCTTAACCACAGTGCTATAATGTCAACCAGCGTTGTAAGGAGTGTAAGCAGGAAGAGAATTCTAATTTAAAACAAAACCTTTTTTTTCTGGAAAAAATTACAGTTTTGTTCCTGACTCTGGGTAGAATAATACAGTGTATGCTCTCCCTAGGACTTATGCCTGGAGAGCCTTCTCAAACTTGATTGCACAGCTATTTGAGTGAACAGTCAACACCTCACCATCCTGTTACAACATAACCTACATTTGCAGTTCAAACTGTGTTTAATGATAACAACAAACAAAAAAATCTATGAGAGTGGTGGAGAGGCACTGCCCCATGAAGAACTGATAATGTCCAAGATCACAACTCTGCAAAGCTCAATCAGATCTAAGTGCTGAAGAGAGAACTAATACATAGAAAATATATACAAGAGACAGAATTTGTGAACTCTGTAATCAGAGTATGAGAAGAAATGGGAGTCAGAATGAATATATGGTTGTACAGTAGGGCCTCTGTAAGGCATTTTAGTGACTCCTGTAATGCCGAGCACAATGCTGTCATATCATAGATGCTCAATAAATACTTGTTGATTAAGTGCATGGAAAAAAACCTTGTAATCTCCTAGGAAGCCCAGCATTCCACTTAGTAGATATGCCCTTGTCACAATATTAACAACTTTCACGAGCACTTACAAGTTATTAAGAAGAAAACAGAAACAACTTCTAAACATGTTAACATAAGAATGATTTTTACTGACCCTTTGCTTCAGAGAAAAGAAGGGCTCGAGGGGAAAATAACCTGCAAATGAAGAGAAATAGAGTTACCACCTCCATTATACTGCCTTGTCAAGTTGACTTTGCTGTCTTAAAGTAGAAATAAATGATTTCAAGGGCTGGAAGAGCCCACGTGGGTTATCAGCAAAGTTTCACAGTTGGCAAGATCATTACAAGGGATTTTATGGATTTGAAAGTAGATGAAAGACACTAATAAGAGATAAGTAGACTAGAACATCCCCAAAGGGCAAGATTAATGTTATCAAATAAAATCAATAGGTAAATTAGACCATCATTCTCAAATGCCCTTCTGTAAAATATAGGTGGCTCTCGAATGAAATGATTGCAATATTGTTCCAACATGTAGAAAAAAAGTTGAAGAGCAGAACTTCCTCAATTTAACACTCACCTCCCCTTCCCCATCAAATTCTTTCTTAAAACTTCCAATCCTGTTGTATGAGAGAATAGCTAGGAATTAAATGTTATTGGAAAATATCAGGAAAATATAATCATTATTAATAGAACAATTTGATTTTTATGGACATATGTTCATTCTTTTTTGGTGATTTTATATTGTCTACAATTTTAGTTAATAAGATGATTCTTAGTTTGTGTAACGGAGGGTCTCTTTTGTTCACCATTGTATAGTGCTTGGCATATTACATTAACATCTGCAGCTTTTGCTGTGAACCAAGCCACCTCAAAACTTAGAGACTTAAAACAGTAAATATTTATTGTTTCTTGTGATTGTGTGGGTCAGTTCTTCTGATCTGTGTTGTCTCAGGGGATCTCTGCGGAGCTGGCTCATGCATCTGTGGTCCACAGGATCTGCAATGTCCCACTGCAAGGGCATGGGTACAGGGAAAGAAAGATTTGCGGCCATCTTTTCAATCTATGCCAATCTGCAATATAGACAAGCCTAAGCTAGCCTTCTGGAGAATGAGAGACAAGTGAAGAATCGAGGCAACTCAAACTGTCCAACATCTGCATGAGCTCCCACTAGATAATCGAGCTGCCCAGTTCATTCACAGAATCATGGGAAATAATAAAGGGCTGCTGTTTCATACCAGGGGAGTTTTCAAGTGGTTTACTCTGCAACTATGGTAGGTTGTAATGTGACTTTGCTATTTTTTTAGGTTGGGTTTTCTAGGAAACAAACTCTGGGATGAAGATTTGCATGTATGCAGTTTACTGGGAAATGCTCTTGGGACTATTTCTTAGGCCTGGGGGGAAACTTGGGCAAGAGGGGAATTTGAGCTTCAGTATAGTCACAGGAGTGGTCTCAGCCATTCTCATAGGAATTCTGAATCTGGTATGAACCTTCAGAGGTCCCCTTAATTGAGGTAAGGGGTCTGAGTCACTGGGTTGGAATGGCCCCTGGTAAGGGGGTGCATTCTGGAATTTGAAAGCTGTCTTTGGCAGAGGGCAATACTAGTGGAGGTACTCAGCTATGAGCCGCCAGCAGTCAGTGCTTCCTGGGGATGGGGGCATGGGTGAGTTGGTCCTGGCAGTATATCACGGTGTCCACTATAGCTACTCTTCCCATCAAAAAGTGAAGTTTATTTCTGGGTTGGCCTCCTGATTTGCTTTGATCAAGAGAATGTGGCAGAAGGGACACTGGGGACCCGAGGCTGTAAGATGCTTTGCAACTCCACCTTTTGCCCCCTTGGAGCCTTGATTGGAGCTCATAACCAGCACTAAGCACCGGATGTGTGTGAAGCTAATCAAAACCACCCAGTCCTAGACAAAACGGCCAGAGATGACAGCTATATGAAACATCCCAGGAGAGACCACAAGAATACCCTATCGGCTCAGCCCAGACCAAATAAGGATGAACAGAATCATGAGAAAACAAAATGACTAACATTTGGGGTGTTTGTTATTCAACAAAGGAGGACTGATAAAGCAGAAAATCTGAGAGAAAAATTGATACCCAGAAGTGAAGTGCTGCTGAAGCAAAAACTCAAAATGTATGCCCCTAGCTCAGGCTGGCCAGTGGGTGGATCTGAAAAGGTGGCAAGGAAACTATTGATGAAGTTGGGAAAAAAATGATAAAAGTTGCTTTTGGAGGCAACACATCTTACCTAATTGCAAACCATCAGCAAAAATATTACATGTGATAACTTGGAAGATAGAAAACATACCTAACAAAATTGTAGATCTGGTTCAGATTTTCGGACAGAATGCTAAAAGTGTTAGGTGCTATTGGATGTATATAATAAAATATCTCAAGAAAGAGATGAGCTGAAAAGGGAACTCTTTATTTTGCCAGCAAAATTTAGAGGGAAGCAGACGGCCCAGTTTCTCTCCCACAGACTCTAGGCAATAAAAGATTCTCAAAGTGGAGGGGGCCTAGGGCTAAAGCTCAAATCGGGGGTGTGGCTCCCAGATTGTTCGCTTAGACTTCTGAAAGTTTTAAAGGGTTGCTGATTACCCTGTCTCAGCTGGACAACAGGGCTTCTGAGACTCTTCAGGCATTATGCTCCAGTGACCTAACCCAAAGTAGAAAGAGGCCTAGTTTGAAAAGAATTGTGGATATAGCTTTTGTCAATCAGAGTGGGCCATAATCTAACACACAGGAAACCCAAAAATATCTTAAAAGAGTTGTATCGACAAAAGTAACACCGGTTTGTACTACAAGGAGACTAAAATTGCTCAAATTGCAAAGAGCTTTCATGTCCCAATTTCCTGTCTATAGAAAGAAGATGTCAAGAGCAGGGCAGGGTCTGAGATTTTAGCCTACTTGCAAGTTAGTAAATTAGCCTTGTCACAGTTTGTGGGTGCTGGCAACAGATGTGAAACTCCTAAGTCAGAGACAAACAGTTGATTACCTATGGCACAGCAAATGGTGTGGGTGTGAGTGTAGATATGTCAGTTCTCTGAGCCAAGTCTGATAGGAAGGGAGCCAGCTAATAGCTGCGCATATATAGTAGTCTGTACAGGAGAGTAACTCTGCAATTTAGAAACCTGCATCTTTTATATTGGATAGTATGTAAGCCTGCCCATTTGTTCCAGAGGGAAATATCGCTCTCTCTTGCAGGGCTATGGGTAAACCTGCTCTTTATTCCAGAAAGAGACACTATCTGTACACTCTAAGGCTGTTCACAATATAAAAAACTTTGAAAAAAAGTCCAGAACAAAGGCAGTCCATATCTCTACTTGTAAGATGTATGGAATGCAAAAGATCCAGAGGATTGGTCTCCCAACATCAGGCACATGTGGGCCATTCTAGTTGAAAAATAAGTATGTCTCAGATGGCATTACCAGAGCTCAGAGGGTAAGCCCAGAGCCATGAGGGACAATGGACTAGAGAGCCACTCTCAGAGAGGACCAGAAAAATGGTCTGGAGAGATATTTCCAGGGAGCAAAACAGAGTCCTTAGCAAGAAATATTCTCTGCTCCTGAAGCATGGGATCCTGGCACCATATGCCCAGCTCTATTTCAAAATTGCTTTGCTCCAGTGACTGCTAGGTACCCCCAATTCTTTCCATTTTGGAATGTGAGGGCCTGTTGCAGTTACTCTGACCTTGTCTTACTGTTGTACATTGGGTGTGTGAGGGTTGGTAACTTGTCTTTTAAGCCCTCTGAGTCAAGAGGAGCTACATGTGGGCTTGATTTAGGTCACAATATCCTAGACTTCAAATCTACTGCTGTAATTGGATGGGAATTTTGGATGTCCTGGGAGGGGAGTGGGCATACTTTGTATGTGAGAAGAACGTGAAAAATTTGTGGCCGGGACGGATCTGTGGTACACTGCAAAAAAGCCATATGGCCTTCCTTCCTTGTATTGTCTCTCTTGCAATGTGACTTTGCAGCTCATCGCATCAGAAGTAGTGTCTGTTTCTCTACCCTTTGAATCTAGGTTGCTCATATGATTTTCTCAGGCCAGTAGGACATTAGCAAACAAACAGGATGTACACAGAGGTTTAAAAGGCACTTGCACATTGGAGCTTGGGCTCTCTTGCTGCCCTAGAAACTTAAGAATGCCATGTGAATAAGAGTGAGCTAGGCTGTGGAGGACAAGGCCATGTGAAGAGGAACACAGACACCTCGGCCAACACTTGCCATCTGCTGAACACATGAATGAGTCATTCTACATTAGCTAGTCACCAGCCAACCTGCTAGCTGACCACAGACACATGAGCAAGCCCTGCACAGGTCTTCCCACTGACTCAGACTAGAACTGCCCAGCCTTTACACAGAATTGTAAGAAACAGTATATAACTGTTTGAAGCCATAAAATATTGGAGGGATTTGTTATGCACCATAAGTGAACCGATACACCACCACACCTTCAAACATAGCACATAATACATAATCAATAAATATTTGTTGAATTAATATTTATGATGTTACAATGAATATATCATTGTAATGAATATATCACTACTTACAAAAAGGTCTGGCACGTGTAAATCACCGGATGAGATTATATGCTCTGGAACTATCAGCTGTTAACATAGAATTTCAAAAAAGATAGAATCATAAGAGACAATTAGGTAAAGTGAAAAGTGGTAGAAACCCAAACAGCTTCATTTTTTTATGAATGAAGATGTTTACTCAGTTAATAAGAGTAAAAGCAATAAGATTAGGTTAGAAAAAGAGATTATACTCCAACTTGGTTTTTAAAACAAAAAAATGTTTAGCATAGTTTTATAATCTATCCATGAAAAAACAAAAGGGAAACAGAAAAATGGTGAAGTTTAGAGGGCATACAGAGAATTATTATATAAGCTTAATGGAACAGATTCATTATAGATAAAGAAGGGTTGATTCTTAGTTTAAATCACAGCAACAATGACAAATCAGAATCAAGCACATAGTTGTATACAAGAAATACTCTTGAAACTAACATAGGCTAAAAGGTAGAATGCAGTCTGCAGTGAGCGTATGTGTTGATAGGAATAAAATGTGCTGCTTTCTCCAACTAACCTTGCTTTGTCCTGGCAGATGTCAGTGGCAAAAGGAGGGAAAACGGTCCACTGGAGATGTCACATGTGAGTGCCCTTTCCCCCAGGCTGTGTTAGAATTTGCTGGAAAACTGATAGTGAAACTAGGATTTATTCATGCATTCCATTTTTTTTTTTTAGTGGTAGAAACTCACTTAAAGGTAGAAACTCACTGCAAAAATCAAATTAAAAACACCTTCCACGGGCATCTTTGGCCCTCCCACCCTCCATGGGGACACCCGCGGAATAGTAGAATGCTCCTCAGGCTCAAAAAACTCTTTCTGAACCATACTTAATCATTGTACTTCGGGAAATGAGAGCCCCGTAATGATACACCCTGGTCTTTAAGTTGGTATTTAAAAACAAACAACAAACAATGGGTTTCCCACATAGGTGAAAGTATATCACAGACCCTCTGATCTGTGCTTCACACTCTGTTAGACTGACCACCTGCTTCCATGATCAGTGACCCTGGCAGGAGTGGGCGGAACCTTGATCTGGTAGAGCTGGGAGTTGTCTCCATGGTTGATCTTTGATCGCTGCCCCTTGTGACAAAGAGCTATTTTTACCATGCATGCCAAGCAAATATAATAGTAAGTTGCACTTCCTGTGATAGGCAGCTGGTTTCCAATACTACCAAGTCTCAAACTCTGCTCTGTTTCGGTTGCAATCTGCTTTTCCTCTGGGGTGTCAAGACTTCAGGAGCAAGGAGCATATTGTGTTGTCTCTGGCATAAGCGCACTTTGGGGATGCCCACATCCTGCACACAAGTTTTGCTTCTGGAGACAGACAAGTAAACAGACTGTGGAGTCTAACCAGAGGAGAGAGTGAGAAAGGTTTCTGGGGATTGGTGGTCTCTTAAAGTAGACCTGAAGGACTTGAAAATGTTCCTAAATGGAGGGAATGGGCAGCATACAAAGTCTGGAGAACAGAATGGCTGCTCGGGGTAGCAGAAGTAAATGTGACTGTAATAAAGGGGATAATGAGAGGGAAGTAGCTCCTGTTGAGAAATGAAGATGCAGATATAGGTAGGCACCAAGCCATCAGTCTTGCGCATCCTCCTAAGAGAAGATGAAGTTTGTATTTTCTCTTAGAAGGTATGGGTAACTTTTGAAGAACTCTAAGCATAGGAGAGGCATGGTTTCAGAAGGGTCCCTTTGCTCGTAGTAGGAGGAACGACTTGAGTGTGTGTAAGGTTAGGGAAGCATTGGGTGGAAGGGGAGAAGCAGACAAAAATCGAAGGAGGGAGAACAGTTACAAACAAGCAAACAAAAAACTTTCTCTATTTCCAGGTCTGAACTGGGAGAGAAGGCACTGGAGTCAAGAGATATGAGGCATGTAGATGGTGCATGACTTGGTATGTGATGGGATGTGAGGGTGAAAGAAAAAAGAGGATCAAGGTTAACACTGAGTTTCTATCTTGTACAACAGGATGTGTGGTTCGCTGAAATTAAGAATATCAGAGGAGGAGGAGATTCTGGGAGAGAGGTGAATTTTCTGATTATGTGAACTTTGAAGTGTCCGTGGGACATCTGGGTTTCAGGGAATTGCATAGATTGTGTGTTTGGTACTCAGGGAATAGGACTTAGGGTAGACACTTTGGAATTGGAAACATAGAAGGTAAAAGAGATCAAATATCGTGAATGTGTGAGAAAAGGATGCAAGATTAATTCACTATGCAGACAAAAACATTTTCCTATACACTAGTGCTGTAAGGCTGGAAAATGCAATAAAAATGTAAATTCTGTTAAAATAGCAACAAAACATTAAATGCTTGGCTATTAAAATAATCCAGGGCAAAGAAATTTATTTGAAAAATCTATAAAACTCTAATGAGGACAATAAAGCCAGACTTGAGTAAGTAGGGAGCTATACCATACTATTTATTTGAAAGACTAAAAATAGTGAAGTTGACAATACTCTCTAGGTTAATATATGAATTTAAAGCAATGCGTATTAAAATCACAGCAAGATACTTTATGGAAATTTGCAAAATGATGGTAACATTCTTTTGAAATAATCAGTGGTGATGCATATATAGATCAATATGTAGAAAGATATTTATAACAGTTTAGACTACACAAAATGCTTTCACGTTATCTCGCTTAATTCTTATAATGACTCCTTTAATGAGGTTATGTTTAACTATTATCTCCATTTTAGGGTGACTGTAAGTCTCAGTATATCTGTCCTGTTTTATGCTATTGTCCAAATGTCCCTCTTCCATTTAATGTTTTTCCTAGATGTTTTTATTTTTAAAGAGCACTATTAAAAGAACCTGGGATAGGTTTGATATCATCTCCATGGAGGACTTCCAGCCTCTGTCATGGTTTTGTCTAGTAGTAGGTAAGGAGCCTGTGTAGGGAACAGAATTCTCAGAATTTAACATGTGTTAAATCTGAAAGATGAACAGTGATTAACACTTTTTCTTTTCCCTGACCCTTACCTGGTGCAAAATAACACCTCCCTTTAAAAAGCGCAGCGTGCAGGCTGAGGACATACTCACCAGTAAAACAAAGTGCATCCAGGTTCTGTAGATAGCATCTCTTCCCAGTGTGGTGGGAGAAGTATTTGACACTGCTACTGGGTCTGACCAGAGACTCGGTGTGCCGACTGGCTGCTCATTTAATTCAATTGTGCAAAGTCGCCAGGTTCAGTTGGTGGAGCCAGTGGGGAACTTGGAAAATGATAGGTTATTATAATAAGCGAAATATATGTGAGATGTGGAAGCCTTCCACAGAGCACAGAGAGTATTCTAAATATTTCTTTAACAATGGATTGTCATTTACTGTATAGAATAAAGAGACATTGATTTATTTATTTTTAACATTTTTTTTATTGTGGCAAAATACACACAACATAAATTTACCACTTAAACCATTTCAATTGTACAACTCAGTGCCATTGTGTTTATTCACATTGTTCTGCAACAATTACCAGAACGTTTTCATCTTTCTGAACTGAAACTCTGTGCTCATTAAACACTAACTTTCCATTCACCTTTTCCCCCATCCCCTGCAACCACCATTCTACTCTCTGTCTCTGTGAATTTGACTATTCTAAGAACATTATAAATGGAACCATACAGTATCTGTTCTTGTGACTAGCTTACTTGACTTAGCATAATGTTTTCAAGGTTCATCTGTGCAGCATGTGTCAGAATTTCCATCCTTTTTAAGGTTGAATAATATTCCATTGTATATACACATAAGTTAATTTTATTGCTTGAGGTTTCTATGTTAAATTTGAAATAAACTTTCAATGAACTCAAAAAATAACTTCATGCTTCATGAAGTGTTAAATATTAAATTTTTGTTGCTAAAGAAAGTTGGTGATGAATGTAAAATTTGCACAAATATTTGTTCAAATTTATGATCCACCAAAGGAGGCAATACTAATACCATTACCACATGAAAACTGAAAGACAGAAATCTACTGAAGAAGTATCAACATTTACTTTAAAAGTTAGTAATTATTTAAAGAAAACTGTCCCCCACAGTAATAATTTAACATAAGCAGTTGTAGAAAATGCATTACATATCACTTTGTGAATCGTTTAACTCAATTACTATAATTAATTACATTTATTTATTTTTTATTTTGGTATTATTAATGTACAGTTACATGAGCAACATTATGGTTACTAGACTCCCCCCATTATCAAGTCCCCACCACATACCCCATTATAGTCACTGTCCATCAGCGTAGTAAGATGCTATAGAGTCACTACTTGTCTTCTCTGTGTTATACTACCTTCCCCGTGCTCCCCCCCCACATTATAATCACAATGCCCCTTTTTCCCCCTTATCCCTCCCTTCCCAACCATCCTCCCCAGTCCCTTTCCCTTTTGTAACTGTTAGTCCATTCTTGAGTTTTGTGAGTCTCCTGAGTTTTGTGGTTCCTTCAGTTTTTTCTTGTTATACTCCACAAATGAGTGAAATCATTTGATACTTGTCTTTCTCTGCCTGGCTTATTTCACTGAGAATAATACCCTCTAGTTGTTGCAAATGGTAGGATTTATTTTCTTTTTACGGCGGAATAATATTCCATAGTGTATATGTACCAATCTTCTTTATCCATTCATCTACTGATGGACACTTAGGTTGCTTCCATTTCTTGGCTATTGTAAATAGTGCTGCAATAAACATAGGGGTGCATCTGTCTTTTTCAAACTGGGCTGCTGCATTCTTAGGGTAAATTCCTAGGAGTGGAATTCCTTGGTCAAATGGTATTTCTATTTTGAGTTTTTTGAAGAACCTCCCTACTGCTTTTTACAATGATTGAACTAATTTGCAGTCCCACCAGCAGTGTAGGAGGGTTCCCCTTTCTGCACATCCTCACCAACGTTTGTTGTTTGTCTTTTGGATGTTGGCCATCCTCACTGGTGTGAGGTGATATCTCATTGTGGTTTTAATCTGCATTTCTCTGATGACTAGTGATGTGGAACATCGTTTTTCATGTGCCTGTTGGCCGTCTGAATTTCTTCTTTGGAGAAGTGTCTGTTCAGCTCCTCTGCCCATTTTTTAACTGGATATTTCCTTTTTGTTTGTTGAGGTGCATGAGCTCTTTATATACTTTGAATGTCAACCCTTTATCAGATATGTCATTTATGAATATATTCTCCCATACTGTAGGAAGCCTTTTGTTCTACTGATGGTGTCCTTTGCTATACAGAAGCTTTTCAGCTTGATATGGTCCCGCTTGTTCATTTTTGCTTTTGTTTCCCTTACCCGGGGAAACTTCATGAAGAAGTTGCTCATGTTTATGTCCAAGAGATTTTTTTCTAAGATTTGTATGGTTCCATGACTTACATTCAGGTCTTTGATCCATTTCAAATTTACTTTTGTGTATGAGGTTAGACAATGATCCAGTTTCATTCTCTTACATGTAGCTATCCAGTTTTGCCAACACCAGCTGTTGAAGAGGCTTTCTTTTCCCCATTGTATATCCATGGCTCCTTTATTGTATATTAATTGACCATATATGTTTGGTTTAATATCTGGACTCTCTATTCTGTTCCACTGGTCTGTGGGTCTGTTCTTGTGTTAGTAACAAATTGTCTTGATTACTGTGGCTTTGTAGTAGAGCTTGAAGTTGGGAAGTGAGATCCCCCTGCTTTATTCTTCCTCCTCAGGATTGCTTTGGCTATTCAGGGTCTTTTGTGGTTCCATATGAATTTTAGAACTATTTGTTCCAGTTTGTTGAAGAATGCTGTTGATATTTTGATAGGGATTGCATTGAATCTGTATATTGCTTTAGGCAGGATGTCCATTTTGACAATATTAATTCTTCCTAGCCAAGGGCATGGGATGAATTTCCATTTGTTAGTGTCCTCTTTAATTTCTCTTAAGAGTGTCCTATATTTTTCAGGGTATAGGTCTTTCACTTCCTTAGTTAGGTTTATTCCTAAGTATTTTATTCTTTTGGATAAAAGTGTGAATGGCATTGTTTTCCTGATTTCTCTTTCTGCTGGTTCATCATTAGTGTATAGGAATGCAACAGATTTCTGTGTATTAATTTTGTATCCTGCAACTTAGCTGAATTCAGATATTAGTTCTAGTAGTTTTGTAGTGGATTCTTTAGGGTTTCTTATGTACAACATCATGTCATCTCATCTGCAAACAGTGACAGTTTGACTTCTTCCTTAACAATCTGGATGCCTTTTATTTCTTTGTGTTGTCTGATTGCCGTGGCTAGGACCTCCAGTACTATGTTGAATAAAAGTGGGGAGAGTGGGCATCTCTGTCTTGTTCCCAATCTTAGTTGTAAAGCTTTCAGCTTCTCACTGTTAAGTATGATGTTGGCTGTGGGTTTGTCATATATGGCCTTTATGATGTTGAGGTACTTGCCCTCTATACCTATTTTGTTGAGAGTTTTTATCATGAATGGATGTTGAATTTTGTCAGATGCTTTTTCAGCATGTATGGAGATGATCATGTGGTTTTTGTTCTTCTTTTTGTTGATGTGGTGGATGATGTTGATGGATTTTCGAATGTTGTACCATCCTCACATCCTTGAGATGAATCCCACTTGATCATGGTGTATGATCCTCTTGATGTATTTTTGAATTCAGTTTGCTAATATTTTGTTGGGTGTTTTTGCATCTATGTTCATCAGGGATATTGATCTGTACTTTTCTTTTTTTGTGGTGTCTTTGCCTGATTTTGGTATTAGAGTGATGCTGGCTTCATAGAATGAGTTTGGAAGTGTTCCCTCCTCTTTTATTTTTGGAAAACTTTAAGGAGAATGGGTATTATGTCTTCTCTAAATGTCTGATAAAATTTAGCTGTGAATCCATCTGGTCCAGTGGTTTTGTTCTTGGTTAGTTTTTTGATTACCAATTCAATTTCATTGCTGGTAATTGGTCTGTTTAGATTTTCTGTTTCTTCCTTGGTCAGTTTTGGAAGGTTGTGTTTTTCTAAAAAGTTGTCCATTTCTTCTAGGTTATGCAGTTTTTTAGCATATAGGTTTCCATAGAATTCTCTAATAATTCTTTGTATTTCTGTGGTGTCCATGTTGATTTTTCCTTTCTCATTTCTGATTCTGTTTATGTGTGTAGATTCTCTTTTTCTCTTAATAAGTCTGGCTAGGGGTTTATCTGTTTTGTTTATTTTCTCGAAGAACCAGCTCTTGGTTTCATTGATTTTTTCTGTTGTTTTATTCTTCTCAATTTTATTTATTTCTTCTCTGATCTTTATTATGTTCCTCCTTCTGCCTCCTTGGGCTTCACTTGTTCTTCTTTTTCCAGTTTCAGTAATTGTGACTTTAGACTATTCATTTGGGATTGTTTTTC
This sequence comes from Smutsia gigantea, assembly GCA_032199065.1. NCBI lineage: Eukaryota > Metazoa > Chordata > Mammalia > Pholidota > Manidae > Smutsia > Smutsia gigantea. Next base: position 8,978 of record JAVSCE010021688.1, on the reverse strand, counting down.
CTTCCTTAAATAGGCCTGGATTGCTATATATTATACTTTGCTCTTAGAAATGCCTTTGCTATGTCCCACAGAAGTTGGGACATTGTGCTGTTGTTTTCATTTTTCTCCATATATTGCTTGATCTCTGTTTTAATTTGGTCACTGATCCATTGATTATTTAGGAACATGTTGCTAAGCCTCCATGTGTTTGTGAGCCTTTTTGTTTTCGTTGTACAATTTATTTCTAGTTTTATACCTTTGTGATCTGAGAAGTTGGTTGGTAGAATTTCAATCTTTTTGAATTTACTGAGGCTCTTTTTGTGGTCTAGTATGTGTTCTATTCTGGAAAATGTTCCACGTGCACTTGAGAAGAATGTATATCCTGCTGCTTTTGGGTGCAGAGTTCTGTAGATGTCTGTTAGGTCCATCTGTTCTAGTGTATTGTTCAGTGCCTCTGTGTCCTTATTTATTTCCTGTCTTGTTGATCTGTCCCTTGGAGTGAGTGGTATGTTGAAGTCTCCTAAAATGAATGTATTGCATTGTGTTTCCTCCTTTAATTCTATTAGTATTTGTTTCACATATGTTGGTGTTCCTGTGTTGGGTGCATAGATATTTATAATGGTTATATCCTCTTGTTGGACTAACCCCTTTATCATTATGTAATGTCCTTCTTTATCTCTTGTTATTTTATTTGCTCTGAAGTTTATTTTGTCTGATACAAGTATTGTAACACCTGCTTTTTTCTCTCTATTGTTTGCATGAAATATCTTTTTCCATTCCTTCACTTTTAGTCTGTGTATGTCTTTGGGTTTGAGGTGATTCTCTTGTAAGCAGCATATAGATGGGTCTTACTTTTTTATCCTTCTATTACTCTGTGTCTTTTGGTGGTGCATTCAGTCCATTTACATTTAGGGTGATCTTTGATAGATATGTACTTATTGCCTTTGCAGGCTTTTGATTCGTGGTTACCAAAGGTTCAAGGGTAGCTTCTTTACTATCTAACCATCTCATTTTAACTCATTTGTTACACTATTATAAGCACAGTCTAATGATTCTTTATATCTCTCCCTTCTTATTCTTCCTCCTCCACTCTTTATATGTTAGGTGTTTTATTCTGTACTCTTTTGTGTTTCCCTTGACTGCTTTTGTGAGTAGCTGATTTTATTTTTTGCTTTTATTTAGTATTTTGTTGGTCTGCCTTCTTTGCTGTGATTTTATTTTCTCTGATGACATCTATTTAGCCTTAGGAGTACTTCCGTCTAGAGCAGTCCCTTTAAAATACCCCGTAGAGGTGGTTTGTGGGAGGTAAATTCTCTCAGCTTTTACTTATCTGGAAATTGTTTAATCCCTCCCTCAAATTTAAATGATAATTGTGCTGGATACAGTATTCTTGGTTTAAGGCCCTTCTGTTTCATTGCATTCAATATATCATGCCATTCTCTTCTGACCTGTAAGGTTTCTGTTGAGAAGTCTGATGATAGCCTGATGGGTTTTCCTTTGTAGGTGATCTTTTTTCTCTCTCTGGCTGCTTTTAATACCCTGTCCTTGTCTTTGATCTTTGCCATTTTAATTATTATATGTCTTGGTGTTGTCCTCCTTGTGTCTCTTGTGTTGGGAGATCTGTGGGCTTCCATAGTCTGAGAGATTATTTCATTCTCCAGCTTGGGGAAGTTTTTAGCAATTATTTCTTCAAAGACACTTTCTATCCCTTTTTCTCTCTCTTCTGGTTCCCCTATTATGCAAATATTGTTCCTTTTGGATTGGTCGCACAGTTCTCTTAATATTCTTTCATTCCTGGAGATCTTTTTATCTCTCTCTGCCTCAGCTTTTATGTATTCCTGTTCTCTGATTTCTATTCCATTAACAGTCTCTTGCATCTCATTCAGTCTGCCCTTAAGTCCTTCCGTTGCTTGTTTCATTTCTGTTGTTTCCCTCCGGACTGCATCATTTAGGTCTTGCATATTTCTCTGCAGGTCCATCAGCATGGTTATGAGTTTTATTTTGAATTCTTTTTCAGGAAGATTGGTTATATCTGTCTCACCAGGCCCTCTCTCTGGCATTTGAGTGATTTTGGACTGGACCAGGTTCTTCTGCCTTTTCATGGTGATAGAAGTGATCGCTGGTGAGTGGCCCATGTGTCAGCTGGGAGGAAAAAGTCCCTTCCTGCTTGCTGGTTGCCTTGCCCTTCTCTGTTGCCTGTGCCGATTAACTGCATACCGTGAGCAGTCTCTGGGTTAATCGCCTGAGGTGCCATGGGCAGGGTGGCCCTCGGGAAAGCCTAGGGTACTGTCAGGGATCACAGACAAGCGGCATGTGTTCTTCTGTGAGAAGAGCGCCCCTTCATGCCTTCCGGACTTTGCACCGGCTTCTTCTGCCTGTGCTGGGCAGCTGTGCACAGGTGGAAGCCTCTGGGTCTGGCCCGGTTAGGTGCATGCTGGCAGAAGACTCTGTGTGGTTGCTGTGGGCAGGGCTGCTCCTTGGCTGGTCTGCAGCAAGCGGGGGTCAGCCGGTTTGTCTGTAGTGCCAGCAGGGGGGAATGAATGTCAGGCTGCTTATCGCTGTGAGAGGCTTCGGAGCTGCGTTGCCACCAACAGAGTTAGGGCGCCTGATGTTCCTTAAAATTTCCAGCCTGATGCGCTGAGTGTGCTGGGACAATTTTGTCCACCTGTTAAGTCCTTGTCCCTTTAAGACTTTTAAAGCACCCACTTTTCTTTTGTCCCAGGGGAGCTGGCTGTGGGGACCTGCTCACAGTCTCAGTCTCGGATTTCACTTTTCCATTTCTCTGATATCCAGTACACCATGCACTGTGTGTCTGTGCTCCCGGTGCAGATTACTAGGGCTGGTTATTTAGTAGTCCTGTGCTTCTACTCCCTCCCCACTCTGACTCTTTTCCTCCCACCAGTGAGCTAGGGTGGGGGAGTGCTAGGGTCCCACAGGGTCACGGCTTTGTATCTTACCCTTTTTAAGAGATGTTGAATTCTCACAGATGTAGATATAGCCTGGCTGTTGTACTGTATCTTCTGGTCGCTATTTTAGGCATAGTTGTATTTGCTGTATTTTCAAAATATATATGGTTTTGGGAGGAAATTTCCATCACCCTACTCACGTCACCATCTTGAGAAGTCCCCTAATTACATTTATTTTTGATTCCTAGTTTTCTCATATATGTCTGAAAAAAAAAGTTGGGTGGCAGACTTTTTTTATACAGAGATGGTTGTACCACTATAACTCATCCAATATGCTTTTTAAATTGTAATGTTCACACTCCTCCATCAAGGATAGGATTTTATGTTTCCTCTCATTGAATCTCCTCTCTCTCTTTCTCTTTCTTTCACCATCCACTCTTAGCTATCATATTATGAAGTCCATTTCCAAGTCCAAGTCACATAGAGAGGCCACAAGTAGGTGTTCTAGCCAATAGCCTCTGCAAGGTTTCAGCTGGTTGCCAGCATCATGTGAATACATGGGTGTTCAGATGTTTGCAGACCTCAGCCTTCCAACTGCCATGGCTGACACTGAGTGGTACATAGTGAGTCACCCTACCAAGTTCTGTCCAAACTGAAGATACATAAAAAAGTAAATGTCATTGGTTTAAGCATCTAAATTTTGGGGTAATTTGTTACTGAGCCAGGGGACTGGAACAGGGTGTTAAGGTATTAGCTCCATTGTAGAAAAAGAACTTCACAAACTGTTAAATATGCTCATTCTGTATCAGTGTCATCAGATGCTTTAAATAGGGGCATGAGGATCTCTGGTACAATATTTAGGTGACTTTGAACATAGTCTAGCTATGATCTTTGCCTCCATGCAGGTAAATGGAGTCTTATCTTGGCTCTGAGTTCTAAGAACTTAATCTTCACCTTGTTCATCTTGCCCCTGCATCTGTGCTTTGAGAGGTCTCCAAGGACTGAGTCCCAGCTTCTATTATAAGCCCTTTCATTAATGATACTATAAGTGATTACCATTTATTAAACACTTACTATGTCCCACATAGTGGACCATGTATTTCAGTCCTTACAACAACCAAGCAATAATAATAGGCATTATCAGCCCTATTTGTAGAAATTTGTTGATTGGAAAATAAGACTCAGAGAGGTTAAGCACTTGCTCGACATCACATAAGCAGGAGGAAGATATTTCTCCAATGCCAAAACCCAGGTCCTATCCATAGAGTCCCACTGGAATCCTTCTTTGATCTCAGCATTGGGCTGGGTTCTGCTAACCTGATCATAGATATCCATGCGGCTAGTTATCTTCCTGCTTATGCCTCTGAATGTTGCAGATCTCTGTTGAGAGGCCTGCCTTGTGTCATTTATCTTCTTACCTCTTGCTCGACTTTGCTAGTGCCATCTGCTTGTCTGGGTTCTAAGGTTCTCAGGGCTTAGCTCTGCCTCATCCCTGCTTTAGTTAAACCTCCCATATATGGATGTTTCATAGAGCTGAAGCAGCACCAGGACAAGAAGTTATGACTTTGGAGGAGAATCAACTTGGACTGACTTACTTTCCATACAAAGCAATACAAACAGATTGAAAAGTTAAATGAGCAGTGACAAGAGAAGCAATACTGCAAATCTTTGCAAAATCTGAAAACAGCACTATATTTTTCCTAGAAGGGGATGAAATAAATTTCTCTTTATTAAAGAGATGAAAATGTGGAAAACAAGATGGATAGTTATGAATGTGGAAACATTAAAAACAGGAAGAGTAAATGAATTCAGAATGGAAAGCATTAGAATTGATTTCTCACTAGAAATAACGGAGGTTAGAAGGCAGTGGAGCTTACATAGTCAAGGTGCTGAAAGAAATAAACTGTCAACTAAGAATAATACCAAGCAAAACTATCCTTCAAATATAAAGGTGAAATAAAAACATTCCCAGGTAAACAAAAAATGAAGGAATATGTTTCTAGAACACCTACTCTACAAAATAGTATTAAAAAAGTCAGAAAGTCAGGCTGAAACAACATTCTACCAGAGAGAAGCTCACATACATAGGAAGAAATGAAGAGCACCCAATATGTTAAATATATAGGTAAATAGAAGAGACTGTAATAGTTTTTTCTCTTTTTTCATATCTTAATTTTAAAAAATGACTTCTTAAAGCAATAAGTATAATACTATATTGTTGGATTTATAATATACATGATGCACAAAATATATGATGTATTATATATGATAAAAGATTTCTTATGTGAAATCACATATCTCATACAATTATATGTTAGATACATGATTATATGTAAGTATATATGATAACTATAATAGTATATAGTTATGTATAACAATAATAACAAAGGAAGAGGGAAGAAATGGAACTATATTGGAGTAGAGTTGCTATACTTTACCAAAATTAAGTCAGTATCAATCTGTAGTCAACTGTGATAAATTAAATATGTACACTGTAATCTCAAGAGAAACCTGTAAGAAAAAATTTTAAACTGTAGCTGAAAAGATCAACAGAGGAATTAAAATGGAATACTAAAACATGTTTGTTTAACACATGAGAAAGCAGTAAAAGAGGAACAGAGAAATCCAGAAGACACAAGATACAGAAATTGCATATCAATAATTATGTTAAATGTGAATTGACTAAACATGCATAATTTTAAACCACTATGGAATAGGAGAGCAGCAATTGTGTTGATATTTGCTCAGCAGTTCTCCTGTTACTAGCAATCAGGTTACTTATATTTTCTACTTTATAAATAACAGCATTGCTAACATTTTTATACATTATTTTTACTTTTGTTAGTTTTTGCTTATGGTAAGTTTCATACAATGGAACTAAATTGCTTTAAAGCTTCATAACTTTTGATTAGCATTGCTGAACTGCTCTCCCAAAAATATGTAGGAACATCAATTTCTAAATAGATTCATCAACAATGCTTACAAATTGTTTAAATAGATAAATAATGATAGCCTGAATTTTAATTGGGATTTGTTTAATTGCTATTGAAGCAAGCATTTCTATCCTTGATAATTTGCTGCCAGTATTTCCTTATGTGTTACTTGGTGGTGCAGCCATTTATTGGGTGGAATATGGGTATTTCTTTGATCTTTTTCATTTCTGTTATAGTGATGGAAGTGACTAGACAAATATTTTCTAATTTCCCCCTATAATAGTTGCATCAGTTCATTAAATTAGCTTAATGATGATAACTCCTTGTGGAGGGGATAATTAAGAAAAGAATTTGAAGAAAGCTGATAATGCTGTGGAAAGTTACTCCATGTCCTTCAGAAGCTCACCTTAGCTCTCAGGTACTATGGTCTCATTCTGAGGAGAACTTCACACATGAAGGACCATGTAGCTTCCTGTCTGCTCTAGGGGCTCTGAGGTGAGATGGAGCACAGAGTTGCTGACAGACATTGAGCTGGTGGAAGGCTTAACTGAGCTGGAAATAATTGATTAGTCAGGGAAGTTTTAGTGCCAAACCTTAAAAATAACACAATGATAATGCTGCCTATTAGCAGATTTGGTGTTCTACATGGATCCAGAAATAGATTAAAACTCAGGTCAGATGAGGATCTCTGAGTTTTCTCAAGAAAAGTGTGGGAGAGAGAAATTTGTCTCATGCTTAAGAGGTACAGTTTCCTTTCCCCCACAGATTTTATAGCTCCTGCATTTACTCCAGGAAATGTTCCTTAATATTCTGTATCAGACTTTATGGAAGGGTATCCATGATACCAGGATTCATACAGTTCAAGATCTGACATTACCTCAGAACTAGCTTCCTATTACACCTTGCATTTTCTCCACCTCCCTTGCTACAGATACTTCAGGGATGAGATTTACAAAAATTTAGATTTTGATGATGAAAAGTGCCTAATTCTCAGATGCCATATTTCTTGAATCATAGCATAATAGATAATTGAAAAACAGGGGATTTGAAACGAAAAATTGAATGTTCCTAGGTTAAAGCATTGTTATAACCAAAATGACAATACAAAGATAAAGAATGGCACCTGTCTTCGAGTAATTCTAGTTTTAACAACTTTCAGATAGAGAAACCCTGTATATCTTTTTGTAGGACTCTGAGGAGACCCACTAGTCCCTTTCTTCCCTGCCCAAGTTTAGACCCGGAAATCAGATGAATAGAAATGAAATCGAGAACAGCAACAGGGTGCACAGGAAAGGCAAGCAACCACCTCAGTTGGCCTGCGCTCTCCTCTGGTGTGGCTCCTCCCAAGCCTGGCTCGTGGGACGGCCTCCCTGTGCCAACGGTTCTGTCTGCAGGCAGGTGCTCTCAGCCAGAGGTCTGGGGAGGAGAGGAGTGGAAAGAACTTGGACCCTTGAGAGAGAGAGAGAGGGGAAGAGGTGGGGGGCGTCCCTCTAGTTGGAGGGCCAGCTCCTGCAGGAGCGGGTTACCTGCCGACCGTAAATGAAAGGGCCTGTTCACTTTCTTATCTTTTTTCTTTTTGGGTCTTCTTATTATTTTTTCTTTTTCTCACCTCCTCGCCTTCTATGTTGGCAATAAACGTGAACTAGGGTAGTTGGGAAAAGCTGGTTTGGTCGAGTCTGGACCAGAGGGACTTGGCAGTGCAGGGGGATGACGCCTTGGCTCTCGTCAGCGCCAAGTGGTGGAATGGCCTAGAATGTTGTTTCTTTGTTCTGCAACTCCAGCCAGGAAAGAACCATGTGCCTCAGACCAGAACTGGGGTGGTAGGGAGCTTGTGGGGAGCATTTCCACAGGATATTTCTGAGGACATTCAGGGTAGCTACAGTGAAGGACCAAGGGATACATTGTTGTCTGGTTTTAGTACCAGAAGACCTGGGCCTCTCCAGAGCAACTGGTCTGTTTCTATCTCACAGACATGGTGAATTCTCTCACTTCCCCATGGGGTAGGAGTCCCTGGGTGAGGTTTCTTGTCCCGATAAAGCTTACCTTGGCTGTGAGCATCAGGATCGGGGTTCTTTGCACTCCTTTCCTCCCCAGCCTCTTGGCTGAGAGCACTGCTGGGACAGAAACGTCCCCACAGGAAGGCTTGAGAGAAGCAATGTCCCGGGGAGCGTGCCCAAGCAGATCTGGTTGCTCACCTTACCCGTACATATCAACATCTGACTTCCATGTCTACATCTTAAGGAATTCCATACTTGGGCAGGGAAGAAAGGGGCTATTGGGTCTTCTCTCAAGTCCTTTCCTCTAGAAAACCTAGAGGTTGACCTGTGGCTGTCTTGCAGCTTTTGCTTTGGATTTTAAGTTATGCATGTTTGTATCATTCCTGCTTTCCTCTTACGCCCAGTCCTTATTATTTGCCTTTTGCTTTCTCACTTAGCTCTTACTTATGTTACTTTGTACTTTCTGTGTCCTTGTAAGGTGACTTATGTTCTTCTGGAACCAGGCAGGGCATAAATACATGAATAAGTATAGCACACACCTGGATCCCTGAGCCTCTGGCTCCATATTACACTTCGACGCTTCTTGGCCTTTGGACTCAATCCAAGCACAAAGTAATAGGCTCTGTTCCTTTGCTGGGGTCGTGCCCCAGGCCTGACACTCAGGAATTCCCTCAGTTCTTGGCTTTTTCTTGTTGGGCCACTTTGGTCAGTGTCCCTAGCTTCTTGTCTGAGTGCAATTGCCTGTATCCCATTTCTCTGCTGTTTACCTCCTCCTTACCCCATGTCTGTATTTCTTTTCTGAGGTCCATAGTCTCTGAGTCCCTCTGGCTTTCACATCTCTGTAACTAACATCTAGAATGATTTATATGGTACTTTAGAGCTCTGGGGAGGCTTGGTGGTTTTGGAGTCATTTGGATTATTTGGGTTGGTCCAATTATCCATCCATCCATCCACCTACTCATCCATCCATAAAAGAGAATGTGTCTGTCATATGCCAGGTACTGAACAAAGTATTGGGGATGTGGTAGTGAATCAGAGATACAATCCTTGTTTTATAGAGCTTACAGTCAAGTTCTGAGGTTGAATCCAAAATCTGACACTTGCTAACTGCGGGAAATAAGACAATTATTTCATTTTTCTGAGTCTCAGATTCTTAATCTGTA